>CM062817.1:1530995480-1531368972 GCA_031772625.1 Pinus tabuliformis | reverse complement strand
TCATTGCTCATCTTGTCATCCTCAATTGATGGGGCAAAAAACTGAGATAAGAAACAAATGTTTGGAAGGATATCTTCGTTGCTTTGTATGTGATAAAACAGACACAATGGGTCAAATGGTTTCTCTCGCAGAATGGTGGTATAACACTTCCTTCCATACCGCAACAAAAACGACCCCATTTATGGCACTTTATGGATATCATCCACCATCCATCACATCATATTTAAGAGAAAATTCTATGGTTCAAGCAGTGGAAGATCACATCGAGTATCAACAACAAGTTTGCCAACTCTTAAAGGATAACCTTACGTTGGCACGGAATAGAATGAAACAGCAGGCAGATCAACATCACAACGAAAGAAGTTTTGACGTAGGTGATTGGGTATTCCTATGGCTACAACCATATAAACAAATGTCCCTCAAGCAAGCTAAGAAGGATAATAAATTATCACCAAAGTATTATGGTTCGTACAAAATGTTGCAAAAGATAGGTACTATGGCATGCAAATTGGAACTTCTTGCAGCTTCCCGAGTGCACCCAGTTTTCCATGCTTCATGCTTAAAGAAGGTTCTAGGTGACAAGATTCCAGTTCAAACAATATTGCCAGAACTTGATGAGGAAGGAAAAATAATATTGGAACCTGAAGCAGTCAAAGAAACAAGAACTCAATAGCTACGAAATTGATCAATTTCATAGTATCTCATCAAGTGGAAGAACTTACCCGTTGAAGATTCGACATGGGAGGATGATAATTTTCTACAGAAGCACCCAGAACTACTCAAGCGTTGAGGAAAACACATTTTTCGAAGGAGAGGGGCATGTTAGGTCCCTATAATACTAGTGATTCCCCCATTACTATTGTCATTGTATCCCTTATTGTTATTGTTGTGCCCTTATTGTCCCCATATTGTTATTATTGTGCCCCATAGAATCCCACTATTGTTATTTTTGTGCCTTTATATTATTATTGTTAGGTCGACTTGGTTATATTATGACCCCTTAGACTCCTATATATAGAATGGAGGTTTTGTCATTTGTATCATCCAAGAATTGTTCATTTATGTAATCTAAAGGAGGTTGCCCCCTCGAAGACGATGAATTCTAAGGCGTCGATCTATCTTTTTATCTTTTTGTGAGCTAGTTTCCTAACAATAAAGGTCTAAATACTTGTGCCAATAGAAGTTACCTCATGAGAACGGTTCAAATGGCAGTATAGAAAATGAATAAATTACAATAGTTATCCACTTGGTCACGCTCAACACTAGCTGGTGTGCCCAATGAGTCCATGGAAAAACTAGGAAAAGAAATAACAAATGGGAATCATGTCAAGCAAAAACAAGATGATAGGGTTGATGAACCTCTAGAGGTCATTAGAAGTACAAGATATATCCATTTCATTCATTTGAGTGGGGCCAAAAAACCCATGGGAATGTCGCATGGCCCAGTTAATATGGTGAAAAGCCAGTGCTTCATGTACCTTTGAATATTTCAATATACCTTGAGATTGCAAAAGATTAGATAGGTGTTTGAATGAAAGAATTTGTGTTGCGATAATATTAATATGCTATGGTTGACACATATACACCACCAAATACCTTGGACTGGAAAAAAGTGGTCACGTTGATCATGTCTCCATGTTAAGAGCAAAATGATATAACGACAATAGGGTTGTTAGTGGTAATGGAAATCGAAACATCTAAACAATAAACATAGGGTAACATGGATAACTATTTAGAGAACAAAATTAATGGAGGTGAAATTAAGTAGTTATGATGATTGTGCCTATAATGAAGGCAAGAAAATGAAGGACCTTCTTTACTACATTCATTTAGAGTAGTTCTCTCAAACACAAGGTAAAACCCCCTTTTCTTAGAAAATTGATAATGAGATATTACTCAACGAGTACTAGATATAGTTCCAAGTATATAAAATGAAATAAATGATACCATTTCTACCCTATAACATATAGTTTTGATATGGAAAAGAGGCTATACCCTTCATACAATTATTTATGATAAAACTAAAATTAAGACATACATTATATTAGTCTCATGGAACAAAGTGTATATGCAGTATAGTATATGTATATATATATATATATAGTATATATATATATATATATATAGATATATATATATATGAGCTAGTGTCGGAAGTTCATGATTATAGTACATTTCAGTGTAGGAATACTAGAAAATATAAGAGAAAAATAGTATTGATGGTATAGACAATCAATAAAAAAAATAAAAATAAAAATTGGCTATAAACAAGAGTTATGACAAATGGTATTGGAGCTCTAGGTTCAACCCTCAAACCCAATGGACTCTCAGTAGGATTTCACATCATTTGTGTTATGATATTGCAACAGCATATACAGGATTTTATATCTAAACATCATATTGCATAGAAGGTAAATAAATTGCTAGATATCTGTATATCCGTATCAGTAAGTGAAGAGATATAGTTGTTGCTAAAATTTATTGTGCTCTGAAACATTATTACCTGCTGAGGAATAAGTTTCTTAGTCACTTTATGTATACATTCCTCTAAATCTAAGGAAGTATTTCTAGACCAATAAACATATGTTAGTGAAAATCTCCTCTTGGCTGGAAAAGCTACACAAAAGAGTAGACGAACGAACCATAGTTCCTATTCAGCAATCAATGATTCTACGAGTTTACAAAAGATCCAAAAAAATAAAAGTTGAAGGAGTGAAAATCCTTCAATTGTTCTAGATCCACTTTGGATATGCCTGACCAAGTTAATTTGAGTGATCTCAATCTGTTATGAAAGTGGTGTGGGAGAATATGCATGAGGCAGTAAAGATCGTGTTCCTTTGTTGCGTAACACGCATGAAAGGTTCTGCTCCACTTTGATTTAAGTTATGCTTCAACTCAATAGCAATGTTTGGATTCTAAATTACCATTTTCATATATCATAATGTGGGTGTGCTTGAGTGGAGATTTAAGATATTTTTCCACTAGAGAAACATGCTAGTTACATTCTTCTATTGTGTCAATTTAGCTTTAGAATTTAAGGTTTGTTATGAAAGCGATATATTTGGAAAAAGGTCAAAGTTATATGTAGCTACGATCTCGAAATTCCCTAGAAAAATAAAATTGGTACTAATTATCAAGCTAGTCACTCTTATGCACCAATTGAAATAGTCAAAAAGTGATCCTCACTTCCTTAGGGATGGGACACTTAGTACCCTACTAGTCTAACATAAAGAATGACTGGCACTATTTCTGATACATAAACCTTATGTTTGAATGTGAATTATTATAAATTCAAGTAATCTAATTTAATGAAATGTTCTCTCTCAGAATTGCCCCTTATTTCCACCGTGAAATAAGTGGTAGGAGTAAGTTATATCACAACAGTTGTACTAAAGATAGTTAGTCAGTATTAGTGGAATGTGAGAATTGTGGAATGGTTGGTTACATAAAAAGACTACTTGATTGTGTGTAAATGGGAAATGGGAAAATAATGTTGGTAATCAACAAAATTGCCCATCATTGATGCTACTTAAATGTTATTCCCTACTTATGATAGGGTTTGATGAACCTCTAGGGGTCATCAGATCTAGAATATCAAACTATTTATTTCATTTTAGTGGGGCTAAAAAATCCATGGGAATTTGACATGGCCGAGTTAATGTGGTGAAAAACCAATGGTTCATGTACCTCAAATGATCGAGGATGGATTTTGTTTGAGTCTAGTTGAAGTTTTCTATGTAATGTTTTAGACCAAGATGGTCGTACATAGAAACAATTCTTGACATGCTTAGAATTTTACAGTCCAAATGCTCACAAAATCAGTGCCAAGTGAAAGAGCTCATCGTGCTTATTCTGGTGGTATATTTGGTTTCGAAAATGGCCTCTGTATGAGGAAGGAAATGTGCTTTGAAGTTTTCCTCCAACAGGAAAAAAAATAGTCAAAGTCAACATAGGTGATATGCATGAAGTAGTAAAGATCGTGTTCCTTTGTTGCGTAACACACATGAAAGGTTCTGCTCCACTTTGATTTAAGTTATGCTTCAACTTAGTAGCAATGTTTGGATTTTAAATTACCATTTTCATAGATCGTAATGTCGGTGTGCTTGAGTGGAGATTTAAGATATTTTTCCACTAGAGAAACATGTTAGTTACATTCTTCTACTGTGTCAATTTAGCTTTAGAATTTAAGATTTGATAAGAAAGCAACGTATTTCAGAAAAGGTCAAAGTTATATGTAGCTATGATCTCGGAATTCCCTAGAAAAATAAAATTGGTACTAATTATCAAGCTAGTCACTCTTATGCACCAATTGGAATAGTCACAAAGTGATCCTCACTTCCTTAGGGATGGGACACTTAGTACCCTACAAGTCTAACATAAATAATGACTGGCACTATTTTCGATATAGAAACCTTATGTTTGAATGTGAATTATTATAAATCCAAGTAATCTGAGTTAATGGAATATTGTCTCTCAGAATTGCCCCTTATTTCCACCACGAAATAAGTGGTAGGAGTAAGTTATATCACAACAGTTGTACTAAACATAGTTAGTCTGCATTAGTGGAATGTGAGAATTATGGAATGGTTGGTTACATAAAAAGACTACTTGATTGTGTGTAAATGGGAGATGGCAAAATAATATTGGCAATCAACAAAATTGCCCATCATTGATGCTACTTAAATGTTATTCCCTACTTATGTGATAAAATAATATATTCTTATGATTCAGGAAAAGCAATGAAGATGGAATTATCATAGTAATTTGTTGCTCTCAATAAAACATTGAGTTGCAACTCAAATTCGATAGAATAAGATACATGCAGATTTGTTCCTCCTCTACTTAAATGTATTTATTCAAGGTTTGAATTTATTTAATGATCATTTCTCTTATAATAATGTTTAATTACACAACTTAGAGAATGCAATATAATGAATCTTGTTTGATTAAATTAAAGGTTGTCTACAATGTTTTTCATTAGTAATTTCTTAAAGTAGCAATCAACTCAGTTCCTTAAATTAATGCACACATACAAACATGGGAAAGTGCATGTAGTGTATAACGAATTTGATCTTTCCTTAATAATATTCGAAACTGTGTTTTGAAAAGAAAAGATACTCACTTTCAGTTGGGAAACAAAAATAGGTTGGTTATGGGAGAAATTTCTACACCACAACATGCTCTTGATGATGGATTAGTTATAATGATATTAATGCCACCATAGATTGTAATACTGTAAAATTAAGTTAAGAAAATAAACCCAACGAGGAACTCTATAAAGAATATATCGATGATCATAACCTAAAACACATTTAAGAGAAACAAGAATTAAATAGAGAATGAAAAGAAACATATGTACGGATTTCCTTCAACCTGAGTGTACCAACGTATTTTGAAGACTGATTGGCCAATATTTAATCTCATGGAATTGGTAACAAAAAAAACATGAATAGTTGAATAAAAAATACTGGTTGTCTTATTCTTGCAGGTAAAGACAAAAGCACCTAAGAAAATAAGTCCATGATGTTATAACGGAAAAACTTAAATAGAAATTTGAGACTTAAACCTGCCTGATAAAGAATTATTGTGAGTCTCTTCAAAAAATTATACGTGGAATATAATACCAAGAATTTATAACCAAGAAAATTGGTTTACAAGAAGATACTTTGGGAGCATGGGTTATTTGATCCTATGAAATGGAGGTTTCTTGTATCAAAGGTGCACTACACATGAGGTGTGGAAGGAATCAGTATGAAAAAACACATACATGAAGGATCTAATAAACCAATGCTATATATGCGGGACAAGATATAATGTCACCGAAAATTGTGGTTAATGGATAAAATAATCACAAAAATAAGAAACTATATAGACCAATCATAGATTATCAAGCTGAGAATAGTTGTAATTTTGATATTTTAAAATCCAAAGAATCTAGAGAAACATGAGGGAACTGGAAGAGAGTGTCGAAATGATGAATAAACATCAACCTTACATAGAAACAAATAATGCGTTAGGGAACAAAAGCTAAAACTTAGGAGTGAAAATATGATGTTTCTCAGCCGAAATGGAATAGACTATAAAAAGAGTTAACTGATTGGGAATCAATCTTAACTATAAAAAAATTGTGGAATTAGAGATGATTGTTGTTGTTCATTAGAAACTAAAAGTGAAATGTCTATTAAACTAAAAAAAATTTCTAAATGGTGTAAGCCAAATTATACAACTCAAGGTAGTGAGCTAAACGAAAAGGAGTGTTATAGGTTGAGAAATTACACTTTCCTCTTGAACCATGAAACTTATGTGTATTAAAATGATTTTTAATTATCTATGTTGATGTTTTTAACTCCTCATTTAGGCCCTCCTACTTTTATTAGTTACCGAATGATATGGAAATAAGTGGAAGAACCACAAGAATGGAGTTGACTAGGTCCACTTTAAAATGAAACTAAAAAATAATATAATCATGGAAGTGGATAAGATAATAGGTTGTTTTACACTAAAATATGCACGATAGATAAATATGGGTACAATAGTATCAAAATAACTAGATAAGATAAAATGATGCAATTCATTCAGTAATTATTATTTCTTCGTTGAAAGTAATAGGAAAGGAAAAGGGCTATTATATATTTTGAATGTTGCATTCAATAATGACCATGTAAATTGGTATAACTATGAATAAAAGTACAAAAAGCATCTATGGTTTCTAAACTTGGTTGGATGCATGTGGATAGTTTGTTGAGTGCTGGTGGAATGCATGAAGCGACATGTATAACAAGTATGAAAACGTGCTAGAAAAAGAATATGAAATAAACTGAAGCAGTAACACTTGGTACTGAAGTGACGGTTATAGTAATGAAAGACATGAGGTATCTCTTTTCTGTCTTTAAAGAAAAAAATGGAATGTCTTTGATAGTGTGAATGGTTTAGTAGAATATTAAAACCGCACGAGATCGATAGAAAATCTGTGCAGATAAAAAGAGAAAACACAGAGAATTCAAAATTTGAGGATCATGTTTGGTTGAAGGTAAAACCAAGGAAAATTACCTTAAGAATAAGAACCTCTCCAAATTTAGCACCACGATTTTGTGGTCCGTTCAAAATTTTTGAAAAAATTGGACCTGCAGTTTATTAATTAGCATTACTTAGTCATAATAAAGTTCATAATGTTTGTTATGTACTGTTACAAAAGAAATATGTATAGGATAGCTCTCAAAAAATTGATCGGAAAATGTTGTAGGTGGAAACTGAAGGAGACTTATCACAAAACCTCTATGTATGTTATGTCAAAAAGAGAGCTAGCTCTAGAATTGAGTACTCATTTTTGTTGAAGTGTAATGAAATTGTTTTAATCCTAAAAAGGCAACATGGGAGTAGGAAGATGGGATGCAGAAGAATTAACCAGCACCGTTCCCGAGGGAAGTAACTGGGAAATAAACATCGGGGATGGTGTGAATTAAAAAGGGGGGCAAAATGTAATATCCCTCCATTGTTGTAATGCGGTCTCTTTTTCCAGACTGAATGATGTTAATAGGGATGGTGGTAAATCCATGAAGCACATTGAAAGGTTCATGTAAATAAATATATAAATGGAATGGAAGTACTTAGGAATGAAACACTTGAATATGAGACTCTTGCCAAAGAAAGAAAAACAAAAATCTAATTTGTAATGAGATTAGGATAATTATTTCATGATAAGGATTATAGATAGGTTTTAATGGATAGGAGATAAAATAAATTAAATCTCTTAGGCTGGGAAATATGCTAAGCTTGGATATGCATAAAGTGTCGCGTGAGGGGAAGATTGACTTTTATGAAAAGCCTAGGAAAGTGAATAAAACGGACCACAAAAGTGGGATGCCACTGAAGGAAATTAATCATGAAAGAAAGGTATTAAATACCTATTGAAGGGATCAATATAATGGGTTGATACCCTGGCAAGAACTTCTCAACTCAGGGGTGAACTGGAGGAATACAGTTCTAGGTTGAGTGGAAAAAGGTGTGAAATTTACAGGTACCCCTATTGGTGAATCTATTGGTATTAGTTATTATTTTATTCTCTTATGAGAAGTAGTCTTGTGTAGATACTATTTTGTAGAATTATTAGTATCATAAACTTAGTTCTACGAAATTTGAATTAGCCTAGAGATGCACGTATCTGGAAATATGAAAATGTGATTTTTTGTATCAAAATGTGAATCAACTTAGAGACTGACTTTATTGTTGTTCTGAAAATCATGTAGCTTACTCTATTAAAATTTAGGTATATGAATTAGAACCCTGGTACTGCAAGGCACATAGCTATAATCAATGCATGTTTAATTGCACTTCACTAGAAAAAGGTTGATATTAGAATTGTTTTGATTATGTATGCTAACGTAGAAAAAGAGAAGAAATAACGACATATCTAATGCGTTAACCGTAGTATTTGACGTCTATAGAATATAAATTTTGCTACTTACAAATTATATGCTTAAGAAATTATTATTATAACTTTGAAAGGTAGTTATTTTCTAGCCATTCAGGAAGAAAGTGAACACGATTGGGGATAGCTAAGGAATTGAAAATAATTAACCATAAACTAATGATTGGAATTTTGTAGTATAAATTCCAAAGTCATGTTGCTAATAGAGTGCCATAAATTAAAAGATCATTGATAGTTATTTTTCTATAGTTTTAAGCTCTAGTAACCAAGTTTGAAGCTAGAAATGAAACACAGTGAACCCCATAGATTAATATTTAGGTTTGTTTTTAATTACATAATAGTTACTTATATTAAGATGTTGGTCGTGTTTCAATATTACTCCCAACAACTTGTTTAAAGGAAAAATAATAATACAGACAGAGATTTCCAATAGGAGACAAACAATGAATAATATATAAGAACGCCAACAAGATCACACAAAATGAGAATTTAACTCCCCTTTACATAAATGGAACGACAAGTGGTATCGAAACATTGAGAAACTTTATGCAGGTAATAAATAAGACATAAGAGAATTGAATTGACATGAATAGCCAAATGAAAATACAATTTTGTTAATATGGATACTAAACTCACAAATCAATAAAGAAAATAAAGTTAGTATGAAACATAAATTGGAGTGGTAATTATACCAATATAGCTAATAGTGATATAAATACGGATATGGCAATGTCATTTACTTGACACAGGAAAATAGAATTAAACTACTTAAATAAACAAATATTCCTCTAAATATTCAGAGGAAAGAATTAAATTTCAAAGCGACTTGAAGCAGGCTATAAATAGAACATAGTTCATTAATACAATTCATGTTTACTAAAAAATACTAAAGGATCTAATTGTTCCTATTCTCGATTACATAAGAGTCATTTCATGAGAACCATATTGTATGATACAAAAAATAATATTACACCTCAAAGAAGTAATGTTTTGAGCCCCAAAGAAGTTAGGAGTGCCATACGAGAATCCAAGGACACTGTATGTAATGGTGACAACGTCCTCTTACCTGAACATAAAGGAGACTATCATAAAGGGTTGTATGCACTTAAAAAAAAAAGATTGGACATTACATTTCAAAATTAAAACTCTAATTCTATAGAATGATTTTAGGATATAAAATAAGAACAAAAGAAAATAAGGGTGTACACTAAACTCTTACATGTTTATGATTGACAGACCATAAAAGAGGGTGTGTACTTTCAAGTATGCTTCTCATAGTCACACCCTTGCAAACCAACAGGCACAAAGGTGAGCGCTAGGGTCAATCCAAGTTATTCAAATGATGGTTAATCAAAGAAAATATTTAATCATTGAAAAAAAATTCCAGAAACCCATGAAATGTGTGGACAATCCTCAACCAATGAAAGAAAATAATTGAAACCGTAAGCTCAAGTAGTATTGGTTAACAGAAAAGGGTAGAAGCAATAAAAATTTGACCCTAGAAATTCTAAAGCAAGTTATGTAATGAAACCAAAAACTCAAATTTTTATTACATCTGTAGGAGACACAATGAAAGAAAAAGAAAAAACCTCAAATCCTTACCTAGTCATGATCGTCGACTTTAGACATCGTGAGTCACTACGAGATTTTGTTGTTCTTCACCCAAAACACAAAAAAATTCAACTATATCAGGATGTCACAAAATCTCTACACTTGGTACAATTGTGGGATGTAAGCAGAAATAATCAAGACACAAGTTAACAATAGGCGGCTTATTAGAATGTTAAGGTTTTATTGGCATAACCAAAAAAAACACATGAAAATGATTAAGCTAGGGTGAGAAATTGGAACAAAGTTGTAAATATTTGTGCCAATAGAAGTTACCTCAAGATAACAAGTTGAATGATACATTGAAAATGGAGGAGTTACAATAGGAATCCACCTGGTCATGCTCAGCACTAGCCAACATGCCCAACCTGTCTATGGAAAAACCAGGAAAAATAAAATAAAATGGGAAACTTTCCAAGCGAAAACAAGATGATAGGTTTTGATGAACCTCTAGGGGCCATTAGATATAGAATATTGATCCATGTAGCTCATTTCAGTGGGGCTAAAAAATCCATGGGAATTTGAGATGGCCAGTTAATGTGGTGAAAAACTAGTGGTTCATGTACCTCAAATGATCGAGGATGGATTTTGTTTGAGTCCAGTTGAAGTTTTCTATGTAATTTTTTTTAGACTAAGATGGTCGTAGATAGAAATAATTCTTGACATTCTTAGAATTTTACAGTTTGAAATGCTCACAAAATCAGTGCCAAGTCGAAGAGCTCTTTATGCTTATTCTGGTGTATATTTGGTTTCGAAAATGGCCTCTGTATAAGGAAATGTGTTTTGAAGTTTTCCTCCAATAGGAAAAAATAGTCAAAGTCAACATAGGTGATAGTCAAAATCAAAATTTTGACAATTAACTCATGGTTCCATTAGTCAAATCTCAAGGTTCCAAAACCAATGGCAGGTTGGCAAGTGTCTTCTTCTGGTTGGTCGAATTTCACAAGACCTCTGGGGAGATTTGAACTCGTGACCAACACCAAGCAACTCTATCTCTAAGCCACCAACCCACCGCATGTTCCTTGGAATACATGGGTGCGAGTATGTATTTGAAGTGTGGTATTGAGCATGGTTAGGGAAGGGTTGGGGGAGCCCAACACATCCAATGGCCCCACCAAACCCACGATGAATCATTATAACAATATGATGATGCCTCTAAATATGGAGTAGAGACTCCATTCCAAAATCAAGAAGTAGTCAAATAGAAGCAGATTTATTGCAATGTTCGAAAACTTTGTTTATAAAATTATATACCATATCATATATGCCACGTTAATAAATATATTCCGTGTGTGATATGCCATATAGGAACATTCTAAATGCCACAGAACCATTTATTGTTGCAATTGTTCTGATGTGGACATGCCGCGAGGAACTACAAAGTCAGAGGTGGCACCATAGTTGGCGCAACACAGAATTGATGTCTAAAACCATATGTGCATGAGGCATTGTCACCATAGGTTTTGGTTATAACAGATGTGGTATATGGTTGTGCCAACTCGAATGTCGAACTAGCACAAGGATCCATCACACCTCCCTTGGATTAATAGACCAACCATATATTATATGTGATATTTCGTTATATGTGGGGTTAGGTAGCCATTGGTCCAATGATATGCCACAACTATGGTATGTATTGAAACCTTGGATATTATCCAATACTGCAAGTCCAACGTCAAGCCATGCAATAATTACATGTGTCACAAAACAAATTCTATGTTAATACTTTGGTACATATATACGTTGATAACATATATTTTATAAAGTTGTTAAAGTAAAACCATATGATATGGTTGCTAATTAGATTTAATTAAAATAACTCAAATTTCAATGTTGTTATAACATATTACTAATATTTTCTATGTTGTTTCAACAAAACTCTAAACGTAGAGTTCCAAAACCTTATAAAGGTTGTCAATGCACAAAACAGAGGACAAGAAATTTCAAGGCAGAGGAAAGTGAAGTTCAAAGGTGGTGTTGAGAGCCATTATAGAGTAGCGTTGGTTATCTAGCATTCCAGAGTCATACAGAAGCCAACTTGGGTGATTGAATAATTGAAACAAGGGTTTTGTTGCGCTCCAGATTCATCAGCAGATTTTGTTCAAAAATTGCAACAACCAGCTCTTAAGAAGTCAATACATGAATTTTTTTCTCTCCAAGCCAAGTTGAGATGGGTAATGAATGGTGTTTTGTTGATTTATGATTGCTCAATTTCATTTGAGGTTTAGAGTCCTTGTAGGAGAATCTTTGTTTTGTTGTATATGACACAGTAATTGTAGACTGTCAAGTGATATTGATTGAGTTCTCTGTAGCATAATATTTCCTTGTAGCGGAAATAGTCACAATTGTAAACACCAAATTGATGTACCTCATTTTAAAATACTAAAATATGAGAGGCCTAGCCTTTTTCACAGGGCCCTGAGACGTTTCCTAGAAGGGGTGAACTCAGTCATCAATATTTGTGTCGTTGTTCTTGATATTTGCATGATTATTTATGTTATGTTCTTAATGGTTAACTTTCACATGTGAACTAATTCATGCATTGAGGGAACACCAAATTAATGTGATGTTTTAAAGATCCATTTTCAATCTTGTCAAGTGTTAGAGAACGATCTTCTTCCACATTTTCAGATCCTCAAAAGATTTCAGTATGCCTCGATATTACAAAATCTTAGACAGGTGTGCCAAGGAAACAATTTGTGTTGCAAGAATATTGATATGCCATGGTTGACACATATACACCGCCAAATACCTTCGACTGGAAAAAAGTGGTTGTGTTGATCATATCTCCATGTTAAGAGAAATATGATATATTAACAATAGGATTGTTAATGGTAATGGAAATTGAAACATCTAAATAGTAAACATAGGGTAACATCGATAATTATTTAGAGAATAAACTTAATGGAGGTGCAATTGTTGAAGACTAAAGTTGTTCCTTTTTGACACCTTCCTTAAACTCCATTCTCTTCCTTTTTAACCATAATATTTCCAATTACATATCTTCTTGCAATGCTATTGGAAAAAATGAGTAGTTAATCATATTTTATTCATAGTTTCATTGTTTTTTTATTATTTGATTTAGTATTTTTCCAAACTATTGAATTGCATCAATTCTGTAGCTCATAATAGATTCCGCGGCTCACTTGAAGAATCTACAGGTTTTGAAACACCTATTGAGAAAAAAAGCATATGAACAAGTAGTTGGAAACCAATACAATGATACCCACCTATTCCTCTGATATAGAAAGGTGATGAGGAAGTTGTATGTGTTGGTCAATGTGGGATTCAACCCAACATAAAAGACCGAAGACAAATCAGATGAGTGAGAAGATTGTGGATTGAAGTTGATATTTTTTGTCATGATTTTGTTCTTCGATAGGAAATCATGACGAATCGTTATCTAATTTAAGAAATGCTATTTTAGGATGTTCTATTGAGAAGAATAGGCTTAGAAACATCCAAACATTTTAACAAAGGAGGTTATAAAACCTGCCTCCAGCCATGGCGATATGTGTGATTGACTATTATTTTAAAAACTCTTTACAATCGATTAATTAAGATCTTCATTCCAGTATGTTGTGAATATATATGTGTGGTTAATCGTTGTTGATATCTCTATACACACACTCACGAGAGGGACCCCTCAGAGATGTAAGGTTTCATTTTTATTTAAGTTGTCTTTTTCATAGGATTAATTTATCACAATTATTATAATTTTGATTTCTAGAGAAGCATTAGTGAGAATCAAGATAGAATTTGGTATATATTTCGTAATAGAATTTTATATACAGTTTATTTTATAGATTTAATTTCGTTGTTTGAAGGATGAAGAAAATAATCAAAAGATTTATTATGCACATGTAAATTGATCATTTGATTTGGAATTTGTAATTAGCTCAAGGTTTTATTACTGATAAGTGTAAATAAGATTTTGATTTTTCTGATGTGATATTTATTTATTCAATTTAAGATTAGGTTTCTTTTCTGCAAGTGTTAAGAGGATTTTGATTTGATATTTCTATTTATTCATGTGTTTCATTTTAAGATTTATTTATGTCACTATGATACTTTCCATTCCTACAAGAGTCACAATATTTTTACTTTGAGTGATTCTTAAATAAAACATGTGCATGAAAAAATCTTAACTTAATTTAAAAATTACTCACATAGTAAAGAATCTTGGCACAAATGGTGCACATACACTTCACCAATTTACAAGTCCTGGTTGATAATTTATGAAGTAATTTAAGATCAATTAAATTACAAAACATAAAGTTATTATTTATGTGTCTATAACGAAGGAAATAGAATGAAGGGCCTTCTTCACTACATTAATTTAGAGTAGTTCTTTGAAACACAAGATAAGACCCCCTTTTATAAGCAAATTGATAATGAGATTTCTCTCAACAAGTAACTAATATAGTTCCAAGTATATCAAATTAAATAGATGATACCATTGTGACCCGATAGCATATTTTTTTGATTTAACAAAGAGGGAGGGTATACCCGCCATACATATGCATTATTTATGATAAATATAAAATTAAGACCCATTTCCTAAGTGCAGAGTGAGAATAAGAAATTTCTCAAGGGAAATATGAAACCATGGGTACCTTGTATTATGCTCATGGAATAGAAGTGTGTGTGTGTGTGTGTGTGTGTGTGTGTGTGTGTGTGTGTCTATATATATATATATATATATATATATATATATATATATATATATATTCTTGAGTTAGTTCCTGAAGTTCATTATCATAGTATAGTTCATTGTAGGAATAGCATAAAATATAAGAGGAAAATAGTAGTGATGTTATAGACAACCAATACAAAAAAATGACTATAAACAAGAGTTGTGAGATGGGAGCTCAGATATGAGAAGATGTTAATGGTGATGATGATAATGATCATGGTGAATAATGAATGAAAACTTCTCTTATTTATAACAAAGTATTGGGTTGATCTCGAAAATGGAAAATAATAAAATAATATTGACCTATTCAAGATCTAACCGTTATGAATACTTTATTATATTTTTTGGAGAGGGAAAGGATATTCAAAATGGTCAAATAACTTTGTTTAGAAATAATTAACAAATAAAATGATTTTTAAATTCTTTCGCGAGGATTGAGAATGGTGTGAAATTGAAATAATTATTAAGTAATGATTTAGAAATTATTCCAAAAAATAAATAAACAAATAGTGATTTATTTAGTTATTCCTAGATCATTTAGTCAAATGTGACGAAGAATAATTATCAAAAAATGTTCTAATAATTATTCCTAGAGAAAATTAAATAAACTAATTTATTCAATTATTCTCATGAGGTTGTTTAATTTTAATCAGAAATAATTTAATAAAATGGTTTACTGAAAAATCTGCCATGGTAAAAGCGATTTTACTATGGCAAAATTAATCCTACATGGTGTATTTCTATCCACCTAGTTAGAAATGACTAGGTGATCATTTTTTAGGTGATAAGAACACCTGACACATACCCACAATTAGATTGAAAACTCATTTAAGAAAAAGATGTGTTACGAACAACATATGCATGACTATAATGACATTACAAGCTTAGAAATATAGTCTACCATTAAACATTGATTGTGAGTTAAACGTTAATAGATTACTACTCAATACATTTACTTACAACAACATCTTATTAAACATTTACATATTCCTATATTACTCATTACACTAGGGTATAATCCATTCTTTGCATAACAAAATACATTACATTATTAAACAAGATAGTGAGCCTCTCATTTCATAAGAATGCCATCTATTGGAGTATTAGAATTAGCAATCGACTGCATGTGATCATGCAAGCAGCCACATTTTCTTATGAAATCAAGAAAAAATTATGTCATCTACATAATATTAGTTTTCCAATTTAGCCAAAAGAGCATACATATCAAGTTTCCCATGAAGAGCACATAGTACATTTCAATGACCATTCAGGAGTTAACATAGAGAAATATATTAACCAATAAAAGCTAATCATTCACATTCAAATATACATAAGGACTCATGAAACTTATCTGAATGTCTAGAGATGGTTGGAAACTAAAGGTGGGACTTCAACTCTCCACCCAAACATAGATCAAATGCATAATTTTAATTCTTAAATTTTTCCACCCCTGAGAAGACCCACGATCAAGGTATTTCTTTCTTAGGCATTCCAACTAGGTTCAACTAGGGTATTTCTTAGTTTTCTATGAGTATGGTTTTTATTTATGTAACTTAACAGTTGTGTTTTCAAGGAAAGGACTATAGGAACTTGTAGCACATTTTTTGGGTGCTTTACTGACTTGTTTTGTAGGCCTCGAGTGGTTTATTAGCTTTCTTAGCAAGTACTTAGTGGTTTATAATCCCTTTTGACCAAAATCCCCAATGGATAACCACTATACCTAGCGCTTTATCAACTTATATGGAATGCACTAAGTGATTTATCAACTTCCTTAACAATTACTTAGTGTTTTATCAACCATTTTGAGAAAGAAGACATCACCCAATTCTTCCTCTCAACCTCCCACTGATCTTTCAAGCTTGGACACACTCAGTCTAATAGATCCAATGGATTAATACTTGGAGTTACATATCATTAATTTATAATAAGGATTTATTGAGTGTGCATCAACCTTTCTCTTATGCTCCATTCTTGTTTCCCTCTACAAAAATGTTTCATTCTCTCTTTCCAATTTCCTATTGTATTAGTTCTTAGTTTTGCTTATCATTCTTTTCTTTTCCTCTAGTATATTTTTCATTCCCCCATGGAAATTTTCACTTCACCTCCCTTCATGTTATGGAAGTAAGGAGGAATGTGGGAATCTCCTCTACCCCATCATGTATTTGAAAATTGTTTCATGGTGGGCATTCAACTATTCCATCGAACACCACTTGCATCTCTCCCTTGGATCATGGATATGTTTTTTCACACCATAAGCCAACCAATATATAAGTATTTTAAAATAAAAGTCAGCATTTATCGTTATAAAATTCGAGACTAGTACAATGGGTGTTACAAATTCCAATCATTAAAATAACACTATCCTTGATTTTTTTGTAGCTAGAAAGCAAAGAACAAAAGCTGAGTTGTATATAAAAACTCATGCATCTATTGACTCATCAAACAAAATTGTTGGTAACACCCTCATTTGTTTGACCAATTCCGAGGAGAATTCTTCCCGTCCAAAATGATTCCATTGTACTTTTACTTATTATGTTAATCGATTATGGAATGTATCATGCTCTGGTACAAGATACATAATTATTGTAGTTTGAACTCTCCCTCAAATTCCACTTATATCATAGATCAACCAACAACATGATGATCATCATCTAAAAAATTATTAAGCAAAGAAACCTAGAAAAAAATATGTGAATTCAGTGTGGGTGGCACAACCAATCTTTAGACCACTAGCCCCACACTTTCCAAAATATTAAAGGGTCCACAAAAATTGGGCTCCAACTTATCATAGGACCCAACTTTCAGTGATTTATTCCTTGATCTAATGCAAGGATACACATGATCTCCTACTTGCAATTCCTTACAATTCCTCTATTGGTCTACATAAATATTTTCCTATCCTATGCTACCTTTAATTTATGTTTGATCTTGCTCCTTCCTCCTTTGTTTCCTTCAACATATCAAGTCCAAGAAATACTCTATAAATTGTGTTATCCCATTTGATAGGAGTGTTGTATTTCCATCCATATAGTTCCTTAAAAGCACTCATCACTAGTGATTCGTAATATCCATTTTTGTATGCAAACTCCACCAATGATAGTAATTCTTCCCACTTCTTTGGTTGATGCATGACATACATTCTGAACATATCCTCTAAAATTATGTTCATTATTTTTGCATAGCCATGTTTTTTGGATGGTAGGTTGTGTTAAAATCTAACTAGGCTCCAAAAAGAATAAACAACACCTTCCAAAAGTTATAAGTTAATTGAGCATTCTCATATGATATAATCTTCATAGGAAAACCATGCAATTTGCATATATAATTCACAAACATTTGGGCTATTATTATCAATAGCTTTATGGGTGGACTTGACAATGATGAAGTGATTTGTCTTACTCAAATTTTCCACTACCACCATAATGGCATCATTTTGTTTAGATATATTTGGAAATCCCATAAAGTGATTTGTCTTACTCAAATTTTCCACTACCACCATAATGGAATCATTTTGTTTAGATACCTTTGGAAATTCCATATTGAAGTCAAAATATATGAATTCCCCCTTCCACTCAGGAAATTGGGATTGGTTACAATAATCCTAATGGATTCCTACTTTCTACTTATACATTTTGGCACTCTAGGTGACTAGAAATATATTTAGCAACATCATTTTTCAATCCTCCCCTACAATAAATTTTCCTTATGGTTTTTATCATCTTATGATAACAAAGATTACCTGAGTAGGGTTTTTTTATCAAACTCATCCATGATGAGGCTCCTGAGATCAACTACACTAGGCACATACTTTCAACTTTTGAATAGTAGTGTACCATCATCAGTGAGTTCTAGTTATTTCTAAAAAAATCGTTCTATTTCATTCTTCCAACATTTCTTCACATGTTGGTAGTGATCATCATTAGGAAATTTATCTTTAATACTTTTAGTGATTTCAACTGTGTAAGTTCTAAAGGTTTCATAGTGTACCTCTTATAGATTCAAACTAATTTTCCACCTTATTTTCTTTTCCCTTGATGCGTTTTATCCCAAAATAAAATTCGTTGATCAAAGCCAACCATCTATCTTGTTTGGAATTTAAAATAGGGTAGTCAAACAAATATCTCAATCCCCCATGGTTTGTCATCAACACAAACTTTTTTGCCAATAAATAATGCCTCCACATTTTTAAAGTGTGCACTATTGTCGCAAGTTGTAAATCGTGTGTTAACATATTTTTTCTCATGTTCATTTATATTTCTTGACTGATAGTAAATAACGTGTATTTTTTGCATTATAAATCCTTTGAGACTTTCCTTACATTCACAGATTTAATCTACATAGTCCTTCTCTACATCTGATATTCTTAAGATAGGTACACATGTGAATAGTTTCTTAAGTTTCTCAAAGCTAGTTGCACAATCTAGCATTTGGAGGAAGTTCGAATGGATTTTATTGTTTGGAATCATGATTTTCGTTAGACAAAAACCAACAAGTATTAGTCAACAATCACATCACTAGAGATAAGGATCCACGAGAGGTGGATAGTCCATGTCACGAAACACATAGGTAGTGATGTTTTATCTAATGTCCAACAATCTCCCCCCCAATGTGAGCTAGGTGTGTATCAAACTCGTGACCTACACTCTGATACCACATGCTGGGAATCATGATTGTCGTTAGACCAGAACTTTTAGGTGTTATTCAACGATCACATCACCAAAGATAAGGATCCACGAGAGGTAATTAGTCCATGTTTGAAAACACACGAAGACCATTGGTTTATCCAATGTCCAAAATTTATTACAAGTTTTCCTGAAGGAAAGAGTTTCATTATGGTAGTGGTAGATTAAATAATAATGCATGCCCACTTTTGATCTCTTTATAATCCTTTCAAAAAATTCATTGTGGTAGAAATATTCATGGAAACTATTTAAAAACTACTTGGAATACTAATGTTTATTATAACTGATAGAGATACAATTTAATTTTTAAACTTTTGTATTCAATTATTTTTTGATTGGCTACTCAATTGGCTCATGCCTCATCTTATCAGCCTCAATCTGATGGGAAAATTAAAATTATCAATCAAATTGTAGAAGAATGTCTACATTTCTTTGTATCTAATAAATAGGCACAATGGCTCAAATAGAAACTCTGGATCGAATGGTGGTACAACATATCATTTCATACGTCACCAGAAATTCACCATTTATGGAGCTTTATCAATATCAACCTCCATCCATCAAATCACCCTTGAACCAAGCTACTTTATATAATGGTCCAATCCCTAGCAAAATATTTGTTATCAGACACGACCCTAAGGATGGTGCCACTAAGATGCCATACTAAAAAGGGGTGTGACTCAAGGTGGCTATTGTGGTTTTGGTTTCAATAATGTTATATACTAGTGTTGGACGTTAGGTAGGAGGTTAGGTCTTTGTCTAAGTGAACAAGGTTATAGTTCCTTATTACACCTATCATTCTCTCTATCATGTGTAAATCCACGCCCTACTGCTTAGAATTATCCCATGTCAAAGTAGTTGACATGAATTAATGAACTCTTCCCATAATTTCTTTAATAAAGATAAAGGTACATCCCTATCCAATTACATGGACGATTACCAAAAAACATGAACCACCTATTCATCCAATAGCCTCGAAACAGTTGGTAGGTGAACTAATCCACACAAATGTTTTTTTTGTTGATTAGCATCTCTTGGTTGTTTCTTGTGCCAACCAAAAATGATATAAAATCTTGTTTGGAAATGATCAAGTGTCTACTTTGTTCTTTATTTAAACTAATTTTATAGTTTTCATATAGCCCATCCCTCTAATAAAAATATTATCTATTAGCCCTTGGGAACTATAAATGTATAATAAGATTGAATTTAGTGTCTCTTACTAGAGACAATTATTATGGTTGCCTAGTGTTTTGAAGATCATGTATGAGTGCACTCTAAGTAATCAAGCGTGCATCAGATTCAAGATTGAGATTCCTTTGTTCTAGGTTAGTCTTTTTATTTTTTTTAAGATCATGTACGAGTGCCCTCAAAGTAGTCAAGCATGCATCAATTTCAAGATTAATATTTATTTGTTGTAGATTATGCTTTTATTTTTTGAGTTGGGATTAGATGATGGTGACATGAGTTCTCATTATGCTCCACGGTAACAATGTTTCTTGGATTTCAATAAAGTACTTGAGTTTAGGGAATTATTTAGGTTATTTTCTAATTTTAAACAAAAATATTAATAAAGACAATTTAAAAAATATAGATTCCATTCAAATTCTTATAGAATATAAATAAGATCAAATGCATTGACTTGGAACTAGATGTAGACTAGGAAGGCA
The DNA here is from genome assembly GCA_031772625.1 of Pinus tabuliformis. Classification (NCBI taxonomy): domain Eukaryota; kingdom Viridiplantae; phylum Streptophyta; class Pinopsida; order Pinales; family Pinaceae; genus Pinus; species Pinus tabuliformis. Next base: position 1,531,347,891 of record CM062817.1, on the reverse strand, counting down.
ATTTTTAGCTCTAAGTTCTCCAAAATGAAGAAAAAATGACAATATGTTTATTAAAAAGATTAGTCACTAGGAACATGTGCATGTTCTTAAGAACACTTATGCATTACCAATGCATTCCTACTTGGCACCCTAACTAGGATATTGATTGGAAATTTGGGGTAGATGCGTCTTTGAATCTTAAAAACATGTATGTTCCTCAAGTGGACTTATGAGACAAGTCTATTCCTAATCACCTATTACATTATTTGGTGAGATAATTCTAGTGAGAGAATCAATAAATGACCTAGTAAACATTGTCAATATATATTTAAAAAATTAATTTTAATGGATAAACCCATAATTTACATACATAAATATCCATACACTTAAAATTTAGTAACCACATGGGCCAATTGCTTCAAGATTCCATTCATTTTAGATCCCTTGTCCCTATTAATATCATTTAGTTATAATTTTATTTCTAGGTACTCCATCACTTTCATGTTAATATCATGATCATTATTTTTATCATCCTTAGCATTTTCTAGGAAGATTTCATGGTTATCAGTGAAGGATGTTATGGCAAGGTAAATGCTTGGGTTAGGTTCAATATTAAGTCAATGTTATGTTCTTTAAATCTAATATTCGCTCATATATTTTCTTAGCCCATGTACACCATTTGACAAAAACATAGAATGTAATATATACCCTTTGCACATTCTTGGATCACTTAGATATTTCACTAGATTCATAATTTTCTTAATAGTATTAGGAGGGGTTAAAAATGATAACAATACCATTTTCCTTTCACCTTTCATCCAATTTTTTAATTATACTCTTAATGTATAAAGAGATATTATCATTATATGACTACAATATCCAACATTTTTCGATATCCTCTTCCATGGCTATCATAATTTACTAGCCTACACTCTCCAATGCACTTTCCAGGTTCGTATGAAAGAGATGTTGTAACGACCTTTCATATATTGTTATGTAAACATTTTGAATCCCTAAAAGTCATCAATGAAGTCATTTATCCTCAAACTACTATACTAGACGAAGTTTGCCTACCGCCAATTTTTTTCATCTGCCAATGAAAGTATTATGAAAAAATCATAGGGGTAGGAATGGGTTGCACCCTATGTCCCATTGTGTCGAACCTCTTCATGGAAAAATTTCAAAAATAAATACATTGAGCCTTACTCATTAAAACCCGGTTGTTGGAAAAGACATGTTGATGACACCAATGTCAAGTGATCTCATGGTGATACTGAACTTGAAAGGTTTTTCAACCACCTTAACACCAAATCTAAGGATATCAAGTTTGTGATGGATATTGAAGAGAAATATAGGATTCCTTTCCTTTATGTGTTGGTCATGAAAAGAGGTGATTGAAGTTTAGGACACTAGGTTAATAGAAAGAAGACTCACACCAACAATTATATTCATGCAAACTCCCACCATCATCCCTCTCAAATAACTTGTATTCTTAACACTTTAGCTATAAGATACCTACGAATTTTTGATAATGAGCACATTGACCAAAAGAAGAACCATATGGTTAATGCTTTTAATAGAATTGACTACAAATAGAAAGAAATTATAAAAGCTTTTAAAAAAATAGAGAAAAGAAGGCTCCACCATGAGGACCCCAATGTTGGCATTATGTTTCAAGTGTTGTCCTTGATGGCAACTCACTCAGAGGTTGGTACAGGTGCTCAGAGGTTGGTACAGGTGATGGCAACTTGATCAGAGGACAGATCTCAGTACAGCAGGACAAGAAAGAGATATACGCAGGTTCAGCAAGGAGAATCCGCGTGTACACGCAGGTTGGCTTCAGTAAAAGCGCGTACATGTGAAAAGTACCTTTGGTCCGTGGTAGTTAGACCTTGGAAGTTGTGCCTATGGTTTTGGACCATAATGTCTCGACGGACGTGTTGATCCCTAGTTTCGAGGTTGATGGTATTGTGTTTCTATGGTTTTGGCTCTTGGTATTGAACAAGGCCTAAGGCTATATAAGGAGAAGATCACTAGGCAAAGGAGTATGGATTGTGAGTGTCTAACGCAGTGAGAGGATCTGGTATTGCTCGTTATCTGTTCGGGACACTTGGCAAGGGTCGGATCTAACAGCGAAGGCATAAGTAATCATTTCTAGATCTGCACGTGGGTTGCCTTTGGAGAAAGCGCGTATACACGCGGTTTTGGTACAGTGAAGTAGCGTATGCATGATAAGGGTTAATATTTCAGGTTGCTGCTGATTCTGGTGGTTGTTACAGAGTTCTGGATTCTGGTTTGGGTTCTGTGTTCTTGATGACAGGGTTTCAGTGATTCGGTATTGGGTTGTTTAATGAATTATGATGCAAGTATAAGTTGATGATTGTATTGCGGTAATGTTTGCTTTGTATTCTTGGATCCAGTCTGAAAATTGATGAAACGTGGTCCCTGAAGGTTGTAGGGTCAGCACCTACGTACTAGTAAATGGATCAGCTAGTACAAGAGCTGAGGGGGTTGTAACTCCCTTCCAGAAGTAGTTGGAAAACGAGAGAGGGTTGTAGCCCTCTGCAGGTTGTAGCCTGCGTACTGGTAAAGGACTGCACCAGTACATTGTAAAAGAAGTTTCTCATTAAAGAAGAAAGAGACGAATTGCAGCAGGTGGTTTTCACCCACATTGGGTTTCCACCTTATATCATGGTGTTCATGTGTGTGGCTCTTGTGTGATGTTCTGTTCTGTTATACTGCGCCTGTTTACTGTTAAATTGCTTAATAATGTTCTGATGCATTTACTGAAGATTAAGCTAACTGAATTATAAGATCTCTGGGTATACGCTAGTCGCATTAGACACAGTCGCGTGTACACGCGGGTTCACTTATCTGAAGTCGCGTATATGTTTCTGAAAAGTTTTATCTGATCTGATAATACTGATTCACCCCCCCCTCTCAGTATTATTTCCAACAATTGGTATCAGAGCAGGACCTTCAGAAGAAGCTTGATCGCTTGAAGGAAAAGATCCATCAAAATGGCTAATCCAGAAAGAGAGGCACGCATCAGGCCACCAGTCTTTGACGGGAACAATTTTACTCACTGGAAGATAAGAACCACTGCATATCTACAGTCTCTTGGAGCAGAAGCTTGGGGAATCGTAGAAGGAGGATACAAATTCCCATCAGCAACTCCTACAGATCCAGCAGAGAAAAAGCAATATGAGCTCAATGCCAAAGTAGTTACTGTCCTATTGAGTACTTTGACTCAATCAGAATTTATGAAGATCATGCATTTCAAATCAGCTAAGGAAATATGGGACAAAATCGTTACAAGCTACGAAGGAGATGATCAGGTAAAAATAGCAAAGCTTCAAACTCTCAGAATCCTGTATGAAACTCTTAAGATGCGAAGTAATGAAAGCATAGCTAATTATTTCCTGCGTATGGATGAGATTGTGAATTGTATGAGGGATCTGGGTGAAGAATTTGAGGAATTTGTCTTAGTTCAAAAGGTTTTGAGATCTCTGTCTACTAAATTTGATTCTAAAGTATCTGCCATAGAAGAAAAGGAGAATGTGCAGAAAATTACCATGTCACAGCTTCACGGGATCTTAACTGCTTTTGAAATGCGACAAGAGGTACCACCAGAGGCCGCATTCGAAGTGTCAGAGGAAGAAGATGAGGTAAATTTTGTCAAGAATCTTGAACGGGGAACTGGACGGTTCAAAGATAAGCTACCTTTCAAATGTTTTCTATGTGGTAGAGTTGGTCACTATGCTGCTAGATGTCCTCATAACAAAGGAAAGATATATGAAGAAGATGGTAAAAGCTATTATACCCATATTAAAAGTACATTAAATGATAGTGAAGATATTTGAAGTCTCATGGCACATAAGAAGAAGAATGCTTCATCCAATAATAGCGAGGATATTAAAAGTCTCATGGCACATGAAGAGAAGAATGCAGAAACTGAAGAAGTTGCCAAATTAAAAGAACAATTGGAGACAGAAACCAGGGTAAGGGAGAAATTGCAGGATATAGCAAAAGATCAGAGCACAACTATTCAGAGACTTGAATCAAAGATCCTCTCTCTAAAAGAAGATCTTGAAGATCAAAAACATGAAGTGATCAAACTAAAGCGACAAGTGGAAGAAGGGAGAAAAGTTGAAGAAGACCTAAGGAAGCAGTATCTGAAAAAGGAAGAAAAACATCAAGTTGAGGTAAATATCTTGAAAGGTAAACTAGAAGAAAAGGATAAGCTCTTACGATTTCAAGATAGTTTTAAAGTCTTGGATGATATTCTTAATAGTCAAAGATCTCCTGCTATCAAGACTGGTCTTGGTTTTCATGAATATGTTGAAGGTGAATCTAGTTCACAAGGTGAGGCAAGAAACTCTAATGAGAAATCTGAAATGCTCAAGGAACAACCAAGGAAAGAAATTCCTCAAGGAAGATCCTTTACTCCTAACTATGGACGTGACAGACGATTATTTCCTCCGCTGAATAATGTTGAATGTTATGTATGTCATAATCTTGGACATGTTGCATCCAGATGCAGAAGTAGAATGGTTCAAGAAAGATCATCGCATCCCAGGTATTTCAGAGGGTATTGCTTTGCCTGTAATGCATATGGACACAAAGCAATTGATTGTGATAGAAGGAACATGAAAAATATAAGGTGTTATACATGCAACAACTATGGGCATAAAGCAAGGGAATGCAGGAGCAGATTTCAAAATTCAAGACAAGGGGACCATACATCATCACAGTTGCAGGAATTGAAGAAGACAGAGACAGAAAGGTGTGGGATAACTCAGTCAGCTGACATAATAGACACAGGGGAATCTGAAAGTGATGAAATTCAGTATTCCATCCTGCATACGCTGATATAATGAAGACAAGTCGCGTATATACGCGAGTTACAGGCTGCAAAGTCGCGTATATGGAGAAAGGGCAGCAGAACAGACCCAGGTTCAGTCATGGCTGGCTCAGGCTCAGGGGGAGCAGAACAGACTCAGGAAATGGTTCAGACATGGTTGGCTCACACTCAGGGGGAGAATATTCTTCAAATAATTCATTGTTGGCACTATGGTTAGAAGTTGATGATACATCTTGTTGTTTGATCAAAGGAATGGTATTGCAGGCTGATGCTTATGATACAGATCTGAATGGCTGGTCTTAGAACTTGCATCTGCTCAAGGGGAGCGTGGATAGATTGGTACACTTTGGCATATACAAAGGGGGAGTCAAATCAGAAACTTCAGCATGTACTCAGGGGGAGTATGGACAGCAGTATGGACAGTAGAAGGTATACCAAAGAAGAGCATATCTTGGTACCCCCTTTGCCCTTGATGTCAAAGTGGGAGAGTGACTTGGTGTGGTGGTTGCCATCAAGTCCAAAGGGGGAGATTGTTGGCATTATGTTTCAAGTGTTGTCCTTGATGGCAACTCACTCAGAGGTTGGTACAGGTGCTCAGAGGTTGGTACAGGTGATGGCAACTTGATCAGAGGACAGATCTCAGTACAGCAGGACAAGAAAGAGATATACGCAGGTTCAGCAAGGAGAATCCGCGTGTACACGCAGGTTGGCTTCAGTAAAAGCGTGTACATGTGAAAAGTACCTTTGGTCCGTGGTAGTTAGACCTTGGAAGTTGTGCCTATGGTTTTGGACCATAATGTCTCGACGGACGTGTTGATCCCTAGTTTCGAGGTTGATGGTATTGTGTTTCTATGGTTTTGGCTCTTGGTATTGAACAAGGCCTAAGGCTATATAAGGAGAAGATCACTAGGCAAAGGAGTATGGATTGTGAGTGTCTGACGCAGTGAGAGGATCTGGTATTGCTGGTTATCTGTTCGGGACGCTTGGCAAGGGTCGGATCTGACAGCGAAGGCAGAAGTAATCATTTCTAGATCTGCACGCGGGTTGCCTTTGGAGAAAGCGCGTATACACGCGGTTTTGGTACAGTGAAGTAGCGTATGCATGATAAGGGTTAATATTTCAGGTTGCTGCTGATTCTGGTGGTTGTTACAGAGTTCTGGATTCTGGTTTGGGTTCTGTGTTCTTGATGACAGGGTTTCAGTGATTCGGTATTGGGTTGTTTAATGAATTATGATGCAAGTATAAGTTGATGATTGTATTGCGGTAATGTTTGCTTTGTATTCTTGGATCCAGTCTGAAAATTGATGAAACGTGGTCCCTGAAGGTTGTAGGGTCAGCACCTACGTACTAGTAAATGGATCAGCTAGTACAAGAGCTGAGGGGGTTGTAACTCCCTTCCAGAAGTAGTTGGAAAACGAGAGAGGGTTGTAGCCCTCTGCAGGTTGTAGCCTGCGTACTGGTAAAGGACTGCACCAATACATTGTAAAAGAAGTTTCTCATTAAAGAAGAAAGAGACGAATTGCAGCAGGTGGTTTTCACCCACATTGGGTTTCCACCTTATATCATGGTGTTCATGTGTGTGGCTCTTGTGTGATGTTCTGTTCTGTTATACTGCGCCTGTTTACTGTTAAATTGCTTAATAATGTTCTGATGCATTTACTGAAGATTAAGCTAACTGAATTATAAGATCTCTGGGTATACGCTAGTCGCATTAGACACAGTCGCGTGTACACGCGGGTTCACTTATCTGAAGTCGCGTATATGTTTCTGAAAAGTTTTATCTGATCTGATAATACTGATTCACCCCCCCCTCTCAGTATTATTTCCAACACCCAACCTCCATGAAAAATAATTTATCTTCCATACATCAAAGTTGTCACTGATAAAATCACCAAAATTCTAAGGAAAAGGAATTTAACCATTGCTTTTAAAACTATGAAAATTACAAATTAAGAGATATGGTTCATCAAAGATAACAATGACCCACATCAACAACAAGGTATTTATAAAATAACCTTCTCATGTGACAAATTCTACATTAGGGAAAATGGAGATCTTCTAAAATGATTTTAAAACGAGGATGAAAGAACACACTATTGATATTATACATGAATTTTTTCACTCTTTTTCCTTTACTGAGCTCTCTATTAGAACCAAAAACCTTATAAACTTTGAGAACATTGAAATTATTTCTAGAGAAAACCATTATTTGAAAAGATGTTTTAGAGAAACTTTTGAGATTATAAAAAACATTAACAATTTAAACAAAGACAATAGCATAGAGATTAGAAACAATTAGATTCCCCTCATTAACCTTGTTAACAAATCTTAATTTCTACTTCATTTAACACTTCTCTAACCTTGTCCTCTAAATAAACCATCCCTTTCCTTTCCTCTTCAATATTCTCTCCCTCCCCTTTGCTATACTATTCTAAATAAAAAATATAATAAAACTATTAAAATACTATTATGAAAACACTAATAATAACATTAATAAAATTCATTAAAAAATGAATATCATTATTATTATATCCTATAAAAGTAATATAATAAGATTATTATAATAACATTATTAAAACACTAGTAATAACATTAATAAAAATCATAAAAAATTCAATATCATTATTATTATATCCTATACTACTCTTATAATAATATATTAAACGTGTCAAAATTATTAATACACAATTTATGCTATACAATATATTAATATTAGTTATTCTACTTATTCCTATTATACTACATAGGATGATATTGATCTTAATACTAATATTAATATTAATATTAATATTAATATTAATATTAATACTAACACTAATACTAATACTATTATTATTAAAACAATTTTATTATTAAATATAATAATAATTTTAGTATATCTAATTAATTATAATATATTAATCATATAATTTGAAATAGAACATTAATATTAAATAATCTCTACCATTAACAATTATTCATTTATTAGTTGTTAATTTATTGTTTATACTCGTAAGTTTTTTTCATTACTAACTACTCATTTAATTTTATATTATTAGGGTTTACTTAATTTAAATTTAATTAATTAACTAATGAATTAAATATTGAAAAAATAACTAAGTGAAATAAATAATAATTATAATTGAGCACATTTCTTTGCTTTTCATATTCATATTTCTATTGTTCTCTCGCCGATAGGGGTGTTATTAATGAGGTCTGTAATAGTACTTAAGAGCTTGTTTAGCATGCAAAGGGTATGAGTGGAGGTAGGGATGGTGGAGGTTGGAGTAAGTGTCACACCATACATCACGTTGTTTTTACGTTTTTTCCATGAGAGGGATAACCTAGCCCAGTCCTTTCATGATAAATGCTCATTGCAGGTAGCCATATGGGAGAGATACAAAATTATGTTAGTAATTAATATGGATTTGTTTTTGATGGGAAGATGTTACTGTAGTGAAGGATCCTAAAAAGAAATATTGTGAGCTCATTGATGAGTGCTTGTACCATGGGAGGATTGTGGGTTTCAAACAATGTGCTAGAAATCACACTTGTCCATGTCTGGACCTCGCATGCAGTGGAAAATGTTATTTAAAATCTGGTGCTAAGACGTCATTCCTCCATTATAAGTGCATGGATGCTTTGTCAGGGTGTCGACTTTGCAAATATACTTAGGGTGGTGTAGAGGATTCCTTATTCCTAACATGCTCTTGGTCTCCATATTAGATATAATTTTTTTCTCAGGGTGACTACCTTCATTTCCTTCATAATTTTATGGATACCTTCATTTATGTTTCTATGACAATATTTAATTGTCTTGGTCTATGCAGTGTTGTGATAAAAAGAGAGGGTCGATGTTTTCTGTATTACTCCTTCATTACATAAAAACATGTCATGCCTTTGAGTTGGTGATAGTTCTCGCGACCTTATCACCTTAGGGCTCTGATCTGGTAGGGATTTCCTTTAGTTCTCTAAATATGGTTTCTGGTGTTTGGTACCCATGTACTCTTTCCATATGGTTTTAAAGGTGTTAAGTTATTTTCAAATTCTCTCTAGCATGGTTTCACCTCAGTAGCTTCATTCTTTCTTGTGGAGTCGAGTAGCCATGAACTTTTTCTATTTCATTTTAAAATTGTTAATTTCATTGTCAATTTCCTCTGCTGATATATCTCTTTGACCTTCTCCTTATTTTGTGTCTTCATAGTGAGGCTTCATTCGTTGGTTTGGATTGATAATGTCTTAATATATAGGTGACATCCCTTCTTGTTCACTCTTCGCAAGTCTCTTCATTCTCAAATTTTGGTATCCTTTCTCTTCTAGGGGGGTTCCTATAATTTTATTACTGAGGTATGACTCCTCATCACATGCCATTTGGTTAATAGGAGTTTGTTTCGTCTTTATTGTTTCAAATAACCTTTAATACTATATAGTTTTTGGGGTAATAGTCTTTGGGTACAATCGCTTCCTTCAGTTTTGATAGTTTACTAACATTTGGGTTCACAAGGGTTTAGAGTTCATTTGTGATGTTAGTAATACTTGCTTCTATTGGTCTTGATGGCTCCTAGGTAGAGAATGTCGAGTTGCAAAGGTGGTTTAAGTGGATCTTCTTCCCACCAATGTTAGTTGTTTGGTTGGGATTTTTTAGCTAATTACTTTTATTCGATCCCTCCTAAGGTCAGAAAGCAAATTATTCCACTTGAAATGAGTTTGGTGATTGAGCACATTTCTTAGATTCAGAAGTGGAAGGTGTCTCCCTAAAGTGGATAATGGACCCTGGAAAATTTAGAAAGAACAAGCTCCATTTTGTCCACTCTTTTGCAGTACAACAATAGATGGAAATTTTTCTATTAATGGTACTCAGAGATAAGCGGGTAGACAACTATAAATTTTTTGTCGAAATATCTGTTATAGCTTGCATGATATTGTATCTTGCCTTACAAGGATTGAGAAATATGCACTTTCTTACTCTGATATTGACTTAGAGGAGCTCAATAAAACTCATGTTGTCATCAATTCTCCCTTACTTGTTGCTTCTTCTCCTTAGGGGAATTGCTCACCCTATCTCTTATCATATTCCCGGATTGAAGTGACAACCACCTTTTTAGCACTCCCTTTTTTTAGGTGGAAGTTGATGTGAACTTGTGGTGACGATTGTTGTTCCCTTAAGCAACTTAATGGTCAACACTTATAATTTTGGTTCCATGTTGAACGAATCTTGTTTTGTTTTTTTACTATGGCTCAACTTATGCTATCTTTCTTAGTAATTTGACAAATGTGTTGGTGATAAGCATGATTTAATTGGGCTCATATAGTTTGGCTTTTGTCTGTTTCATGTATGAGTGGTGTCTGTATCGAAATTAAACTAGTTGTATTGATGGGTTGTTTGGTACACCTAGATGAAGCTCTTATCTCCCAATGTTGTCTTTTGCGATATCGAAAACTCTTTGTGCTCAACATAATAATTTTTTATACTAATAGAAACCATTCAAAGAAGATTATAAATAAATAAAAGTATATATCTATCTATCTATTTATTTATATATACATATATATATATATATATAGATATATATATAAGGAATTGTAATGTCTTATCCTATCTTCTTACGTAAACATTTTGAATTGGCCAAATTATATAAAAAAGAAAATAAAATTGAATTAAAATAGTCAATTTATCATTGTGAATTTTTAAGCTTTAGGTTTTGGCAACCTATAATTTTTCTAGTAATATTCTCATATATACTAGCTTAAGCGTCTACCAACCAATGAAAGACAAAATATTTTGATCCCTAAAAAACATAATAAATTTAGAATTAAGATAAATCTAAACTATTCTAAATTCCTTAATATGATAGACATTTTCTATAACAATGAACTGGAACTCAACCATTATCATCAACATATTATTTTTCAAAACCATTACGACTATGGTTATGGAATTGTTACTCACCGCAGAATTCTTGATCACGCTTTTTATTGAGTTGCAAATGAACGAAAACATCAGAAAGCGATGAGAAACCATGGAAACAATTTTCTTTAATACCTATTTTTATTGAGTTGGAAAATAGTGCAAACATCGGAAAACGACGATGTGAAATCATGGAGACAATTTTCCTTAATAAGCACGTTATATGATGTTCAAAATCAACCAACTTAAATTCCATTACCCCATCACCAAAGATCATACAACTCAACAATCCCAACAAACAAAACAAAAAGAAAAAACAAAATAATTCTCATAAACACACTCTTGTCCATCGTGGGCCACAAATATTGTCGGCTTGAAAGTTTCGTCTTTGTTTGTATTTATAATTTTCCTTTATTCCACACTTATGCACTCAAAGATTATTCTGGCATTTTTTATTTTACCAATCTCTGACGGGCAAGTCTGGCGGGAAATATAGCCGCACGTTCATCATCTTATTCAGACTACGACTCTAAATATATCGATCATGGAGTTACGAGTTCAGATTAACTTCCAAACTGACAAGGGCAAGGCGATCTTCAACGAAACAGGTGGCTTCGATGAAATAAATGGTGAAAAAACCGCAACTGTGGAGAGTTTAAAATCAGAAAATTCGCATATTGCACAGAGTAGTAATTTTCAAATTGAGAGCCCTAGAGAGATACAAGTAGTTGAAGTAGATGAAGATATCGAATGTGAATGTTGCTTTTACGAATATCAAATCGAAAATATTGTACAGTGTCAAAATGGGCATCCGTTCTGTTTTAAATGTATAGGGAAGCGACTTGACCAAATAATTTACGGAGGTCTCAAAGCGGCTGATCATCTATCTTGCATGACTATCGCTCCATGCAACGCGTCAATTCGTTTATCAGAGATTAAGAGAGTTCTTCCAAATGATGTTATTGAAAGATATGAATATCGGCAGGCCCAACAAGCAATAGTTGAAGCCAAAATTGAAGACTTGGTTTATTGCCCATTCTGTAACATTCCATATGAAATAGACAAGTGTGCACAAGTTTTGGATTGTCCAAACCCTAACTGTTTAGTTGCTTCATGCGTAAGGTGCAAGAAGTTGAGTCACTTACCATTACGCTGTGAAGAGGCTGAGCAAAAATCTGAGACATCTCTTCGTACTAAAGTTGAAGAGATGATGGCAAAAGCTGTGATAAGAGAATGTAATATTTGCAAAGCGGAGTTAATCAAGACGTTTGGATGCAATAAAGTTAACTGTAGGTGTGGAAATACAATGTGCTACGTTTGCAGACAGGGAATTTCGTGCGTAGGCTTTGATCATTTTTGTCGCTGTGGTGAATATAAAGGAGAACCAGGGAAACCATGTAAAATGTGCAACAAGTGTAGTTTGATAGAGATTGAGATAGAAGATAATGAGGCTCTGGCTGCTAGGCATGAAGGATTGAAAGAATTGGTAGACAAGAAACCTGAGTTGCTTGAAGTGCAAATTGGACCTCCCCTCAAAAGACGAAGACGACTGCCACCCTCAGAGGACCAGGGGCACCATATGCAACGTTTTCCTCCATACGGAAACCTGGCGTTACCACTTGGTGATCACCTTGGAGACATGGCCGTAGCACCACAGGTACCTCCGCCGCAATCCTTCGGCCTTGTTGATCAGTTTGGAAATATCGCCGTACCTCCACCGCTAGCTCTTCCGTCTTTCAGATTTGGTAATGGTGATGAGCCTGTAAACATGGCTGCACCTCCGTCACCTCAACCATATTTCTTCATTTTTGGTGATGGTCATCAGCCTGCAAACATGGATTTCCAAACTCAGCAAGATGATGGCCGTCTAGAAGGTGACAATGGTGATGAGCCTGTAAACATGGCCGCACCTCCGCCACCTCAACCATATTTCTCCATTTTTGGTGATAGTGATCAGCCTGCAAGCATGGATTTCCAACATCAGCAAGATGATGGCCGTCTAGAAGGTGACAACAGTGAAGAACTAGAAGATGAATTAAGTCTACAGTATATTTAGAAGGATTATTATTGAGTGGGAATGCTATTTCTATGTGATGTAATTTTGAATACAGCCCACATGTTCGCTTGGGGCCATGTTAAAGCGTATAATGTTTTATGATAGTACACGCGTTTAATGTATCTGTTGATTACTAGTAGTCACACGTTATATGTTCAACTCATTAATTGTTTACCATTTGATATATATGGCTCGACCACTAACTATATGAAATTTGTACCAATATATTAATATTGGTGGAACATATTTCTAAATCAAAATCAATCATTCAAAATTTGTGTTTATAGATCCCATAAACCTTTGATCATTTTGAAGCAATTCTCACTTTCTCTCTGCCGTGCAAATTTAGAATGAATGTAGCTCAATGGCAATATATTTAGAAACCTCTTCAAACTAAATTTGGTTGGAAAATTATGCTCGGGAGTCTCGATATAGAGTCTTGTCCAAATCTCGATATAAAGTGTTGTCCAAATTTGCTAGAAACGTGATGTTATTGAAATACAAAATAGTCACTTGTCATGATATTCAAAATCAGTTAAATAAACTACATATAAAACAAGGAAACAAATAACAATTAAATCTAAACTTGCTATGGCAGCTAGCTGACGGTGAGATAATTCTGTCAACAGTTCCTCAACTGCCAGTGAATCCTCGACTGACAGTTTTCTTGAGATCAGCTGTGCTAAAGTGAGAAATTGAATTGTTGATGGCATTGAATTACCATAAAAACGATGCCTGAAAGAAAAATTAGAAAACCATATCAACACAATTTTCAAACTTTAAGCTATGGAGCGATGTTGAACATGAAGTTAGCTTATGTTTTATGCAAATGTAACGTCCCAAAAACAACTTTTGCATTACGCCGTTAATTTTTCCTAAAAATATCATGATAATCCACCAAGTTATACAAGAGAAATTACTAGTATAAAACCCATAAATTAATCTTTATTGCTACTCCCCAATTGCTGCGAGTTGGATCTGGCTTCTCAAATTGGAACTGTACTGATGCCCAAATTGAGAATCTGCATGATCTTCATTCCAATCTTCGGATCTGCTGTACATTTGGTCTCCAAATAACATTGTTGAAGCTTCATGAAATTTTTGGGTGAAATATCCTCGATGGTGGCTTTGGTTTTTGTCCTTTTCGTCCAATTCACAAGAAAATGTTTTATTGTGGGCATTCAACTATGCCATCTAACACCACTAGCATCTCTCCCTTGGATCATGGATCTGTTTATTCACACTTTAAGCAAACCAGTATATAAGTATTTTATAATTAAAGAAATCATTTATTGTTATAAAATTCGGAGCTAGTACAATGGCTGTTACAAACTCCAACCATTAAAATAACACTCCCTGACGTTTTTTTAGCTAGAAAGCAAAGAACAAAAACGAGTCGTATATAAAAACTCTTAAAATCAGATTAAAGTGCAAAGAGCCAATTCTCTACCTCCCCCTCCTTGCAAATCCCTTATTTGCTCCAATTATATGATAGCATTCACCTCCTTTGGAAAGGCCCTTTGACCCAAGGAAGCATTATAGCACCAATTATAAGTGATTTCACGAATTGTTATTGGTACTCACTTTTTTTCGAAGTCATTAAAGGTTTTTTTTGAGATTTTCAGAAGTCTCATCAAACCCCTTCATTTTTTGCAGCAAGAGTGACAATGTTGCACAAAATCTCAATCAACCTCTACTCAACTTTGCATGACATCAATAATCAACATACAGGACTATAACTATATAATGCACATAGCAGTGCAGGGCTTCTACAACATATCAATGTAATCATTCAACCAACACATGCAACCTCACATTGCTCACAACAATATTGTACCCTAATAGATAAATTTGGCTATAGAAAATAAATTGGGCTCCAGTAAATAAATTAGGCTGCTCTAAAAATAATTTATGCCATGCAAGAGAAATTCGACACAAGAAGTTAAATATGAAATGGTGTTTCTACCCTAAAATTCTGAGAATTTAATTTGGGGCTTCTCACACCAAACCCATCAAAACCTATAAATGGTTCGGCTTGTCTCCAAGCTAATATCAAGCCCACTAAGTGGTTTGAATTACCTAGTTTTCTCATAAAATCACTATTGAAGAATTTTATTTTTTCATCTCTAATAATGCCCAAAAAGTTCTAAAATCTTAACCACGAACTAAAACCCAGAAAAATCTTGGGAAGATTCCACCTACTCTAGAAAGCCCTCATATAGTGCGAGTTTCTAAATTCTAATTTAAAATTTTCTTTGATGCATTTTTTCAAGTAATTTATGAGGAAACATATATTCGAACACATTAAGAGCAATATTATAAAATTCAAAGGAAATATTAGTCTGATAAAAAAAATACAACAAATATATCAAATCAAAACCCTAATATTCTCCTAAAGATTACCTAGCAACTAGTGGCTCAACAACACATAAAATTACAACCCCAATAATAAATAAATCATCTCTAATTTAGGTTTGAGATGATAATCTGAGCCTTCTTTTGGAATAATTAATTTGGCCTTCAAGTATTGATGATTAAACTTGACCCCAATAGATAATCTCAACACAATAGATAAATTCGCGTTTTGGCCTTGTAAAGAAATGAATTTTGGCCAAAAAAATATATTGAAAATTTTAATCCACAAACTTATTGTCGAAGAACCATATGGCAATATATCAACCTTGATTTTAAACCCCAGTTGGGAAAAATTTAGGCTCCAAATTTATAAGAATCTCCTCTGAAAATTAACCTACAGAATATTAAACTCTAGAAAATAGAATTTGACACCAAAATAAATCCTTGAACAATCTATAATTGAAATTGAAACCCTCCAGGCTGTCAAGAAAAACCGAAAAACCAACTTTGATACCACTATATTGTCCCAAATACAATTTTTTCGAGAAATTGTTTTCAAAAAATTATTAGGTTAATTTTTCCCAAAAATATCATGAGAATCCACCAAATTATACAAGAGAAATTACTAGTATAAAACCCAGAAATTAATCTCTATTGCTACTCCTCAATTGTTGTGATCTAGATCTGGCCTCTCAAATTGGAACTACACTAATCCCCTGTTGTCCTGAGCGCCTCTGCCCTGACATTATCTGCGCATCAGTTTTGATTTCCCTAAGCGTTCTCCTTCTGTCCTGAGAAGCCGACTTGTTGCAGAAACTTGTTTGGTATCATCGTTTGTATCTCAGACTATCAGAGAGAACTCATTTTCCTTCTTTGGTGCTCCCTTATTCTGTATCTGTGGCGGAAGCATTGTATGGAGTT
The DNA here is from genome assembly GCA_031772625.1 of Pinus tabuliformis. NCBI lineage: Eukaryota > Viridiplantae > Streptophyta > Pinopsida > Pinales > Pinaceae > Pinus > Pinus tabuliformis. The sequence goes on along the minus strand of CM062817.1, from coordinate 1,531,331,829 downwards.
GGCAAAGGAACTATGAATGGGCGTAATCGACGAGTTTTACACTTTAACGCTGGTTTTATGCTGCCTGAGCGTTTGAATATACGGTGTGTATATGGTATTACGCAGTTTTATGCTGCCTGAGCGTTTGAATATACGGTGTGTAAACGGTGTGTATCTGCTCCATTCATTCACGCTCATTTCCATTTCTCTTACAATTCTATTAAAATCCAAATCCACTGTATTACTCTTGGGCAAGCGGTTATCTCAAAGAGCTTTTGAATATTATTGATTGTTTGTCGATTTGGTGAGGGAATTCTAAAGACCATTGACTTATGCAACGATTACGATTCTTCGCCTCGGTGCTTGCTACGCTGAGCGTTGGCTTGTGAGACTGTTGTGTGGTGTACTCGTCCGCGGCTACAGTAGCTTGATGTTTGCTACGATCTGAAGAGCCTGCTTCCTTTGGTAGTTTAGGGAATCTCCAACGCATCGATCTGCAGAGGTGCCACAAGTTAAAGAGGCTGCCTGATTCCTTTGATGAACTAAAGAAACTCAAACGCATCAGATTGCCATGGTTTGAGGGGCCTGCCAGAATCCTTCGGTGATTTAAGCAAGGGAGGTAACGTGTTGCGCAGTTGATTTTAAATGGCGGTTCTGGTAATGTGATGTGTTGTGCAGTGGTATTATTTTTTTATCGAATGCACAGTCGTATTAACGTTTGAATGCCTTTGCATTATTAACGTTTGAATGTGTCTGCAATATTTGAATGCGTTTGCATTATTAACACCCTTTTAAAGCTGAGCGCATCCGGGGAAAACACTGTGAGTATTAACGCTGAGCACTGTGGATGTATATATATATATATTGTCCAAGTTTGTGGTCCAGAATATATATATATATATTGAATGGTTTTCTTGCTTAAAAGAAAATAAAAGGGGAGGTGATATGGAAAGGGGAGGATATTTTATAAATTTTGGAGACATTTGAAGAAAACTCAGTGCACAAAGAATTTGAAATCTGTTACCCTTTTGAGTACAATTTCACTGCATATCAGCAGAATTTTTTTTATCAGCAGAAGTATTTTTCTATCAGCAGAAAGTTTTTTTTTACAGAATGCATTCAATCATTTCTATGGTAGGAATAGTTCTCACTGGCAAGGAGAACTATCCTGAATGGTCCCGGATGGTAAAACACACCCTCATCTACAATGAGTTGTGGAAGGGAGTGTGTGTCGGAGAAGAAGACAAAGACCCTGTGCAGCCTACATCAGATAAAGAACTTGTCATTTGGGAAAACAAGAACAGCAAAGCCTATGCATTGATAGCAACATCTGTAAATGAAGAAGTAAGTCATCATATTTCATCCTATTCCACTGCCTTTGAAGCTTTACAAAAGCTGAAAGAACTCTATGATACACATTCTGCACTTGAAGTTGTTCAGCTCATGATTAAACTCTTCACTCTTGAACTGAAAAATAATGATCCTCTTGCTCTTGCATCTGAAATAAAGTCTATAATGCATGATATTAAATCCACTAAGGTTGAGCTGGATATCTCTCTTATTTCCTTTCTCAAAGCACTCTATCCTACCTACTCCAACTATCTTGAGTCATTACAAGAAAATGGAAATCTTAAAGATATAACCTTTGACTCTCTTGTGAAAAAGTTTGCTGAAAGAGAGAAAGCCTTTGGAAAGAAGACAGTCCCTGAATCTTCTGAAGAGACTGTTTGCCTTGCTCATAAAGAAAAGCATCCTGCTCAAGATTCTACAAGAGGAAGAGGTGGACAAAGAGGAAGAGGAAGATACTTCAGAGGCAGGGGGGGCAGACATTCCCAAGCAGAAAAGGCAGATTTGCATTGCATTCGCTGCAAACGAAATGGATCACATGATGCTTCTACATGCAAGCTACCATGGGACAAAATTGAGCAGAGAAGAAACCAGCAGAAAGGTAAAATTGATGACACAGACAAAGGTAAAGCACTTGAATCCGCTCACTATATTGAGGCACAATGTAACATTGGAGTAAATGAAGATTTGTTTAATGCTTCACTTGCTTCTTCGAAAAATGATTGGCTGCTTGATTCAGGAGCAACCTGTCATATGACTCATAGGAAAGATTTTTTTGAAGATTTCACTGACAATGTTGATGGAGCAGTATACTTTGCAGATCAGTCAAAAATCAAGCCATCAGGGCTTGGCACAATCAGGCTTAAACTGCCTGGTCTTCCAGACTTTCTTCTGGATCATGTTCTATATCTCCCACAACTCAAGAGAAACTTGCTATCCCTGGTCCACATCCGCCAACAAGGTCACTCCATTCATATGTTTGATGGCAAGCTTGAGGTAGGAAAGGCATCTGACCACTCACTTGTCATGAGGGGTATAGAAGAAGAAAGACTTCTTAAATTGCAAGGAACTTCTGCTTATGCACAACATTTCTCATATATTTCTCATCATGAAGAAGGTACACTTCCGTCAAGTTTATTATGGCATGCTAGATTTGGACATTTAAACTATGATAGTCTCCGCTTGTTGAAGAAAAACGGTGTTGCTGGTTTGCCTACCATTCCTAGAAAACATAAGCAATGTGATGCTTGCATTCTAGGAAAGCATAGCAAACAGTCTTTTCATGATTCACATTCAAGAGCACATAGGAAGCTTGAACTCATTCATTCAGATTTATGTCGTCGAATGCCTGTTTCTTCTGCAAATGGAAATAAATATATCATAACATTTATTGATGATTACACCAGAATGTGTTGGGTTTATTTATTGAAGAACAAATCTGATGCTTTTCAAACATTCAAGAATTTTCATAAGTGGATTGAAAATGATGCACAATCTCATATTGGGTCTATTCGCACTGATAATGGAAAAGAATATACATCAAATGAATTTGAACACTATCTTCGCCAACATGGGATTAAACATCAAACAACTGTGCCTTATAATCCTCAACAGAATGGTGTAGCTGAAAGAATGAACAGAACAATTTTGAATATGGTACGATCCATGCTTTTCTTCAAAAATGTAAAGACAATGTTTTGGGCTGATGCTGTTCTATGTGCTGCATATATAAAGAATAGATGTCCATCTAGTGCTATAAGAAACAAAACTCCTTATGAATTGTGGTATGGACATGTTCCTTCGGTAAAACATCTCAGGATCTTTGGTTCCACCTGTTATGCTTTAATACCAAAGGTACATAGAAACAAACTTGGTGCTAGAAGTCGTAAGTGTATCTTCCTAGGGTATTCAAACACATCTAAAGCATACCACCTCTATGATGAAGTAAATAAAAAGTTTGTTTTATCTAGAGATGTCATTTTTCTTGAATCATCCAAATCTGAAAGTGTTGTTGAGCGGCAACTTGATCGCTTGGATAGATTCACAAAACCGAAATCATTTCAAGAGTTTGATAATCAGATTCCACATCTTGAAGGGGGGATTCCTATGCTAGATCAACATGTGGAATCTTCTTCTTCTGAAGAACAATCTCCCCTGCATGACACTCCAACAACGGATGATTCTTTAAGTGATGTAATTGATAGAATTGGGAGACTTAATCTTGATTCAAACCCAACTCAATCAACAGAGCAGCCTGGACCATCTCAGAAAGGTCCTCCAAAGTGGCTGACAAAGACACTTGAAAGTGTTCATCCTGATGAAATTGGAAAAACAGGAACCAGAAATACAAACCGACAAGATGGAGGTGATGTAGATAACTCTAATTCACCTGTTGATATGGATGTTACTTATGATTGTGAATTGAACTTGTCTACAAATTTTGAACCAACTTCCTTCAAAGAAGCTGCTTCTCATGATGAATGGAAAGAAGCGATGCAGAAGGAGTATGATGCCCTCATAAAGAATGGCACTTGGAAGCTGGTTGATCCTCCATTTGGAACAAAACCAATTGGCTGCAAGTGGGTCTACAAGAACAAGTACAAAGCTGATGGCTCACTTGACAAGCACAAAGCTAGGCTTGTGGCAAAAGATTTTGCACAGAAGGAAGGGGTCGATTATGAGGAAACTTTTGCCCCCATAGCAAAATGGGCCACCATCCGGACACTCTTTGCACTAGCTGCTCAGAACGGTTGGAAAGTCCATCAAATGGATGTAAAAACTGCATTCTTGAATGGAGATCTAAAAGAGAATGTTTTTATGTCCCAACCTGAAGGATTTGCTGTGAAAGGACATGAACATAAAGTATGCAAACTTGTGAAGTCCTTGTATGGCCTCAAACAAGCACCACGAGCCTGGTATGAAAAACTAATTGAGCATCTTCTGAAACTCAACTTCAATCATTTTGATCTTGATGATGCAACTTTATTTGTCAAGAAAGTTGGCAAAACAGTTGTATATCTTGTGGTATACGTAGATGATCTTTTAATGACAGGGAACAATGAAAGCTATATTGCATCCATAAAGAAAGAATTAGGAAAAAATTTTGAAATGACTGATTTGGGCTATGTTCATTACTATCTTGGCATTGAAGTAACCCAACATCCAAAGTCCATATTTCTTTCTCAAAAGAAATACATTGGAGATTTGTTAAACAGATTTGGCATGACAGAGTGCAATCCTCTTTCTACTCCAATGGAACAAAACTTGAAGCTCACATCTATTGAAGGAAAGGAATTTGAGGATGCAACAAAGTATAGACAGCTTGTAGGAAGTCTCATCTACCTCACTACTACCAGACCAGACATTTCATTTGTTGTTGGAATCCTCTCCAGGTTTATGCAAAAGCCTTGTGAGGGACATTGGTCTGCTGCAAAAAGAGTTCTAAGGTACTTGAAGGGAACTCAAGACCTTGGAATCAAGTATACACAGGTGGACGACTTCAACTTGATTGGATACTCTGATTCAGACTTCGATGGAGACAAAGAAACTGGGGTATCTACTTCAGGATATGCTATGAGTCTTGGATCAGGAGTTGTCTCCTAGAGATCACGCAAACAATCAGTACCAGCAGATTCCACAACAAAAGCAGAATATGTGGCAGTAGCTGAAGCAACGAAAGAAATTGTGTGGCTCAGGAAAATTCTTGAAGACTTGCAGGCAAAACAAATAAAATCAACTCCACTCATGATTGATAACATCTCTGCAATAAAGTTGGCCAAGAACCCAAAGTTCCATGATCGTACTAAGCACATCAATACTAAATATCATCTGATCCGACATCATGTTGAGACCAAAACAATCCATCTCCGTCATTGTTCCACAAACGAGCAAATTGCAGACATCTTCACCAAAGCGCTTGGAAGAGAAAAGCTTGAAAGATTCAGAACGATGCTTGGACTCACCAACATCCCTTCAGATTAAGGGGGGGAATGTTGACACCTAATCCGAAATGGATGGGTGAACTGGACAGTCATCAAGAAGATGAACTGATCCGTTGTATGTATGTATATAAATAATAATTAGCTAATGAATAATACATCAGTTCTTTCTTCCGCTCATTCTGGAGTTACCGTGGCCTGACATCCCCAAATTGAGAATTTGCATGATCCTCACTCCAATATTTAGATATGTTGTAGATCTGATCTCTAATAACATTCTTGAAGCTCTGTAAAGGGTTTTTATCCTAAGGCTATTGCTAAAGTTGGGAACTCATAGTTCTCCAAACCTCTCCACAAGAAAATATCACAACTCAAGGATGTCCCAAATGATATCCTCCTCCTCCTTTTAAAGACTCCATAGACGGATCTCCAAGTCTCTAAAAGCATCTTATTTTGATTATTTTAATATTATTCTAGAAACTCCTTTTTGACTCCATCTAAGTGACTTTAATTTTATTTTATTTCATTAAGTCACTTTTCACCATCTTTCCTTCAATTAGTTATTTTCCCCTCTTTTAATTTAATTAAGTGACTAATTAAAGTCACTTTTAATATGGGAAATTTTCAACCACCCACCAAACTCTCTTCAGCCACTGAAAGTCACTTATAAGCATCCCATCCTATATAACTTCTCATTCTCATTCAAATGAGCTATTACACTCACGTATTCCATCAAATATTCCTACTGGAATCCTGCTTCAAGCGTAATTAATTAAGTGAGACCCATTAATAACTCTCTTTTTTTAAGTTGTCAGAATGCAATGGAATGAAAGGAAAATTGTGCAGATGATGGTGAATGCAATGTGAATTCCATCAGATCCCATAGAAATCCCTCAAAACTCCTCTCAAAGCCCTGATGACACAATCCTGCCCCTATGGCCTCAACATCACATACCTTGGAAACCCATCATGTCTATACTATAGATGAAAATAAGAATGGGGACATGATAACAAATCATCCAACGAAGCCCTCACTTCCTTCCTACACAAATATCGAAAATTTTGTAGAAGCTCTAGTGGCCGGAATTGATGAGATACCTCTGCTGGGAGGCTCGATAACTCTCGGGGACGAATCTGTAATTTGTGTGAAGTTCCTCACATGGAATTTCGAGATTGGGGAAGATATGGGTATAGAGCAACATTGTTCTTCCATTTTAGTGTTCGAGGAAAATGAAATAGAGAACTTTTTGGTAGTGCAAAATCAGAATCCCTGTGTGCTGCAAGCTTAGGTTGTTCTGACTGTGATGTTGCTATTGTCTCCACTTCTCTTACTCTCTCCACTATTTTTACATTGATGGCTTAAATGTATTCCTACAAATTATCTTACTCTTTCAATCCTTATCCTTTTTATTTGATATGTACTACCTTCACTACAAGTTCTTGTGTAGCAATAGTATCATCGATAGGTTCTTATGCATCATCAATTTTATTCCCCCTAGGCCACTCTCCTTCAACTAATAGTTCTTGTGGTGCAATCAAAACTCCTCAGACTACTCTAATTAAACTATTGGTTCTTGTGTTTTTGTAACATCTTTTGCGGACTCTTGTGGTGCAACATGAAATTTCACACTCTTTCAACTTCTATTTGTACTCCCACCAGCGCATTCATTGGATTATGAATTTATTCCTTTGCATGGATTTTCATAATGGTTTCCAAATTAAACTAGTCTCAGACAATGTATCTAGCATTTCCTCTACCCCAACTAGGGTTTCCAACCCTAATTGTTTCTTAAATTGAATTATCTCCTTAAACATAGAATGTTTATTTCTTAAATTTTCATTCTATTTTCTAAAATAATTAATTCGCTGAGATAGCCGATCAAATTCAAACTTACCAGGTGGGGGGTTATCCTCTTATTTTTTACTAAATTCATCATCTTTCTCCTTGCTTCCCTAGCCATATGACCTTTTTAATTCTTTTATAATAGCGAAGATACCAGGTGATGGATCAGATGATGATGTAACAACAATTTTAACACTTTTCCTTGGGAATTTTCTCCGCAGCATATTTCTTCATTGGCCTTTTCTTCACCTTATTTTGAAGGGGTTGTTATTCCTCTGTAGGGTATGCTCCATATTTATAACCTCCAAACTATCCACTAACAATATCCACTAGCGTTTCATCATGCATTTATCTTTTAGTGTAGAAGTCATAAGTTGGTGCATTAATAAGAGAATTTTTTGTAGTGACATCCTCCTGAGGCCTTAATTTCAGTAGAGGAAAAACTCCCTCTACCCAGATCTAACTTCTCTATTTCATTACCTTCATCTTGATCCTGAAGCTCACTCTCTTCTACCTCCTCGAGAGCTAGACTAGTACTCTTAATCCTATCGACAACCTTGCTCTTGCACTCCCTTATCGTTCCAGTGAATCAACAATAATCAACTTAATCAACACATAATTTGTCACACATTTGTTTTTGGATATTTGGCATATTAAAAAACATCAACCATGGATTGGAATGAATTCATAAGGTATTCTAGAATTTTTACTAATTTCCTATGATGTAGGTGTTCCAACAGCTTGAAGTGATAGTTAAAAACAATTCCAAAGCATCCTTCACAAGTTAGAAACTTTTAAATAAAGTAAGCTAAATCTTCCTAGGGGTGTGAAAGGGAAGTTCTATCCACTCCTCTCCCTTTGTACCTTATCTACTCACCTTTGTGTAAAAATGTATCTTTGGTCACTTGAGCTACAATTTTCCTACTAAACCATCACAAAATTGTCTAAGGTATGATTGTTACTTTGGCAGTAGCATCCTTTGGAGTAGAAATTTTTACTTCCCTTAGCACCAAGCCTTGTGCATCCCAATTTTGTTCAAAATATAAAGCACTTTCCTCATTAAAACCTTTCAATGTATTAAAATATACTAATCATCCTTCAAATTAGAATATCATGTAAGATCTTGGGTAATCCATGAATAAATTAATGCACTTTGTATCATGTTGGACTACTACTTTTCCCATGGATCTGACTATCAAATAAATGGTTACCTGTACAAAACATGTTCATGAAAATTCTTGTTCAATGGAGAATGTTAAGTTTAGTTGATCGACCTATATAATTTCAACAAGGAGATAGTGTCCTAGTACAATTCCCTTGTTCATCATCATATAAGAATTTTCAATGCTCAAATAGAGATGGTTATGTATAGAACACTTAGTACCTTTTCAAGATTATTTAAATATTCATCAAACTAATTATCATAAGGCATGAAATCATCTATAGATATCTCTACACAATCATTAAGATAATAAAAAAACATTCCTAACACGACATGTTGGAAGATTGTTGGTGCATTATAGAGTTCAGATGGGAGCACTCTATAGGAAAATGTACCCCATGGGCATGTGAAAGTAGTCTTGTCTTGATCTTTAGTAGTAATTTGAATTTTATTATAGCCACTAAACCTATCAAGAAATGAGATTTTTTTTTACAACCCATGCCACCAATGACTTGATCGATGAAAAGTAATGGGAAATAATCCCTCTGAGTGGATTTATTAAGCACGTTTTAGCCAACATATATTTTCCACTTTCCATTCTTTTTAGGAACTACAACAATAGGAGATAGCCATTGACTACCAAAATTTTGGTAGATGAAATTTTCATTCAATATTTTCTGAGGTTCTTCCATAACAACATCTTTCAAGGCAGGGTGAGTGCATAGACTAGTGGGAATACCCTTTATTTCCTTATAGTCCCATGTAAGACATTCTTTATACTTTCTCAACAATTGTGATAGATTGGGATTAATATTTAGGGCCTTTCCAAGATTTATTTCAATTCGAATACTATTAAGACAAGGAGCGATAGGTATTTAACCCATAGTAGGATCATCAGTAGTTTCTTCCTCACTTGATTTCCCATTATAAAACTCACTAACCGATATAATGGTTGTGTAACAATAGAGGGATCATTAATAAAACCAAGAATGACATCATCAGTCTCATTTTTGAAATGTAAGGCTTTTGTAATAGTGAGAAGTGGATGTGTATCATCTTTGTATGGTTCAAATTCAGACCATAAAGGATTCTCACATTCAATAATTGGCTTAGCTAGGGGGTAGAGAACAAAATTATTGGTAGTCCCATCAAATATCGTCATAAACCCAAATATACAACTAGTAAAATCATTTTTAATGGTTATCGAAAGTCTTCCTACGATTAAGGGATGCCCTCCATGTCATGCCTTAGGTTGCAACTCTACAAATCCACTAGGTACTCAGAGGAATCAACTAAAATCTTCTTAGGCCCCTATACTACTAGAATCTAGTATTCCTTTAGAGGAAATTTAGAACTTTCACCCAGTTCTAGCATAGCAGGGTTCAGTGTTAAATTGGAAAAACGAAGCATTTCAAAAATATCCCTAGTCATTATATTAATTGTAGCTCCCAAATCAAGCAAGGTACTTTGAATGGTTCGTGCACCAATATTGAAAATCACTTTAGGATCCTAGGATCCTCATATTTGGTAGGTGGAACCTCTCCTAACATTAGTTTTGATAGTTTATCTACCACATGCATAGCCAAGTGGATCTTGAGGTTTCCTACCACGTTCCTTGACACACAATTCCCTTACTATTTTTACTTAAATTGTAACATATTTAATTGATTGGAGTAGAAAGATCCAGACATATAAATTTTTCAATTTTTTTGAAAATTATACTTAGGCTGGGGGGTAGCCTTGAATATAGTTAATCATTCAGGGTATGGTATGTGTAAAGAGGTCTCAATACTGACCACAACTCCAATTGTTACAGGTCACGAATTAGTAGTGACACCAATTGCTTCAAAAGATTCAATTTTTACAACGATATTAGTTGTTACAGTGGTATCAACTATAGAATTAGTATTATTGGCTACAATAGAGGGTTCACATGTTGTTTTTCAAATCCTTGAGTCATAGTTTCTTCCTTTAGCAAATTGTTTTCCTTATTTTTTATGATAACAGGGGAAACTATCTGATTTACTATTCTCCTTGATCATAGTCGTACCTCGTTACAATCCACATGAGAGATAAAATAAGTGGGGATAATTGATGTTTCAATTTGTTGTGCTACCTTATTATTAGGATTTAGCTTAGGTTGTGCAGGTAATTGAGGTCACAGAAGAGGACTTCTTACCGATACATTTTAAGGAAGTTACAACTATTATTGCTGCATTGGTAACTGTACAGGTAGTCGATTAGGGAAGTGGTTTCCTGCCATGATTAAGGCCATAAACATTACTCTTTAGAGGAGAAGGCCACTGGAACCATGAAATTGGATATTGACCTAGAGGAGGATTAGGAGGGTACCATGGAGTTACAGGGTATTAGATTTGTTAACAAATTTGTTATGGATTATACATAGCAGACCAATAATTAAAACAATAGAAATAACTTTGGACCATACCTAGTGGTTAAAGTTTCCATAGCTTCTTGGAACCAATTAAATTATTTCTTCCTCTTATCCTAATTCCTTATAAACTTCCTTTGGTCCTAGAAGTGATGGGGATTGTTCTGTAGAATTTTCTCGTTCAAAAATGTTAAAATTTTTTATACTATTATGTGGGCATTCCTTGAGAGGATTCTTTTTTCTACTTGTAGGAAAGAATATAGATAACTCTTTCTTTCCTTCAATGTGCCTCTATTTTTCTTGTAACACATCAATCAAAGAAAATAGGGAACTCATGACGTCAATTTTAAAGTATTCTAAGCAATTTCCAATTTCATCTCTTTTCACCCCACCATTGGCTGACCTTTATATCATGGTAGACAAATCTTGTGCTGAAAAATTATTTCTTCCTGATCCTCTACATCTTCTCAAGCAAAGTGAAGCAATTGTATCATAATTTTCTTTAGATATGTTCCCTTTTCCCATGAGATTTATTAAATAAAAGTAGCCCTCCTTCATTCCTCTAATCAAAATAGTCTTCAATATGTCCTTATCCAAATTACTATGATTGGATATATAGAAATTATAATTTAGACATTCTATGTCATCTTCTACACAGTGTTCATCTCTTTGGGACATTCTGAAAAACTACGCATATTGATCCTTAGTCCAATAAAAGCCCTAGTATTTATTAAACAAGGGTTTTTTCATATCTTCCCATGAGGAAATAGATGAGCCACCTAGCCCCATAAAGCACCTTAAATTTTATCCTTTCAAAGTAGAAGACAGTAGTTTTAATTATTGGCTTTTGAGGTATAATCATAACTTTGACATTTGAAATCAAACTCGAAAAATGAAGGTATATAGATCTTCATTTTTAGTATATTTGAAAACTAAAAGGGTTGATAGTGGAATGTTTTTCATTAGATGTTATCCCTAAACATCTCCAACATGAAACTCAAAGGTAGTAATTCTCTCTTTTGCTATTTTTCCTCCATCAAAGTTTCTAAATCATCCAACACAAGCTTAGTTTTTTGTTGTTTTCTTAGTTGAGGTGAATCTTCCACTATCTACTCAAGTTGCTTTAGTTGTTCATACCTCTGAATCCATTTCAAAATACTTCTTTAGTATGGAATAGGATGACTGTTGGGGCAAAGTGGTTGCCTATCATTTAATTTGTCAACCTGAGGGTTTCGTAAACTTGTGAAGTATGCGTGCACTGTATGTGCTAGAAATTGTCTTTCAGTTTAGATCAATCTAACTCCAAAATAATGAAAACCAATTCACCTAATCTATGAAATAAAATAATGAAAATGACATTCAACTAACGTATGAAATCAAAAACAACTAATGTATACTTGGTTACTCCATCATTCAATTATGAAGTGTTACCTTCTTGAAATGATGTGTAAGAAATTATTTATACTTTAACTTCTAATGTCCTAAAAAGGCAAGTAAAGTGTGCAGAAAATAACTCAGTAATTGCATATATTAAATATTCAATCATTCAATCTTGAAATATGATTAAATCAATTTCTTAGAATGATCTTTAGGAATATCGGTTAATGCAATTAAATGAGGATCTTAAAAGAAAATATAAAAGCATGAAAAAGTAAAGCTCAATGATTGCATAGGTTGAACATTCAATCATCCAATTTGAAGTCACCTTCTTGGTCTGATCCTTTATTCAATTATACAATGAATTGATGGTTTGATCTAAGAAAGTAAATAAAGGAACACGAAAGGAAACTAAATAACTATGAGCCATTGCCTCAAACTTAATCCAATTAGAAAATACATAAACCTTCACTATTGAAATTTTTTTAGAAAAGCAAAGATTACACAGTCATTCTAAAACTAATACTAAGAAATAAAATGAACTTTAATCTATAAAAGGAATTTAATCTCACAATCATTAGATGGCCAATCCAATGGTGTATGAGGATGGCAAGTGAAGAAGCTCCATATGCAAGCAAAACTAAATCTTCAAATCTCCAAGTATAAGCTCAAATTCTCTATTAAAAACATGAACATTTCTCCAACTTTACTCATGCCTTTCAAAGGAGAAGGCTCTCCTATTTATACAAAAACATAAGAAGCTACCCTATTTAATGAAGATCAACTAAAATCTCATATAGTTACAACCAAATAGCTCATAATGAGACACATATCCCCTAAGTGTCTCATAGAGTTCTAATCCAAATAAGAAATGATGAGACACCTCATAAAGTTACAATCCAACGAGGACACATATCCTTCTTTGACCTTTATCCAAATATCCTTTGAAGGGAATTCGAATTTGAGCATTGGAGGCCACATAAGGGTTCCTTGGAAGCATCCAAATGGCCTACATATGTCATAAAACTCAAGCCACACATATAGATACATGAAACCATGTTAATTTCCTAGTTTATAATCATAAATTCACTTTAAACACATAAAACAAATAACTTTGGTAAATAGCCTAACCCTTATATTTATGATAATGGTGGCTAATGAAAGGCTATATGGTTATGGAGTTGTGACATGTGAGTGAAATGGTGGCGATAAAGGTGAAAGTGGATGTCATTTTGAAAACATTTTTGAGGCCCAACATACCCCTCAACTAGAGTAATTGCATGTCCTCATGCAAATATTCCATTAATTCCTTTGATTTTCTCGCAACTTCTTTCCTTTTGAATGAGCTTGGCTTATATCATATGTCCTTAAACTTTGCATTTGAAAATTTTATTTATTTTTGCAAAGTATTCCTTGTCATATATTGAATCGTAACATGTTTGGTTGGTTCTTGTGTTTCAACTAAATTCTAATTGGTATTGGTTCTTGTGTTTCCATACCTTGTTTCTTTTTGTTGCAGTAAGATTCATTGAACATATTTAAGAATGCATCTTTAAAATCAGCGATATAGTGTACTCATAATTTAGGCATTATTTGCAAATCATTTAACTTTTTTAACCATAATTCAATCATTATTGATTAGGACAAGTATGTTAGGAAGAAATGAAAATGTGTGATGGTGTATGATGTATGAATATGAAATGATGTCCCTTCCCCCCACCTAAAGATATGACAATGTGAAAGAAGAAGTGATGAATTTCCCAATGTTACAACTTTAATATTTTAAGGAATTGCAAGACTAAAAAATAGAGAACCACATACCTTCACTTACCTTCAATGTGTATGAGTTATGGAAATTGAAGAGTGTTCTTGGATCTGGATCATGGAATGAAATGTATAATTCATCTGCTTCTTGGTTGCATAAATGGTGGATGAGGTTGTGAAATGGATTCTTTATTTCTGCTACTAAATCTATTGTATCTGCTGCAAAATGCTGAAATGATATAGTCTTCAATCGCTATAAAATTAATGGTACAACTCTATTCATGTGCATAAATGTGTCGGTGTCAAGCATGAAGAGAGGTCATTGGATTACCGACCATTAATGAATGGCGTTAACCAATGCGAGGCAAAATCGCCATTAGTGTCAACGAGTACCAAGGTACCTAAGTACATCTTGCGATGGGCAAATAAATGAGCTGATGTTAAGCCACTTACAAGATCCAACGATGAAGCGACATTGATGTATTCCCATGATTGTTGGTGAGAGAGCCTGACATTAAGGCATACAAGCCTCAAGGTACTAATGAGGACTCTAGCCCTCAACCTAGGTAATGTGTTGATGTTGATAGACCAAGGCTTGTTAGAACGAGGGCCTTAAGGAATCCTCCATCATCTAACTCGAGCATGAAACTATGATTTTGAAGGACTATGAATGGAAAAATTTGCAGTGGATCAAGGATTATTTAACGGAAAGGAAAATGACAAGTGAATGGAAAGTAAAAGGACAAATCAGCATGTAAGTGAGCTAGATGTCTTTATGAAAATTAGTTATGAGTTAGTGAAAGCAAGGCAGGAAAATATAGTTTCTATGAAAAAAATGAGTAGAGAAGGAAAATGAGATGAGAATTTTATTGACTGATTAAATGAAATGCAATGAAACTGCAAAGGAAATGAGATGAAGGTTTTGTTGACTGAAGGAGTATGGATGCAATGGAAACACTGGCATCTGAAAGGCTTGCAACTGCTAGATCTGATATGCATTAGCATGTGCTCATGCATTGATGTTTCATCTCTGTTGTTGCTCTGATCATTTTCTTGTGAAATAAATGTGGTCTTTGAGAGACAATATTTGCTTATGGTCATCTGTTCTTCCTCCTGGAACCTGCAAAAACTAATACTTCTTCTCCAATGGATTATAAGGTTATCAAAATAGAGAGGTGATCAATCTCTCCGTTAATGACATTTACATAAAAGAAAATAAGAACCGGTACTATTAAACATGTTTATGAAAGAAAACCAAAACATTTTATACTTGTGTCGAAATTAGTGCCTTAAGTTACCTGTTGTTCCTTTTTAGCAATTTATTCATTCTTCGCTATTTCAAAATCTAATAATAGCTTCCTCATTCTGTATATCTCGTTGAGATCTTTCCAAAAATGCTTGAATCATCGAATTTCGATGTCGTATGAGAAGGTCAGACTGTTTTGAAATTTTTATGAAACAGTGAAAATTGTCATGTAAGATGTGGCATGGGAACATGATGATACAGTGAAAGATGATGTAAGCAGATCAAATGGCATGTTGATCATGAATTTCTGGTTAGAATGCACTTTTTGACAAATAAATCATTGAGTTAAAAGCATAGCTGCAGAATTGTTTTCCATCTGCAGAATTGTCAATTAGCTATAGAATCGTTGTTCAGCTGCAGAATGTGCGCAGTTTCTGTAGCTAAAATCCTAAACAAACAACCTAAGTTAGTAAATAACCAAAAATGAATTCAAAGAGAAAGAAACAATGTTACCATGAACATAAAGACCACTTTTAACTTAGACCACAAAAAAATTAACTGGTATCTATCCCTTCAAGATCACATCATAATATCAAAGGTCGTTCAACTCGTAGAAATAATTTTATCAATTTAGATTTTATGCCTTTGTGGTTTACTGTAGCCAAACTCTAGTGATAATTGCAATGCCTCATGGGCATGAATTCACTCACACATATGTCATATGCCATATAGAATTAAAAACCACAGTAGCCTTGAATGGAACCAAATGCATGAACCAACACATATAATTAAATTATTCAACCAAAATCACGTTCTTCAATATAATGGTTAAATGCATATACATGGTTTGAATGCTTGAAAAGATACACCACGTAATTCAAAGCCCATTCAACACCAAAGCGCACATTCAAGGGTTCGATGAACAATTTTGAGTGCATTTTATATACCAGCATATACCACTACGATCATCAAGATATTCTAGCTTTCACATGATTGTATTTAACTGAAACAGAGAAGGGACTGCTTGAGATAATTTCAAGAGTTAAAAATACAATGAACAACACCAGGGAGTTTCCATCATCGAATTTATTGTGACCGACAAGGAAATTCCAGTCAAAAGGGATCGAATGCTACAACCAAGTTTATTTTTAATTTGAATTCTTCCCTCTTCAACGTGCCATGTTCAAATAGTTCACCATGTATTAATTAGAAATCGTTTTTCCTCATGCAGTCAGTGAAACAAGGTCTCGAAGAATCTCATATTTCTCACGGATGGTTGTGAAATTGAGAAAACCGTTTTTGGGTTATTTAATTCAACCTATTCTGAGAAAAACCCATGTCTCAGTTTTCCAAAATTTTCCAGAAAATGCATTTTAAAATAATGTGTCAAAACAGTTACGTTTTTTGTGATGCTTTGGCAACAAAAATCGATTGCTATGGTTGATTTTTTTTATTTGCAGGTTTGCTGTTGGTTATGCCTACTGGTTCATGATCATCTTGGGAAATTCTTGCAAATATTTTATGAGCAACCATAGCTTCAATAACTCTCGCAAATGCCTTAGAGAGTCCTCTGGCTAGCCATGTGAAGCTCGGTTGAACGCGTGTTTTGGAGCCGGCTTTGATAGCAAACGTGATCCCCAATAAGAAATAATGGATAAAACAAAGCCAACAAACAAATCCAACAAATCAAACATGGCACTTGATGCAAATTCTTTGCCGGTAAATGACATTTTGGAATTTGTTAAAATGCTACCACACCTTTTATGTCAAATGAAACTCGTCTTGCTTGCACAAAAAAAATGGATCTGTCTCTCACCATTCTAATATACAAATCAATGTTTTCCCATCGAGCTAAAGCTCAGATGATTTGCGCAATTAAATTTTTTATTGACAGGTTTTGATGAAGACCTAATCATAACAACGGATTAAAATCTGCTTATAACTTGGCTCGTTCAAGAGCTGTGTGCATTTTCACCAGCATCATTTGCAACAGTTCTTTTAAGATCACAACAATTATTTATGATTGTTTTATCTGCATCTTAGTTTTTAAAGTACAATCGGGTGTTTTTTTTATTTTTATTATTATTATGAAATTCGTTTACACTTTTTTTAATTTGATTTTTGTTTTTGTTTTGTGTTCTCTATGCATTCGTTTTGTTTGTTTTTAATTGTTTATTTTTTATTATTATTATTATTATTATTATTATTATTATTGAAAATCCAACATGATTTTTTTATTATTATCAAAACATGATTTTTTTTATTGAAAACATTTTTGTAAGGTTAATGAAGAAATGCAAAAAAATAAATAAAGTTTTAGAAGATTTTAAAGTCTAAAAACTTAAAAAAAAAATGCAATCAAGAACTCTAAAAAAATGCAATCAAGCTTGATTTTATTTCCTAGTTTATCCTACTTGAATTTTTTTTTTTTAATTTTTAAGTATATGAATGTTTCAAATGGAGCCATTTACAGATTAAACTTTCCAAAATTTTCATATTCAAATTTGCAAAATGTACTTGATCATGCATGAGGACATGAGAAATTGTTTTAACCTTTATATTTGTCGCAAGGATCTCTTGAAGAATTGATGAATATTGTGGTGTACCCACTTCTTGATACCATTCCTCAATGTAGTCTTTGGGCTGCATTCTAGATCCTTTATCCATAAATGGTTAGTAAAAACAAAAACAAATAAAATACATTATAAACAGAAAGTTAGTTCTTATGCACACTTCCCTTGCAACGACGCCAAAATATTGGGGAAAAGTGACTGCATGTAATTTAATTTGTCAACCTAGGGGTTTCATAAACTTGTGAAGCATGTGTGCATTGTATGTGCTAGAAATTGTCTTTCAGTTTAGGGCAATCTAACTACAAAATAATGAAAAACAATTCATTTAATCTATGAAATCAAATAATGAAAATGAAATTCAACTAACCTGTGAAATAAAAAACAACTAATGTATACTTAGTTATTCCAGCATTCAATTATGAAGTGTTACCTTCTTGAGATGTTGTGTAAGCAACTATTTATACTTTAACTTCTAATGTCCTAGAAAAGCAAGTAAAGTGTGCAGAAAATAACTCAGTAATTGCATGTATTAAATATTCAACCATTCAATCTTGAAATATGATTAAATCAATTTATTAGAATGATCTTTAGGAATATTAGTTAATGTAATTAAATGAGGATCTTTAAAAGAAAATATAAAAGCACGAAAAAGTAAAGCTCAATGATTGCATAGGTTGAACATTCAATCACCCATTTTGAAGTCACCTTCTTGGCCTGATACTTTATTCAATTATACAATGAATTGATAGTTTGATCTAATAAAGTAAATAACAGAACATGAAAGGAAAATAAATAACTATGAGCCCTTGCCTGAAACTTAATCCAATTAGAAAATACATAAATCTTCCCTATTGAAATGTTTTTTATAAAAGAAAAGATTACACAGTCATTTTAAAACTAATACTAAGAAAACAAATGATCTTGAATCTATAAAATCAATTAAATCTCACAATTATTAGATGGCCATTCCAATGGTGTATGAGGGTGGCAAGTGAAGAAGCTCCATATGCAAGCAAAACTAAATCTTCAAATCTTCAAGTATAAGCTCCAAATTCTCTATTAAAAACATGAGCATTTCTCCAAGTTTACATATGCCTTTCAAAGGATAAGGCTCTCCTATTTACAGAAAAACATAAGAAGCTACCCTATTTAATGAAGATCCACTAAAATCTCATATAGTTACAACCAAATTTCTCATAATGAAACACATATCTCCTAAGTGTCTCATAGAGTTCTAATCTAAATAAGAAATGATGAGACACCTCATAGAGTTACAATCCAAATAGGACAGATATCCTTCTTTGACCTTTATCTAAATCTCTTTTGAAGGGAATTCGAATTTGAGCATTGGAGGCCACATACGGGTGCCTTGGAAGCTTCCAAATGACTTACACATGTCATGAAACTCAAGCCACATATATAGATACATGAAACCATGTTGATTTCCTAGTTTTTAATCATAAATTCACTTTAAACACATGAAACCATGTTGATTTTTTTGTAGCTAGAAAGCAAAGAACAAAAGCTGAGTTGTATATAAAAACTCATGCATCTATTGACTCATCAAACAAAAATGTTGGTAACACCCTCATTTGTTTGACCAATTCCGAGGAGAATTCTTCCCGTCCAAAATGATTCCATTGTACTTTTACTTATTATGTTAATCGATTATGGAATGTATCATGCTCTGGTACAAGATACATAATTATTGTAGTTTGAACTCTCCCTCAAATTCCACTTATATCATAGATCAACCAACAACATGATGATCATCATCTAAAAAATTATTAAGCAAAGAAACCTAGAAAAAAATATGTGAATTCAGTGTGGGTGGCACAACCAATCTTTAGACCACTAGCCCCACACTTTCCAAAATATTAAAGGGTCCACAAAAATTGGGCTCCAACTTATCATAGGACCCAACTTTCAGTGATTTATTCCTTGATCTAATGCAAGGATACACATGATCTCCTACTTGCAATTCCTTACAATTCCTTTATTGGTCTACATAAATATTTTCCTATCCTATGCTACCTTTAATTTATGTTTGATCTTGCTCCTTCCTCCTTTGTTTCCTTCAGCATATCAAGTCCAAGAAATACTCTATAAATTGTGTTATCCCATTTGATAGGAGTGTTGCATTTCCATCCATATAGTTCCTTAAAAGCACTCATCACTAGTGATTCGTAATATCCATTTTTGTATGCAAACTCCACCAATGATAGTAATTCTTCCCACTTATTTGGTTGATGCATGACATACATTCTGAACATATCCTCTAAAATTATGTTCATTATTTTTGCATAGCCATGTTTTTTGGATGGTAGGTTGTGTTAAAATCTAACTAGGCTCCAAAAAGAATAAACAACACCTTCCAAAAGTTATAAGTTAATTGAGCATTCTCATATGATATAATCTTCATAGGAAAACCATGCAATTTGCATATATAATTCACAAACATTTGGGCTATTATTATCAATAGCTTTATGGGTGGACTTGACAATGATGAAGTGATTTGTCTTACTCAAATTTTCCACTACCACCATAATGGCATCATTTTGTTTAGATATATTTGGAAATCCCATAAAGTGATTTGTCTTACTCAAATTTTCCACTACCACCATAATGGAATCATTTTGTTTAGATACCTTTGGAAATTCCATATTGAAGTCAAAATATATGAATTCCCCCTTCCACTCAGGAAATTGGGATTGGTTACAATAATCCTAATGGATGCCTACTTTCTACTTATACATTTTGGCACTCTAGGTGACTAGAAATATATTTAGCAACATCATTCTTCAATCCTCCCCTACAATAAATTTTCCTTATGGTTTTTATCATCTTATGATAACAAAGATTACCTGAGTAGGGTTTTTTTATCAAACTCATCCATGATGAGGCTCCTGAGATCAACTACACTAGGCACATACTTTCAACTTTTGAATAGTAGTGTACCATCATCAGTGAGTTCTAGTTATTTCTAAAAAAATCATTCTATTTCATTCTTCCAACATTTCTTCACATGTTGGTAGTGATCATCATTAGGAAATTTATCTTTAATACTTTTAGTGATTTCAACTGTGTAAGTTCTAAAGGTTTCATAGTGTACCTCTTATAGATTCAAACTAATTTTCCACCTTATTTTCTTTTCCCTTGATGCGTTTTATCCCAAAATAAAATTCGTTGATCAAAGCCAACCATCTATCTTGTTTGGAATTTAAAATAGGGTAGTCAAACAAATATCTCAATCCCCCATGGTTTGTCATCAACACAAACTTTTTTGCCAATAAATAATGCCTCCACATTTTTAAAGTGTGCACTATTGTCGCAAGTTGTAAATCGTGTGTTAACATATTTTTTCTCATGTTCATTTATATTTCTTGACTGATAGTAAATAACGTGTATTTTTTGCATTATAAATCCTTTGAGACTTTCCTTACATTCACAGATTTAATCTACATAGTCCTTCTCTACATCTGATATTCTTAAGATAGGTACACATGTGAATAGTTTCTTAAGTTTCTCAAAGCTAGTTGCACAATCTAGCATTTGGAGGAAGTTCGAATGGATTTTATTGTTTGGAATCATGATTTTCGTTAGACAAAAACCAACAAGTATTAGTCAACAATCACATCACTAGAGATAAGGATCCACGAGAGGTGGATAGTCCATGTCACGAAACACATAGGTAGTGATGTTTTATCTAATGTCCAACAATCTCCCCCCCAATGTGAGCTAGGTGTGTATCAAACTCGTGACCTACACTCTGATACCACATGCTGGGAATCATGATTGTCGTTAGACCAGAACTTTTAGGTGTTATTCAACGATCACATCACCAAAGATAAGGATCCACGAGAGGTAATTAGTCCATGTTTGAAAACACACGAATACCATTGGTTTATCCAATGTCCAAAATTTATTACAAGTTTTCCTGAAGGAAAGAGTTTCATTATGGTAGTGGTAGATTAAATAATAATGCATGCCCACTTTTGATCTCTTTATAATCCTTTCAAAAAATTCATTGTGGTAGAAACATTCATGGAAACTATTTAAAAACTACTTGGAATACTAATGTTTATTATAACTGATAGAGATACAATTTAATTTTTAAACTTTTGTATTGAATTATTTTTTTGATTGGCTACTCAATTGGCTCATGCCTCATCTTATCAGCCTCAATCTGATGGGAAAATTAAGATTATCAATCAAATTGTAGAAGAATGTCTACATTTCTTTGTATCTAATAAATAGGCACAATGGCTCAAATAGAAACTCTGGATCGAATGGTGGTACAACATATCATTTCATACGTCACCAGAAATTCACCATTTATGGAGCTTTATCAATATCAACCTCCATCCATCAAATCACCCTTGAACCAAGCTACTTTATATAATGGTCCAATCCCTAGCAAAATATTTGTTATCAGACACGACCCTAAGGATGGTGCCACTAAGATGCCATACTAAAAAGGGGTGTGACTCAAGGTGGCTATTGTGGTTTTGGTTTCAATAATGTTATATACTAGTGTTGGACGTTAGGTAGGAGGTTAGGTCTTTGTCTAAGTGAACAAGGTTATAGTTCCTTATTACACCTATCATTCTCTCTATCATGTGTAAATCCACGCCCTACTGCTTAGAATTATCCCATGTCAAAGTAGTTGACATGAATTAATGAACTCTTCCCATAATTTCTTTAATAAAGATATAGGTACATCCCTATCCAATTACATGGACGATTACCAAAAAACATGAACCACCTATTCATCCAATAGCCTCGAAACAGTTGGTAGGTGAACTAATCCACACAAATGTTTTTTTTGTTGATTAGCATCTCTTGGTTGTTTCTTGTGCCAACCAAAAATGATATAAAATCTTTTTTGGAAATGATCAAGTGTCTACTTTGTTCTTTATTTAAACTAATTTTATAGTTTTCATATAGCCCATCCCTCTAATAAAAATATTATCTATTAGCCCTTGGGAACTATAAATGTATAATAAGATTGAATTTAGTGTCTCTTACTAGAGACAATTATTATGGTTGCCTAGTGTTTTGAAGATCATGTATGAGTGCACTCTAAGTAATCAAGCGTGCATCAGATTCAAGATTGAGATTCCTTTGTTCTAGGTTAGTCTTTTTATTTTTTTTAAGATCATGTACGAGTGCCCTCAAAGTAGTCAAGCATGCATCAATTTCAAGATTAATATTTATTTGTTGTAGATTATGCTTTTATTTTTTGAGTTGGGATTAGATGATGGTGACATGAGTTCTCATTATGCTCCACGGTAACAATGTTTCTTGGATTTCAATAAAGTACTTGAGTTTAGGGAATTATTTAGGTTATTTTCTAATTTTAAACAAAAATATTAATAAAGACAATTTAAAAAATATAGATTCCATTCAAATTCTTATAGAATATAAATAAGATCAAATGCATTGACTTGGAACTAGATGTAGACTAGGAAGGCAATTTTTAGCTCTAAGTTCTCCAAAATGAAGAAAAAATGGCAATATGTTTATTAAAAATATTAGTCACTAGGAACATGTGCATGTTCTTAAGAACACTTATGCATTACCAATGCATTCCTACTTGGCACCCTAACTAGGATATTGATTGGAAATTTGGGGTAGATGCGTCTTTGAATCTTAAAAACATGTATGTTCCTCAAGTGGACTTATGAGACAAGTCTATTCCTAATCACCTATTACATTATTTGGTGAGATAATTCTAGTGAGAGAATCAATAAATGACCTAGTAAACATTGTCAATATATATTTAAAAAATTAATATTAATGGATCAACCCATAATTTACATACATAAATATCCATACACTTAAAATTTAGTAACCACATGGGCCAATTGCTTCAAGATTCCATTCATTTTAGATCCCTTGTCCCTATTAATATCATTTAGTTATAATTTTATTTCTAGGTACTCCATCACTTTCATGTTAATATCATGATCATTATTTTTATCATCCTTAGCATTTTCTAGGAAGATTTCATGGTTATCAGTGAAGGATGTTATGGCAAGGTAAATGCTTGGGTTAGGTTCAATATTAAGTCAATGTTATGTTCTTTAAATCTAATATTCGCTCATATATTTTCTTAGCCCATGTACACCATTTGACAAAAACATAGAATGTAATATATACCCTTTGCACATTCTTGGATCACTTAGATATTTCACTAGATTCATAATTTTCTTAATAGTATTAGGAGGGGTTAAAAATGATAACAATACCATTTTCCTTTCAACTTTCATCCAATTTTTTAATTATACTCTTAATGTATAAAGAGATATTATGATTATATGACTACAATATCCAACATTTTTCGATATCCTCTTCCATGGCTATCATAATTTACTAGCCTACACTCTCCAATGCACTTTCCAGGTTCGTATGAAAGAGATGTTGTAACGACCTTTCATATATTGTTATGTAAACATTTTGAATCCCTAAAAGTCATCAATGAAGTCATTTATCCTCAAACTACTATACTAGACGAAGTTTGCCTACCGCCAAATTTTTTCATCTGCCAATGAAAGTATTATGAAAAAATCATAGGGGTAGGAATGGGTTGCACCCTATGTCCCATTGTGTCGAACCTCTTCATGGAAAAATTTCAAAAATAAATACATTGAGCCTTACTCATTAAAACCCGGTTGTTGGAAAAGACATGTTGATGACACCAATGTCAAGTGATCTCATGGTGATACTGAACTTGAAAGGTTTTTCAACCACCTTAACACCAAATCTAAGGATATCAAGTTTGTGATGGATATTGAAGAGAAATATAGGATTCCTTTCCTTTATGCGTTGGTCATGAAAAGAGGTGATTGAAGTTTAGGACACTAGGTTAATAGAAAGAAGACTCACACCAACAATTATGTTCATGCAAACTCCCACCATCATCCCTCTCAAATAACTTGTATTCTTAACACTTTAGCTATAAGATACCTACGAATTTTTGATAATGAGCACATTGACCAAAAGAAGAACCATATGGTTAATGCTTTCAGTAGAATTGACTACAAATAGAAAGAAATTATAAAAGCTTTTAAAAAAATAGAGAAAAGAAGGCTCCATCATGAGGACCCCAACCTCCATGAAAAATAATTTATCTTCCATACATCAAAGTTGTCACTGATAAAATCACCAAAATTCTAAGGAAAAGGAATTTAACCATTGCTTTCAAAACTATGAAAATTACAAATTAAGAGATATGGTTCATCAAAGATAACAATGACCCACATCAACAACAAGGTATTTATAAAATAACCTTCTCATGTGACAAATTCTACATTAGGGAAAATGGAGATCTTCTAAAATGATTTTAAAACGAGGATGAAAGAACACACTATTGATATTATACATGAATTTTTTCACTCTTTTTCCTTTACTGAGCTCTCTATTAGAACCAAAAACCTTATAAACTTTGAGAACATTGAAATTATTTCTAGAAAAAACCATTATTTGAAAAGATGTTTTAGAGAAGCTTTTGAGATTATAAAAAACATTAACATTTTAAACAAAGACAATAGCATAGAGATTAGAAACAATTAGATTCCCCTCATTAACCTTCTTAACAAATCTTAATTTCTACTTCATTTAACACTTCTCTAACCTTGTCCTCTAAATAAACCATCCCTTTCCTTTCCTCTTCAATATTCTCTCCCTCCCCTTTGCTATACTATTCTAAATCAAAAATATAATAAAACTATTAAAATACTATTATTAAAACACTAATAATAACATTAATAAAATTCATTAAAAAATGAATATCATTATTATTATATCCTATAAAAGTAATATAATAACATTATTATAATAACATTATTAAAACACTAGTAATAACATTAATAAAAATCATAAAAAATTCAATATCATTATTATTATATCCTATACTACTCTTATAATAATATATTAAACGTGTCAAAATTATTAATACACAATTTATGCTATACAATATATTAATATTAGTTATTCTACTTATTCCTATTATACTACATAGGATGATATTGATCTTAATACTAATATTAATATTAATATTAATATTAATATTAATACTAACACTAATACTAATACTATTATTATTAAAACAATTTTATTATTAAATATAATAATAATTTTAGTATATCTAATTAATTATAATATATTAATCATATAATTTGAAATATAACATTAATATTAAATAATCTCTACC
Organism: Pinus tabuliformis; assembly: GCA_031772625.1. Lineage (NCBI taxonomy): Eukaryota > Viridiplantae > Streptophyta > Pinopsida > Pinales > Pinaceae > Pinus > Pinus tabuliformis. The sequence continues at coordinate 1,531,305,993 of CM062817.1, read as the reverse complement.
ATTAACAATTATTCATTTATTAGTTGTTAATTTATTGTTTATACTCGTAAGTTTTTTTCATTACTAACTACTCATTTAATTTTATATTATTAGGGTTTACTTAATTTAAATTTAATTAATTAACTAATGAATTAAATATTGAAAAAATAACTAAGTGAAATAAATAATAATTATAATTGAGCACATTTCTTTGCTTTTCATATTCATATTTCTATTGTTCTCTCGCCGATAGGGGTGTTATTAATGAGGTCTGTAATAGTACTTAAGATCTTGTTTAGCATGCAAAGGGTATGAGTGGAGGTAGGGATGGTGGAGGTTGGAGTAAGTGTCACACCATACATCACGTTGTTTTTACGTTTTTTCCATGAGAGGGATAACCTAGCCCAGTCCTTTCATGATAAATGCTCATTGCAGGTAGCCATATGGGAGAGATACAAAATTATGTTAGTAATTAATATGGATTTGTTTTTGATGGGAAGATGTTACTGTAGTGAAGGATCCTAAAAAGAAATATTGTGAGCTCATTGATGAGCGCTTGTACCATGGGAGGATTGTGGGTTTCAAACAATGTGCTAGAAATCACACTCGTCCATGTCTGGACCTCGCATGCAGTGGAAAATGTTATTTAAAATCTGGTGCTAAGACGTCATTCCTCCATTATAAGTGCATGGATGCTTTGTCAGGGTGTCGACTTTGCAAATATACTTAGGGTGGCGTAGAGGATTCCTTATTCCTAACATGCTCTTGGTCTCCATATTAGATATAATTTTTTTCTCAGGGTGACTACCTTCATTTCCTTCATAATTTTATGGATACCTTCATTTATGTTTCTATGACAATATTTAATTGTCTTGGTCTATGCAGTGTTGTGATAAAAAGAGAGGGTCGATGTTTTCTGTATTACTCCTTCATTACATAAAAACATGTCATGCCTTTGAGTTGGTGATAGTTCTCGCGACCTTATCACCTTAGGGCTCTGATCTGGTAGGGATTTCCTTTAGTTCTCTAAATATGGTTTCTGGTGTTTGGTACCCATGTACTCTTTCCATATGGTTTTAAAGGTGTTAAGTTATTTTCAAATTCTCTCTAGCATGGTTTCACCTTAGTAGCTTCATTCTTTCTTGTGGAGTCGAGTAGCCATGAACTTTTTCTATTTCATTTTAAAATTGTTAATTTCATTGTCAATTTCCTCTGCTGATATATCTCTTTGACCTTCTCCTTATTTTGTGTCTTCATAGTGAGGCTTCATTCGGTGGTTTGGATTGATAATGTCTTAATATATAGGTGACATCCCTTCTTGTTCACTCTTCGCAAGTCTCTTCATTCTCAAATTTTGGTATCCTTTCTCTTCTAGGGGGGTTCCTATAATTTTGTTACTGAGGTATGACTCCTCATCACATGCCATTTGGTTAATAGGAGTTTGTTTCGTCTTTATTGTTTCAAATAACCTTTAATACTATATAGTTTTTGGGGTAATAGTCTTTGGGTACAATCGCTTCCTTCAGTTTTGATAGTTTACTAACATTTGGGTTCACAAGGGTTTAGAGTTCATTTGTGATGTTAGTAATACTTGCTTCTATTGGTCTTGATGGCTCCTGGGTAGAGAATGTCGAGTTGCAAAGGTGGTTTAAGTGGATCTTCTTCCCACCAATGTTAGTTGTTTGGTTGGGATTTTTTAGCTAATTACTTTTATTCGATCCCTCCTAAGGTCAGAAAGCAAATTATTCCACTTGAAATGAGTTTGGTGATTGAGCACATTTCTTAGATTCAGAAGTGGAAGGTGTCTCCCTAAAGTGGATAATGGACCCTGGAAAATTTAGAAAGAACAAGCTCCATTTTGTCCACTCTTTTGCAGTACAACAATAGATGGAAATTTTTCTATTAATGGTACTCAGAGATAAGCGGGTAGACAACTATAAATTTTTTGTCGAAATATCTGTTATAGCTTGCATGATATTGTATCTTGCCTTACAAGGATTGAGAAATATGCACTTTCTTACTCTGATATTGACTTAGAGGAGCTCAATAAAACTCATGTTGTCATCAATTCTCCCTTACTTGTTGCTTCTTCACCTTAGGGGAATTGCTCACCCTATCTCTTATCATATTCCCGGATTGAAGTGACAACCACCTTTTTAGCACTCCCTTTTTTTAGGTGGAAGTTGATGTGAACTTGTGGTGACGATTGTTGTTCCCTTAAGCAACTTAATGGTCAACACTTATAATTTTGGTTCCATGTTGAACGAATCTTGTTTTGTTTTTTTACTATGGCTCAACTTATGCTATCTTTCTTAGTAATTTGACAAATGTGTTGGTGATAAGCATGATTTAATTGGGCTCATATAGTTTGGCTTTTGTCTGTTTCATGTATGAGTGGTGTCTGTATCGAAATTAAACTAGTTGTATTGATGGGTTGTTTGGTACACCTAGATGAAGCTCTTATCTCCCAATGTTGTCTTTTGCGATATCGAAAACTCTTTGTGCTCAACATAATAATTTTTTATACTAATAGAAACCATTCAAAGAAGATTATAAATAAATAAAAGTATATATCTATCTATCTATTTATATATATATATATATATATATATAAGGAATTGTAATGTCTTATCCTATCTTCTTACGTAAACATTTTGAATTGGCCAAATTATATAAAAAAGAAAATAAAATTGAATTAAAATAGTCAATTTATCATTGTGAATTTTTAAGCTTTAGGTTTTGGCAACCTATAATTTTTCTAGTAATATTCTCATATATACTAGTTTAAGCGTCTACCAACCAATGAAAGACAAAATATTTTGATCCCTAAAAAACATAATAAATTTAGAATTAAGATAAATCTAAACTATTCTAAATTCCTTAATATGATAGACATTTTCTATAACAATGAACTGGAACTCCACCATTATCATCAACATATTATTTTTCAAAACCATTACGACTATGGTTATGGAATTGTTACTCACCGCAGAATTCTTGATCACGCTTTTTATTGAGTTGCAAATGAACGAAAACATCAGAAAGCGATGAGAAACCATGGAAACAATTTTCTTTAATACCTATTTTTATTGAGTTGGAAAATAGTGCAAACATCGGAAAACGACGATGTGAAATCATGGAGACAATTTTCCTTAATAAGCACGTTATATGATGTTCAAAATCAACCAACTTAAATTCCATTACCCCATCACCAAAGATCATACAACTCAACAATCCCAACAAACAAAACAAAAAGAAAAAACAAAATAATTCTCATAAACACACTCTTGTCCATCGTGGGCCACAAATATTGTCGGCTTGAAAGTTTCGTCTTTGTTTGTATTTATAATTTTCCTTTATTCCACACTTATGCACTCAAAGATTATTCTGGCATTTTTTATTTTACCAATCTCTGACGGGCAAGTCTGGCGGGAAATATAGCCGCACGTTCATCATCTTATTCAGACTACGACTCTAAATATATCGATCATGGAGTTACGAGTTCAGATTAACTTCCAAACTGACAAGGGCAAGGCGATCTTCAACGAAACAGGTGGCTTCGATGAAATAAATGGTGAAAAAACCGCAACTGTGGAGAGTTTAAAATCAGAAAATTCGCATATTGCACAGAGTAGTAATTTTCAAATTGAGAGCCCTAGAGAGATACAAGTAGTTGAAGTATATGAAGATATCGAATGTGAATGTTGCTTTTACGAATATCAAATCGAAAATATTGTACAGTGTCAAAATGGGCATCCGTTCTGTTTTAAATGTATAGGGAAGCGACTTGACCAAATAATTTACGGAGGTCTCAAAGCGGCTGATCATCTATCTTGCATGACTATCGCTCCATGCAACGCGTCAATTCGTTTATCAGAGATTAAGAGAGTTCTTCCAAATGATGTTATTGAAAGATATGAATATCGGCAGGCCCAACAAGCAATAGTTGAAGCCAAAATTGAAGACTTGGTTTATTGCCCATTCTGTAACATTCCATATGAAATAGACAAGTGTGCACAAGTTTTGGATTGTCCAAACCCTAAATGTTTAGTTGCTTCATGCGTAAGGTGCAAGAAGTTGAGTCACTTACCATTACGCTGTGAAGAGGCTGAGCAAAAATCTGAGACATCTCTTCGTACTAAAGTTGAAGAGATGATGGCAAAAGCTGTGATAAGAGAATGTAATATTTGCAAAGCGGAGTTAATCAAGACGTTTGGATGCAATAAAGTTAACTGTAGGTGTGGAAATACAATGTGCTACGTTTGCAGACAGGGAATTTCGTGCGTAGGCTTTGATCATTTTTGTCGCTGTGGTGAATATAAAGGAGAACCAGGGAAACCATGTAAAATGTGCAACAAGTGTAGTTTGATAGAGATTGAGATAGAAGATAATGAGGCTCTGGCTGCTAGGCATGAAGGATTGAAAGAATTGGTAGACAAGAAACCTGAGTTGCTTGAAGTGCAAATTGGACCTCCCCTCAAAAGACGAAGACGACTGCCACCCTCAGAGGACCAGGGGCACCATATGCAACGTTTTCCTCCATACGGAAACCTGGCGTTACCACTTGGTGATCACCTTGGAGACATGGCCGTAGCACCACAGGTACCTCCGCCGCAATCCTTCGGCCTTGTTGATCAGTTTGGAAATATCGCCGTACCTCCACCGCTAGCTCTTCCGTATTTCAGATTTGGTAATGGTGATGAGCCTGTAAACATGGCTGCACCTCCGTCACCTCAACCATATTTCTTCATTTTTGGTGATGGTCATCAGCCTGCAAACATGGATTTCCAAACTCAGCAAGATGATGGCCGTCTAGAAGGTGACAATGGTGATGAGCCTGTAAACATGGCCGCACCTCCGCCACCTCAACCATATTTCTCCATTTTTGGTGATAGTGATCAGCCTGCAAGCATGGATTTCCAACATCAGCAAGATGATGGCCGTCTAGAAGGTGACAACAGTGAAGAACTAGAAGATGAATTAAGTCTACAGTATATTTAGAAGGATTATTATTGAGTGGGAATGCTATTTCTATGTGATGTAATTTTGAATACAGCCCACATGTTCGCTTGGCGCCATGTTAAAGCGTATAATGTTTTATGATAGTACACGCGTTTAATGTATCTGTTGATTACTAGTAGTCACACGTTATATGTTCAACTCATTAATTGTTTACCATTTGATATATATGGCTCGACCACTAATTATATGAAATTTGTACCAATATATTAATATTGGTGGAACATATTTCTAAATCAAAATCAATCATTCAAAATTTGTGTTTATAGATCCCATAAACCTTTGATCATTTTGAAGCAATTCTCACTTTCTCTCTGCCGTGCAAATTTAGAATGAATGTAGCTCAATGGCAATATATTTAGAAACCTCTTCAAACTAAATTTGGTTGGAAAATTATGCTCGGGAGCCTCGATATAGAGTCTTGTCCAAATCTCGATATAATATGTTGTCCAAAGTTGCTAGAAACATGATGTTGTTGAAATACAAAATAGTCAGTTGTCATGATATTCAAAATCAGTTAAATAAAACACATATAAAACAAGGAAACAAATAGCAATTAAATCTAAACTTGCTATGGCAGCTAGCTGACAGTGAGATAATTCTGTCAACAGTTCCTCAACTGCCAGTGAATCCTCGACTGACAGTTTTCTTGAGATCAGCTGTGCTAAAGTGAGAAATTGAATTGTTGATGGCATTGAATTACCATAAAAACGATGCCTGAAAGAAAAATTAGAAAACCATATCAACACAATTTTCAAACTTTAAGCTATGGAGCGATGTCGAACATGAAGCTAGCTTATGTTTTATGCAAATGTAACGTCCCAAAAACAACTTTTGCATTACGCCGTTTATTTTTCCTAAAAATATCATGATAATCCACCAAGTTATACAAGAGAAGTCACTAGTATAAAACCCATAAATTAATCTCTATTGCTACTCCCCAATTGCTGCGAGTTGGATCTGGCTTCTAAAATTGGAACTGTACTGATGCCGAAATTGAAAATCTGCATGATCTTCATTCCAATCTTCGGATTTGCTGTACATTTGGTCTCCAAATAACATTGTTGAAGCTTCATGAAATTTTTGGGTGAAATATCCTCGATGGTGGCTTCGGTTTTTGTCCTTTTTGTCCAATTCACAAGAAATTGTGTTATTGTGGGCATTCAACTATGCCATCTAACACCACTAGCATCTCTCCCTTGGATCATGGATCTGTTTATTCACACTTTAACCAAACCAGTATATAAGTATTTTATAATAACAGTCATCATTTATTGTTATAAAATTCGGAGCTAGTACAATGGCTGTTACAAACTCCAACCATTAAAATAACACTCCCTGACGTCTTTTTAGCTAGAAAGCAAAGAACAAAAACGAGTCGTATATAAAAACTCTTAAAATCAGATTAAAGTGCAAAGAGCCAATTCTCTACCTCCCTCTCCTTGTGCAAATCCCTTATTTGCTCCAATTATATGATAGCATTCACCTCCTTTGGAAAGGCCCTTTGATCCAAGGAAGCATTATAGACCCAAACACCAATTATAAGTGATTTCACGAATTGTTATTGGTACTAACTTTTTTCGAAGTCATTATAGGTTTTTTTGAGATTTTCAGAAGTCTCATCAAACCCCTTCATTTTTTGCAGCAAGAGTGACAATGTTGCACATAATCTCAATCAACCTCTACTCAAATTTGCATGACATCAATAATCAACATAGCAGGACTATAACTATATAATGAACATAGCAGTGCAGGGCTTCTACAACATATCAATGTAATCATTCAACCAACATATGCAACCTCACATTGCTCACGACAATACTCTACCCTAATAGATAAATTTGGCTATAGAAAATAAATTGGGCTTCAGTAAATAAATTAGGCTGCTCTAAAAATAATTTATGCCATGCAAGAGAAATTCTGCACAACAAGTTAAATATGAAAGGGTGTTTCTACCCTCAATACTACCCCACAACAAGTTAAATATGAAAGGGTGTTTCTACCCTCAATACTACCCCAAAATTCTGAGAATTTAATTTGAGGCTTCTCACACCAAACCCATCAGAACCGATAAATGGTTTGGCTTGTCTCCAAGCTAATATCAAACCCAATAAGTAGTTTGAATTACCTAGTTTTCTCATAAAATCACTAGTGAAATATTTTATTTTTTCATTTCTAATAATGCCCAAAAAGTTCAAAAACCTTAACCACGAAGCGTGCTCATAAAACCCACAACAATCTTGGGAAGATTCCAGCCGCTCTAGAAAGCCCCCATATAGTTCGTGTTTCCGAATTCTAATTTAAAATTTTCTTTGATGCATTTTTTCAAATAATTTATGAGGAAACATATATTCGAACACATTGAGAGCAATATTATAAAATTCAAGAGAAATATTAGTCTGATAAAAAAAATACAACAAATATATCAAATCAAAACCCTAATATTCTCCTAAAGATTACCTAACAACTAGTGGCTCAACAACACATAAAATTCTAACCCCAATAATAAATAAATCATCTCTAATTTAGCGTTTGAGATGATAATCCGAACCTTCTTTTGGAATAATTAATTTGGCCTTCAAGTATTGACGATTAAACTTGACCCCAATAGATAATCTCCACACAATAGATAAATTCGCGTTTTGGCTTTATAAACAAATGAATTTTGGCCCAACAAATCAACCTGTTATTTTTTTCTTAGCTCTCCCAAAATTCTCTATCTCAAGGGACTACAATAATTATTCTCCAACAAATATATTGAAAATTTTAATCCACAAACTTATTGTCCAAGGACCATATGGCAATATATCAACCTTGATTTTAAATCCCAGTTGGGAAAAATTTAGGCTACAAATTTATAAGAATCTCCTCTGAAAATTAACCTACAGAATATTAAACTCTAGAAAATAGAATTTGACACCAAAATAACTCCTTGAACAATCTATAATTGAAATTGAAACCCTCTAGGCTGTCAAGAAAAACCAACTAGGATGCCACTATATTGTCCCAAATACAATTTTTTGCAGAAATTGTTTTCAAAAAATTATGAGGTTAATTTTTCCCCAAAATATCATGAGAATCCACCAAATTATACAAGAGAAATTACTAGTATAAAACCCAGAAATTAATCTCTATTGCTACTCCTCAATTGTTGTGATCTAGATCTGGCTTCTCAAATTGGAACTACACTGATCCCCAAATTGAGAATTTGCATGATCCTCACTCCAATCTTCAGATATGTTGTAGATCTGATCTCTAATAACATTCTTGAAGCTTTGTAAGATTTTTGGGTGAAATCTCCTCAATGGTGGGTTGGGCTTTGGTCCAAATCTCAATAAATGGAAGCTAAAGGGTTTTTATCCTAAGGCTACTACTGAAGTTGGGAACTCCTAGTTCTCCAAACCTGGACACAAGAAAATATCACAACTTGAGGATGTCCCAAATGATATCTTTCTCCTCCTTTTAAAGACTCCATAGACGGATCTCCAAGTCTCTAGAAGCATCTTATTTTGATTATTTTACGCTATCTCTTTGTTGAAATTATATAGGTTGATAAACTAAACTTAACATTCTCCATTGAACAAGAATTTGCATGAACATGTTTTGTACAGGTAACCATTTATTTGATAGTCAGATCCATGGGAAAAGTAGTAGTCCAATACAAAGTGCATTAATTTATTGATAGATTACCCAAGATCTTACATGATATTCTAAATTGAAGGATGGTTAGTATATTTTAATACATTGCAAGGTTTTAATGAGTAAAGTGCTTTATATTTTGAACAAAATTGGGATGCAACTATATATTTGTCCACGAAATTAAAAAGAATGTTACAAACTCTTACCAGGTATCTAGAAACCTTAATTTTTAACTCTATTTTATTCTATGTTAAAACTTCACTTTTAAAAATGTATATTTAAAAAAATTATATTAATTTTTTTCCTTACCATAATGAATCTATATTTTAATATATACTTAAACAAAGTGTCAGTATCCATTTATGTCTAGAAAGTAACTCTGTCAAATTCTCCAGATCTTTTAGCCTTTCAATTGTGACTTTAGAAAATAACTGTTGATATGTCAAAATCTGCTACCCTTCAACTGCAACTTAATAACTCTTCATATGTCAAATAGGCAAATGACACTTCTACATTCGAATCACCACAAATCTTTTGAGCAGTCGTCATGAGCCCGAAATATTTGCAACCACATATCTTCACGCTGACGCGGAGTATGATCACCTGCCAACGTTGGAAAAGAAACCCTCAAATCGGTATGAGTCCGGATTATTCACAGTATTCGTGACTGTTAACGTTGTGAAACTAAAAGGTTTAGATTTTGGTTTTGTGGTGCTGAGTGTTTATTTTTATTTTTATTTTTTTCACGTATTTAATGAGGTTTTTATCCATTTTTTTTACGGATTTTTTAATTATTTAATGCTATTATATAAACTAAATGAATAATAAGAATTCATGCACATTAATTTACTTAATAGACGTATAAAATAATGAAGTAGATCTGCAAACATCCGAAAGCATTTATATAGTTATAAAGCATATCGACTCACGCAGTATCAGCGCCAAAGGTCTCTAACGCCGCTCAGCTATTTCTTTCGGGTTAACTTTTATTTAATGGCATCTCTGCAATTCAAGGTCACCAGAAAGGGGGCTATCCTGGTTCCGCCATTGGCGCCTACTCCGAAAGAGTTTCTATACCTTTCCAATATCGATGATCAGGGAACTCTGAGATTTCATATCCCCGTCTTTCAGTTCTATCGGTTCAACCCATCGATGAAGGGTGAGGATCCCGCCAGGGTTATCAGAGAAGGGCTGGCCAAGGTTTTGGTATTCTACTACCCTTTGGCCGGAAGAGTCAGAGACGCGCCCACAGGTAAGCTCCTGGTCCGATTGCACGGGAGAAGGTGTGCTGTTTGTGGAAGCCGATGCGGACGTTGCTCTGGAGGAATTAGGAGACCTCCTACCGTCCTTTCCCTGCTGGCAAGATCTGCTGCGTGATGTGCCCGGCCCAGAGGCTGTTACCAATTCTCCTATTCTTCTCATTCAGGTTAATTCATTCATGGTTTGATTCGATTTTCTTTGATGAATTCAGTTCGTATTCGCCTGCATTTGTTATCTTGCACGGTGGCATTGACCGTATTTCTATTGCAGAAAATGTGTTTTCTGACCGTACAGCTAATCATAATGTTTCAGGTAACACGATTGAGATGCGGAGGGTTCATACTCGCCATAGCTTTGAATCATACCCTTAGTGACGCATTTGGCCTCGTTCAGTTCATGAACGGTCTTGCGGAAATGGCGAAGGGAGCGACAAGTCCTTCTGTTCTTCCGGTCTGGGAAAGAGAAAGCCTCCGTCCGCGGACGTATCCCACTGTAAAGTTTCCGCTCTACGCATACGATCAAATAGAAGACAAATATGGGCAGACGGTGCCAGCTAACGAGCTGATCCACAATTCGTTCTTCTTCGGAAAAAGCAGATCGAGTCGCTGAAGAGACAAGCCGTAGGGCAAGGCAAGTGCTCAAGCTTTGAAGCTCTATCGGCATTTTTGTGGCGTCTGAGAACGAAGGCTGTCAGAATGCCCGCGGAGCAGGAAGTTCGGTTCATATTCACCGTGAATGCCCGGATGAAAACCGACCCGCCACTTCCTCAAGGGTTCTACGGGAATGGGATAAGCCTTGCATGCGCGAAGACGACCGCAGGAGAGCTATTAAACAAACCGCTGTCTTTGGCTGTGAGATTGATAAACGAAGCAAAAACAGCTGTGAACGACGAATACGTGCGATCGGGGATAGATGTGATGGAATTGGGAGGGCGACCTCACTTTACAGTGGTGGGTTCCTTCTTCGTTTCGGACGTTACCAAGATGGGCTTCAGAGATGTGGACTTCGGTTGGGGGAGGGCAGCCTACGGAGGACCTGCACAAAGTGGAGTGGGTGTAGTGCCGGGTATCATCAACTTCTTCATCGCTGCTCGTAATACAAGCCGCTTGGAGGGAATAGTGTTTCCCATTTGCTTGACCTCTGCTGCCATGAGACGATTTGAAGCAGGAATCGGTGATGCGCCGATGGAGCACACTCACCCTTTTCCACGTTCCCATCTCTAAAACTTTGTAGCGCCAAAATATGTGTCCCAAATAAGCTTTCTAGGTCGGCTGTGTCGCAATTCAATATTTCCAGCATCAAGTTGGGTTGGATAGCTTGGGTAGTGTTCTAGCTATTGGCTTACGTTTTTCTGTCCGTGTAAGGTTTGAGCTGTTCTAGGTTTTCTCCTGTTAAGTGTCGTTTGAATGGTTAGACGCCAAACTGTTATAAGTTTGGTGAGGGTAGGTTTGTATAAATTTATTATATTGACTACTGTTCATATTGCTTGGGCTGATGAAGTGGCATATTCCTACTTTAGTAATTGGTGTTTATTTAAAAATAATAATATTTAAATAATACATTTATAATTTATGATTCTTTTATTTTATTTTAATAAAAATAAAAATATTTATGTTGATATACTAATCACTATCATATACTATTTGAAGCATAAAGTTGAAAAGACATAATATTTGAAGAGTGTGTAAAGTGAAAACATAGATAAGTGAGGATTACCTTTTAGAGTATTGTTTCTGAGCTGGAAGGGAAATAAAATCAATGAAATATAGAAAATATTAATTATTATTAATTAATGTCAATAATGTTTAAAAAGTATAATGTTTGAAAGGTGTTTAAAGTGAAAACGTAGGTAAGTGAAGGATTACTTTTTAGAGTATTTTTTCTAGATGGAAGGGAAGGAAAACCAAGAAAATATAAAAAAATATTAGTTATTATTCAGTAAAGAATGGGTGACTCTTGTATTTGATATTTACTCGAAGTGTACATTTGAAAAAGATACATCTATTATGAATTTGAGGTTTTGGATCAACTTGTTACGCATCAAAAGTGAAGTCCTTGTTACATGATCTACTCTTAAAATGTTTTTTTTTGAACAACATCTTAAACGCCATATTTATTGTCAGGCCAGGGTAACTCCAGACTTGGCAAAAAAAACTGATTGATGTATTTCATTAGGTAACTACTGTTTATATACAGGAATGTGACTGATCAGTTCATCTACTTGATGACTGTTCACATTCTGGGTACACCCAACCGCTGAGGATTAGGTGTCAACAATTCCCCCCCTTAATCTGAAGGGATGTTGGTGAGTCCAAGCATCGTTCTGAATCTTTCAAGCTTTTCTCTTCCAAGCGCTTTGGTGAAGATGTCTGCAATTTGCTCATTTGTGGAACAATGACGGAGATGGATTGTTTTGGCCTCAACATGATGTTGGATCAGATGATATTTAGTATTGATGTGCTTAGTACGATCATGGAACTTTGGGTTCTTGGCCAACTTTATTGCAGAGGTGTTGTCAATCATGAGTGGAGTTGATTGTACTTGTTTTACCTGCAAATCTTCAAGAATTTTCCTGAGCCACACAATTTCTTTCGTTGCTTCAGCTGCTGCCACGTATTCTGCTTCTGTTGTGGAATCTGCTGGAACTGATTGTTTGCGTGATCTCCAAGAGACAGCTCCTGATCCAAGACTCATAGCATATCCTGAAGTAGATACTCCAGTTTCTTTATCTCCATCGAAGTCTGAATCAGAGTATCCAATCAAGCTGAAGTCGTCCACCTGTGTATACTTGATTCCAAGGTCTTGAGTTCCCTTCAAGTACCTTAGGACTCTTTTTGCAGCAGACCAATGTCCCTCACAAGGCTTTTGCATAAACCTGGAGAGGATTCCAACAGCAAATGAATGTCTGGTCTCGTAGTAGTGAGGTAAATGAGACTTCCTATAAGCTGTCTATACTTTGTTGCATCCTCAAATTCCTTTCCTTCAATAGATGTGAGCTTTAAGTTTAGTTCCATTGGAGTAGAAAGAGGATTGCACTCTGTCATGCGAAATCTGTTTAACAAATCTCTAATGTATTTCTTTTGAGAAAGAAATATGAATTTTGGATGTTGGGTTACTTCAACGCCAAGATAATAATGAACATAGCCCAAATTAGTCATTTCAAAACTTTTTCCTAATTCTTTCTTTATGGATGCAATATAGCTTTCATTGTTCCCTGTCATTAAAAGATCATCTACATATACCACAAGATATACAACTGTTTTTCCAACTTTCTTGACAAATAAATTTGCATCATCAAGATCAAAATGATTGAAGTTGAGTTTCAGAAGATGCTCCGTTAGTTTTTCATACCAGGCTCGTGGTGCTTGTTTGAGGCCATACAAGGACTTCACAAGTTTGCATACTTTATGTTCATGTCCTTTCACAACAAATCCTTCAGGCTGGGACATAAAAACATTCTCTTTTAGATCTCCATTCAAGAATGCAGTTTTTACATCCATTTGATGGACTTTCCAATCGTTCTGAGCAGCTAGTGCAAAGAGTGTCCGGATGGTGGCCCATTTTGCTGTGGGGCCAAAAGTTTCCTCATAATCGACCCCTTCCTTCTGTGCAAAACCTTTTGCCACAAGCCTAGCTTTGTGCTTGTCAAATGAGCCATCAGCTTTGTGTTTGTTCTTGTAGACCCACTTGCAGCCAATTGGTTTGGTTCCAAATGGAGGATCAACCAGCTTCCAAGTGCGATTCTTTATGAGGGCATCATACTCCTTTTGCATCGCTTCTTTCCATTCATCATGAGAAGCAGCTTCTTTGAAGGAAGTTGGTTCAAAATCTGTAGACAAGTTCAATTCACAATCATAAGTAACATCCATATCAACAGGTGAATTAAAGTCATCTACATCACCTCCATTTTGTCGGTTTGAATTTCTGGTTCCTATTTTTCCAATTTCATCACGATGAACACTTTCAAGTGTCTTTGTCAGCCACTTTGGGGGACCTTTCTGAGATGGTCCAGGCTGCTCTGTTGATTGAGTTGGGACTGAATCAAGATTGAGTCTCCCAATTCTATCAATTACATCACATAAAGGATCATCCGGTGTTGGAGTTTCATGCAGGGGAGATTGTTCTTCAGAAGAAGATTCCACGTGTTGATCTAGTATAGGAATCCCCCCTTCAAGATGTGGAATCTGATTATCAAACTCTTGAAATGATTTCGTTTTTGTGAATCTACCCAAGCGATCAAGTTGCCGCTCAACAACACTGTCAGATTTGGATGATTCAAGAAAAATGACATCTCTAGATACAACAAACTTTTTATTTACTTCATCATAGAGACGGTATGCTTTAGAGGTGTTTGAATACCCCAGGAAGATACACTTACGACTTCTAGCACCAAGTTTGTTTCTATGTACCTTTAGTATCAAAGCATAACAGGTGGAACCAAAGATCCTGAGATGTTTTACCGAAGGAACATGTCCATACCACAATTCATAAGGAGTCTTGTTTCTTATAGCATTAGATGGACATCTATTCTTTATATATGCAGCACATAGAACAGCATCAGCCCAAAACATTATCTTTACATTTTTGAAGAAAAGCATGGATCGTACCATATTCAAGATTGTTCTATTCATTCTTTCAGCTACACCATTCTGTTGGGGATTATAAGGCACAGTTGTTTGATGTTTGATCCCATGTTGGCAAAGATAGTTTTCAAATTCATTTGATGTATATTCTTTTCCATTATCAGTGCGAATAGACCCAATATGAGATTGTGCATAATTTTCAATCCACTTATGAAAATTCTTGAAAGTTTGAAAAGCATCAGATTTGTTCTTCAATAAATAAACCCAACACATTCTGGTGTAATCATCAATAAATGTTGTGATATATTTATTTCCATTTGCGGAAGGAACAGGAATTGGACCACATAAATCTGAATGAATGAGTTCAAGCTTCCTATGTGCTCTTGAATATGAATCATGAAAAGACTGTTTGCTATGCTTTCCTAGAATGCAAGCATCACATTGCTTATGTTTTCTAGGAATTGTAGGCAAACCAGCAACACCATTTTTCTTCAATAAGCGGAGACTGTCATAGTTTAAATGTCCAAATCTAGCATGCCATAATAAATTTGATGGAAGTGTACCTTCTTCATGATGAGAAATATATGATAAATGTTGTGCATGATCAGAGGTTCCTTGCAGTTTGAGAAGTCTTTCTTCTTCTATTCCCCTCATGACAAGTGAGTGGTCAGATGCTTTTCTTACCTCAAGCTTGCCATCAAACATATGAATGGAGTGACCTTGCTGGCGGATGTGGACCAAGGATAGCAAGTTTCTCTTGAGCTGTGGGAGATATAGAACATGATCTAGAAGAAAGTCTGGAAGACCAGGCAGTTTAAGCCTGATTGTGCCAAACCCTGATGGCTTGATTTTTGACTGATCTGCAAAATATACTGTTCCATCAACATTGTCAGTGAAATCTTCAAAAAAATCTTTCCTATGAGTCATATGACAGATTGCTCCTGAATCAAGCAACCAATCATTTTTCGAAGAAGCAAGTGAAGCATTAAACAAATCTTCATTTACTCCAATGTTACATTGTGCCTCAATATAGTGAGCAGATTCCAGTGCTTTACCTTTGTCTGTATCATCAGTTTTACCCTTCTGCTGGTTTCTTTTCTGCTCAATTTTGTCCCATGGTAGCTTGCATGTAGAAGCATCATGTGATCCATTTTGTTTGCAGCGAATGCAATGCAGATCTGCCTTTTCTCCTTGAGAATGTCTGCCCCCCTGCCTCTGAAATATCTTCCTCTTCCTCTTCGTCCACCTCTTCCTCTTGTAGAGTCTTGAGCAGGATGCTTTTCTTTATGAGCAAGGCACACAGTCTCTTCAGAAGATTCAGGGACTGTCTTCTTTCCAAAGGCTTTCTCTCTTTCAGCAAACTTTTTCACAAGAGAGTCAAAGGTTATATCTTTAAGATTTCCATTTGCTTGTAAAGACTCAAGATAATTGGAGTAAGTAGGATAGAGTGCCTTGAGAAAGGCAATAAGAGGGATATCCAGCTCAACCTTAGTGGATTTGATATCATGCATTATGGATTTTACTTCAGATGCAAGAGCAAGAGGATCATTATTTTCAGTTCAAGAGTGAAGAGTTTAATCATGAGCTGAACAACTTCAAGTGCAAAATGTGAGTCATAGAGTTCTTTCAGCTTTTGTAAAGCTTCAAAAGCAGTTGAATATGATGAAATATGGCGACTTACTTCTTCATTTACAGATGTTACGATTAATGCATAGGCTTTGTTGTTCTTGTTTTCCTAAATGACGAGCTCTTTGTCTGATGTAGGCTGCACTGGGTCTTTGTCTTCTTCTCCGACACACACTCCTTTCCACAACTCATCGAAGATGAGGGTGTGTTTTATCATCCGGGACCATTCACGATAGTTCTCCTTGCCAATGAGAACTATTCCTACCATAGAAATGATTGAATGCATTCTGTAAAAAATTACTTCTGCTGATAAAAAAATTCCTTACGTTACAGCCTTCAAATCCCTCTAATGTTTGCTAGAAGCATCAGCATTTTATTGAAATGATAACTTTTCAATGCAGCATTACCATTCAAAAGAAAACTGTGTAATAAAACGCGCAAAAACACTTTGACTGATATATATAAACGCTTTGAAAACTTCACAATACTTTGACTCAATGCTTATCACAGCGTATCCACGGACATTCACACTCACAGTTACCATACCATATCCATGCGGTCGTGGGTTCGGCCCCTTTGTAAAGAGGTAATGCGTAGCTCCAAGACAGTGTGTATTCAATATCTAAAACAGCGCACATTCAACAGCGCATCCAATATTATTGAGTCGTTTCATATATCACTGTATATAACCATGGACAGTGCGCATTCAAATTAAAAACATGCTATCTGTTAACAACCATCAGATAATGCGTATTGAATATCTAAAACAGCGCACATTCAAATCAAAACATGCTATCATCAGACAGTGCGTATTCAGATACAGTGCTATCATCACTGTATATAACCATGGACAGCGTGCATTCAAATAAAAAACATGCTATCTGTTAAAAACCATCAGACAGTGCATATTGAATATCTAAAACAGCGCACATTCAAATCAAAAACATGCTATCTGTGGTTTGCGATGCAAAATGTCGTCATAGCCTTGCAGCTTGCAATGGAAATGTCGCCATTTCTGAATTTTCAACGACAAATTACTCCATAGTGATAACATCCAATGAAAAGGGCGTGTCAATTTTTCAGAGACCAAATGATATTCTAACCATTAACATTGCGGAGTAGAGTGGCTCTTGACAAAGAGAGGGAGGCGTACTTCATCCACAGTAAAAAACAATAACCCACACAATGATCTCAGACCGCCAAAGGCATCCTGTTTTCCAACGCACTCTGCAAGAAAGCACGGTAACGCCAATTTCTTCTCCTGAGGTTTTTCCGACAAGAAAGCTCAACGTGGGCATTCAATGTTCAATCATCCATCGTGCCACTTTCTTCTCTTGTAGTTTCTCTAACGGGAATAAGTGCGCAGCGTTGTCAGTCCTTATGCAAGTCAGAGACAAGCTTTACAGACAGAGCGCTGGCAGAGACAAATTATTTAAGAACAGAAGGGAATAAGGCAGAGGTGTTAACCAACGGATGCAATTTCACTAAAACCAGCAGGCAGATGCGTTATGCCAGAATATGGGACAGAGGAGTTACAAGGCATGCCAAAAAAGGAACCTGGGACCTATGCTCTGATACC
This sequence comes from Pinus tabuliformis, assembly GCA_031772625.1. NCBI lineage: Eukaryota > Viridiplantae > Streptophyta > Pinopsida > Pinales > Pinaceae > Pinus > Pinus tabuliformis. The sequence continues at coordinate 1,531,288,308 of CM062817.1, read as the reverse complement.
ATGTCAGGCCAGGGTAACTCCAGACTTGGCAGAAAAAACTGATTGATGTATTTCATTAGGTAACTATTGTTTATATACAGGAATGTGACTGATCAGTTCATCTACTTGATGAATGTTCACATTCTGGGTACACCCAACTGCTGAGGATTAGGTGTCAACATTTATGCCAAGTTCAACACTTGAAGTAGTTGGCAGTATGAGAGAGAGTCTCAAGTGACCAATTGTTAAAAGGAATATTTTTGGGTACTATTATCACAGGTCTTTGGAGGAATACAACTCTATTATGTATCACGATTATAGTAATTGAAGCTAGTATTTCCCATATGCATTGTATGGTTGATGAAAATGAACAATATTGAGCTAATGGATGCTTTCAACTTTAATAGTAACTACACTAATATGTTCAAAGGAGAAATGTTATATATGGGAGGCATGAGTAAATCACGATGGTTTTATTGGGGAAGCAATACCATACCACATGCATTCATATTGTGGGATTTATATTGAGAAAAAAATGACATAATATATTGGGAGATATATGAGGGATAAATGGTTTTTATATTGGCACGTATAAAAAATGGCACTCAAAGTGAATGAAAAAATATAACGGGGTATAAAACATGTTAATGGAAAAATAGATACCCACAACATCTAGTGAAAGTAGGGTTTTTTAATTAAGAAAGTGTATTGTGTTTGTATTTGTAGAGGGCTAAATAATGTGATTTTTAGAGATATTTTCTAATACATAATCAAATTAAGGATATTGTTTAATATGCCACAAACACATGTGATATGTTAAAACACATGTGATATGTTAAAGGTTCATTGAATGAAGCCCCCCATTGAGTAATTATTGCAAATCATCCTTACATATATACCAAAGTCATAAAATTACATGTAAAGTCATAAAAAAATTCTTATGGAGATTTGTTTATGATTGAAAACCTATGTAAATATGATTACATATGGATTTTCCATTGAACTTTAAGATTGATTTTGCAAATCATAAGATTGATTTTGCAAATCATATAAATGTGTTATTCATTGATGATATCTTTCGTACATTTTCAAAGACTTAATTCCATCTGGTTGAAGACTTCATTGTTACCTTTTTCGGCGTCATGAAGTAAAAAGGTAATCGGTAATGAAATTCCATAGGCATGGGCCCTTCATCTAAGTCAATGGATGAAACATTTGAAGGGAAACAATCCATATAGTGTAGTATATAATTGACCTTATCTCAATCGGTAATGAAATTCCATAGGCATGGGCACTTCATCGAAGTCAATGGATGAAATATTTGAAGGAAAAACAATCCATATAGTGTAGTATATAATAGACATTATCTCAGGATGTTCTTAGTTATCGTTGTGATAACCATCCTTACGCACCAAATTTTAATGTATGAACCTTGGAAACGATTTGATAACGACGACAACTACTTGAATGTAATGCTCTATGAGAACCCTTTCCTTTTATTCTATTTGCAGGAGGAAATGAAAAATCTCAAGTTGGTGGATGTTGGGTTGTAGTTGTGCCATACTTTTATGGCTCAAAATGTCTATTTTCACTTTATTATGTTCACCCATTCTCATAATATCATAATATTTAACCATTGTTTTCCAGAAATACACCAAAACTCTCTGAGACATGTTTATGTATACTATCATAATTATTTATTTTATTTTTAATTAATTATGCTTAGTTTTACTAACTACAATTTACCATTTGTTCTTGAAATATGTTTGGGTAAAACCAACTACAATTTACCATTCCTTCTTCAAATTCGTTTGGGTAGCCATCTCTGTGATCAAGATATCACTACAATTCTAGAATAACACATGGGTTCTGTTTCTAAAACCTTAATATGGATTTAAGTTTCTCAAAACAAAACAAGGTCACACGTTTGAAATTCAAGCACTTAATGAAGCTCTTGGTTAAAGATGGTCGTCAGTTTCCAGTTTCCCGGAAGTGATTTTGCAGCACAATTTTTTTTTTTTGCAAACTGCGGTATTTCTATTATCTACAGGCAAAAAATATAGTACAAAACTCAGGAGCCTCAACCTGCCCCGAAGGGAAACCAGGTCTGTTGGCTCCTATACTTGCAACAGTCATTACCATTATCAGTCTGAACATTGTCAAATACCATAAACATAAAACCCTCTTTCCCAAGTTTATCCCACCCAACTATCTTTTTCTCTGTACTATTTAACCTCCACAAACTACTGTCTTTTTGGCATGCCATACAACAAACTTTCACAGACAAAATTTTTTCAAAAAAGCAGAAGCACAAGAAACAGGCCTCTCAGTTTTCTGCATCTCCTTGGCTGGTGTTGTTGCAGTCGCTGTCCTTCCTCATCACTTTCAGCATTTCTTTAATCTCCAGGAGGTGCTCATTCTGCAGTCTAACCAGCTCCTCCACATTTGCAATTTCCTGCTTGGCCGCCGCGGTTTCAGTCGCCATCTCCACCATTTCTAACGCCACTTGTTCCATGGCCTTGGCCAGGATATGTTTCAGAACCCAATATATGTGCAGAGCACGCCGGTACAGGGTGAGTCTCCCTCGCGTGTTTCCAGGGTCTGGTAACTGCGAGGACCATTCCTCCATTTCCAGATCGGAGGGTGTCACACGGAATTGGTCAAGGGTGCGGACACGACTGACCTTCCTAGAAGTCTAAGACATTCTAATGACAAACAAGACAAAATGGAGTGATCTTTCTCTAAATACACCTTTTACAACATGAAAACTACAAGTGTTTAGGCTTACCTTATTCCAAAACGTTGTTGTTGAAGTCCGTTCTTGACGATCCGGATGAGCTCCTCCTTCAAGTCAATTCCTGCAACCACAAACAATCAAACAATTACCAAGCACTTGCATTTCATATAATAAAACATATATTCAACATGCAGACCAAGGAACACATGAAATAACTCATTAACACAAGCTATTGAGAAAAATAAACCAGTTTGTATTAATAACAAAACAAAGAAACTCTTACAACCTGGCCTTGGTGTTGTGCAAGTTCCTCCCAGGGTCCATCAAGGGTTTTCCTCTACTTTGACAAAGCTCACCCACTTCCAAGTAGAATCAAGTGAAGACAATCTCTCCTCACAAAAGCTCTAATGGAAGACCTAAATCCTGCAGCATTTACCCAAAGAAAATGTATAGCTCCAACCTCTTCTCCTTCTGGCTCAATGCCTTTATTTATAGTGTTGTAAAGAGGTTATTCAGGTCCACTATCAATGGGATCATCCCCCTCTTTGGGTGGGATAGCTCCCTTATTGATGGGATAAGTTCCCCCTTAATAGAGATACATGAACCAACTGGAGGCGCATCCATTTCATCAAACCGACCTCTAGAAAGTTCTAGAAGTAACCACAAGTAACTTTTTTAAGATGAAACTCGCGCATTTTGCCTTTTACAGAAGGACGCACCTGTCCCTTAACATACAGAGCGTCCAAGGACGCACCTTTTGTGAACATGGTCAGCATCCCCGCAGGTAAGGCTAGAGAGAACCTGCGACCCCAGAGATAAACATATTTTTGACAAGACTTTCTCTCTTCTTTGAGTTTGAGATGGATAGCAGAGGCATAAGACTTGCCTAAGAGGGTAGAATGACTGTTGATTTGAGTCATACTAACTGTAAGTGGTCATGGTGACATTTTTTAGTGTAACAGATTGCCCCCTAAAGTGCGAAGCCTGGAATAGATTTAGGGTTTTGTAATTCTAGGAAGGGTGAAGCGCTTTATCATTTCAAGGATTGTCTTGTGGATGACCTGGTTGGAACCTGCAATTTTCAACACAAAATACATGTATAAGATTATATCATCACTGAGGTAGGCATTCCCATACTCAGATTCAAAACTTTAACTAATGGACTAACTACTCTGATACAGGAATGATCTTGCAGTACATCATTTTTATAGACTTTTGTAGACACAGTATGGATGCAGCCATCTGTTTATGATTAGTCTACATAGATAATGAATACAAAACTCCTCGCAGCCTGGATGGTAGAAACTAGATCCAGGGTCTTCACTTCTACTTCCTGAATTGGTACGATTCTAGCCATGTGATTAAATGATTTGATGTCGAACATGTTAGAAACCACTTGATTACCAGTCGATGATGTAAACTGTTAACAAGCGTGAGAGAGACCACCAGTAATGTCAATGGTTCTCAAAGTACCAAGCACAACCCGTGAAATGTGAATAGATGTTTTGATGTCGAACACTTCACGGAATCCTTTGATCGAAAGTCAATGATGTAAACTGACGTCAAAGGCGAGAAACCTGCCATTGATGCATGCAGACTTCAAGGTACTGTCGATTCCTAAGTCATCTTTCTAGATAATGTGTCGATGTTGATAGAAAGCGACCCGTTGCAGGCAAGCCCGCAACACGAAATCATTGTTCAAGTTGAAGAAATGTTGCTGTAAGGACTGACTCAGGGATGGTCAAATGGATGACAAGTATTTTGCAGATGAAAGTTTTGCTTGCAGACCTCTTGAACACATAACGACACAACAGATGGCTTGGTGACGAATAACTCAAAGTTAATCCCTGAAACCCGGTTAAAGACTTTCAAAGTGATTTGGTCAACTGTGAGGTAAAAGATTTCCCAACCCAGGTGAATGAAAAGTGTGGTGTTCAAGAGTGGTAATAAAGTTTCGTCTGAGACAAAAGGTGACAGACAGGTTCATTCTTCTCTCTTTTCCCCCACCATTTCTGGCAAGTACCTCTTTATTTTTAACAAGCTTGAGGAGGATAACATATGCTTGATTATAAGCTCATCCTTCGGACGAGTCCAACCTAGTTTAAATTCGAACCCTAGGAAGGAGTGGTTCGTTCCTGTTTGTAATTGAACAGGTCCTCTACTGTAAAAGTTTAACGAGCCCAGTATAGGAGAAACTCGGCGTTTTTCAATTTTAGAGAGTCTGAAAAAACTAAAGGAGACTCCACGTTGAACTTTTTCATATATTTGTGTCCCTCAAGCCCGAAAAAGTATAAAATAATACCTGGGGGAACCGCTTGATCTTGCGACCAAGGAGTACTTTCATAATAGTGTCGTTAACCTGAAAAGTAAAAAGCGATCAAGGACACGTCGTTTTATTTCCTTATCGAGTTCGAAACGACATAAACCCGGCAATCTTTTCCTGATTTTGCGGTCAGAAAAGAGCTAAAAGGGGACCGTCTTTTAATTCTGTTTTAACGAGTGAAAAAGAAACACTCGGCGATCTTTTCATGTTTTAGGAGTCAGAAAAGGGCTTAAAAGATGACTCTGATATTTCAATTTTTCGTAAGTTTTAACGAGTTCGAAAAAGGGATAAAAATGTACTCATGGTTTTCACTTTTTCGTAAGTTTTAATGAGTTCGAAAAAATGATAAAAATGTACTCATATGGCCGACTTTCAATTTAATTTACGAGTAGGAAAAGACGGAAAGAACTCGGCATTTTCATTTGTTTTACGAGAATGAAAGATAGCAAAATATTCTCGGGATTTTCATGAGTTTAACGAGTCTTGAAAATAACTGAAATTGACTCGAGATAGGTTTCATTTTTACAAAAGCTTGAAACGAAGAAAAACTATGCTTCAAAGTAGTTTCATTTTTACACAAGCTTGAAACAGAGAGAAAACTGTGCTTGATGCCCCCTAAGCATAAATGTTAGAGCGCATGCCCCCCCAGCTTCATTTCATTCAACCAATTGGATGAAATGAAGGTTCAGGACGAGATCATTTGAAAGACTCGACCTAAAACTATAAGAAAATTATGCAAAACACTGAAATAACTAACCTAAATACTTAACATTTATGAGATCTAGTCAATCTCTCGACTCAAGTAGAGGAGGATTTGTTTCATTTTTTAACGAGCTTGAAACAGGAAAAGAACTATGCTCGTATTCGGTTTCATGTTTACGCAAGCTTGAAACGAAAAACTATGCTTGTTATAAGTTCGCATGCCCCCAGCATAATGACGCAAAACGAGGTACATGCCCCCCAAGCTTCATTGCATTCAATGAGGTGGATGGAATGAAGCTTTACTTTCAAAATCTTGGAAAGACTCGTGGGAGTTGTTTCATTTTTTAGTGAGCTTGACACAAGATGAGGAACTATGCTCATAACTACTTTCTACAATCTACCTAACAAAAAACTATACTCTAAAAAACCTTGATTCATTTTTTAACGAGCTTGACACAAAACAAGGAACTGTGCTCTAAAAACCTTGATTCATTTTTTAATGAGCTTGACACAAGACAAGGAACTATGCTCTAAAATCCTTGTTTCATTTTTTAACGAGCTTGACACAAGACAAAGAACTATGCTCATGACTACTCTCTACAATCTACCTACTTAACCTACCCTTGTTTCATTTTTTAACGAGCTTGACACAAGACAAGGAACTATGCTCAAAAAGTTCGCATGCCCCCAGCATAATGATGCGAAATGAGGTACATGCCCCCCAGGCTTCATTGCATTCAACCGGCTGGATGAAATGAAGGTTTACTTTCAATATTTAACTTGAAAAGGGAGTTGTTTCATTTTTAAAGAGGTTGACACAAGAAAAGAACTATCCTCATACCTGATTCATTTTTTAACGAGGTTGACTCAGTAACAGGAACTATCCTCGTACACAGTGATTCATTTTTTAACGAGGTTGACACAGTAAAAGGAACTTTCCTCACACACACTGATTTATTTTTTAACGAGGTTGACACAGTAAAAGGAACTTTCCTCATGACTCCTAATTTCTAACTATCTATATGACCTAAAAACTAGCTGATTCATTTTTTAATGAGGTTGACTCAGTAAAAGAACTGTCCTCATGACATCCAATTTCATTTTTTAACGAGGTTGAGAGAGGAACAAACTATCCTCGTTGCAGCCTATTTCATTTTTTAACGAGGTTGATACAGGAAAAAACTATCCTCGTAACATTGATCATGGCTTCCAACTGGAGGAAAGACATGTCAATGGACACACCTTGATCATGGCTTCCAAGAGGTCTTCATCCGAAGGAAGAATACTTCTTGGGAAGGAACACATGTCAAGGGACTCAAAAGGGATAAGAACATCGTGTTCAAGTAATCCCATAGAGTTTTCCATGTCAATTACCGGAGCTAAATCAAAGGAAGATGAGCAAACAGTGAGAGGCTCACTTACATCGGTAACTGAAATCATGGGACCGGTTGCCACATAATTAACCCGTGGCAGGGTAGATACCACTTTAGAATCAGGAACATTTAGGGGTGTCATATTATTGGTAGTTGAAAAAAAAACTAGGGAACGAAAGCTGGTCTACAGTCACAATACTGCCATTGTGAGGGAAAGACATCACGCGAAAGAGTGTCGATACGACAGCTTTCATTGCATAAACATAGTCTCGCCCAAGGAGTAAATTGAAATCCAAGGGACCTCGAACTACCATAAGATCAACACAAACAATTTTACCTTCCAAGGTAATAGAAAACTTAGGAAGGATCCCTAAAGGTTCACTAATGGTTCTGTTAAAAGCTTTCAGATTCTGCGTAATAGGCGCAAGCTGAGGGGAACCCAAAGCTTTCCAAACAGCTGAGGATAAAATACTAACAGAAGCACCTTCATCTACCTGAGTACGATGTATGTCCCTACCACCAGCCTTGACAATGATTTGGAAAGGGATGGAGGAAGGAAGACGAGGTTCTGTCAGTCTATTCCAATCAAAGGAAAAGACCTCAGTACTTGGAGGGGGTTCTGTAGAAACAGGTGAAATGCCCCCCGGCATAGAAGAATCCGATGTAACAAGAAGAACATCAGCGGTATGAAATTTACTCTCGAAAAGGAGAGTGTGATCGACCGAATGTGAAATTGAATCGACCACTTGATCAACTAATGGATCATCAACCTGAGTGACATGAGTTTCACTCTCCAATGGGAGAGTGTGATCGACTGTACTTGAATTTAGATCAATCACTCCGTCAGTTGACGGTAGGTTGGGAGAAAGTTTACGGTAACCAGTTGGAAATTCTTGCTGTGGAACAGTAAGGTTTTCCAACAATGTTGAGGCTTCATCCATGTGAGGGCAAATGTGAGTTTGATGACTCCCTTTGCATAACTTACAAGGAAACCTAACTTTACCCTTTTTCCCAGGAACCTGACTATCACTGGTTGATGGATCAATGGAAAGTTGATGAGATTTTTCTGACCATACTTCCAAGACTTTTGGAATACCAGGACAATTGACAAGGAAGTGGTCACCCTTACAAAGCCTGCAAGGGTATTTGGGTTTACGATGCATGTCGGAATTTTCCTCAACACAACTAACACTTACAGCCATGGTTGGTTGGTTGACTTCTTTCTTATCTTGCTTCTTCTTTTTCTTCTTCTTCTTCCCTTTCTTCTTCTTCTTAGCCTCCTGGTTACTAGCATCAAGGCTTTTACCAGGCGAAGAGGAAGAAATGGAGGAAGAAAAATTAAGCGAAGAAGGTAAAGGGTCAACAGAAGGTTGGTGATGTTGAGATGGTGAACTCTGTTGAGGTGAAGCATCCGGTTGAGATGGAACAATTGGAGTATTTTGGGCCAACGAAGTTGAAAATAACCATATCGGTAAACCTATTGTAAATCCAGGTAATGACAAAGTAGCCATATAAGGAGGACCAACATTTCCAAAGTAAGGAAAAGTACTAGGATTCTCATTAGGAGGGGTTCCTAGGTTGATAAATTCCGGAACATTTGCCATTATATTCAACTTCAGTGAATTTTATTAACAATTTAAAACTAAAATTAACAATTCACAATTCACACTTAACAACTAAAATTCACAATTCACACCTATGGTCTCTAAAAGTAAAAACAAACAAATTAACACGCGCTATCAAATCTAGGAGTCAAACCACACACAAACAGTAAGCTCTCCGGACCGAAAACACTAGTTGGTGATGAAGCCCAACCTCGCAGAATTCAGTACAGAAATGGTGGGTGGAACAGTTACCCCGACAACCTGCTTAATGAATAGACTGGACCAAGTTCCTCCACTTTAACCGTCTCGAGTGAAGTGAACCCCCCAGAAAATCCAAGTGAGTATAGCCGACGTCTGCTCCAGGTACAGTGGGACCTTCCCTCCACCGTCACCTCGGTAGAACCCTAAAGATTATGGTCACTAAGGTCACCAACAGTAACAAATACACCTGGGGGAACAGTCTAAACTCCGACAGCACGCAAGGGCAGAGTAGCAAGCTCAATCCCCTTACCGGCTCCTTGACAGTAATCCAAGGTTTACCGATAAGTGACCCCCGGCTCCTCGACAATGGTTAATCCGAGGTTTACCATTTGTAATACGTACTGTCTGGCGTCGTTCCCAACGAGGGGGGAATGATCCCCTCACTGGTTCGGACACGAGCTCGTGCTTCTCCTTTAAGAGGAGCTTTCCCAGAGTGCAATTGAAACAATTGGATTTATTCTACTCAAGATAAACTATCTGTTTGGTTTTGTAGTCTTGGAGAGTTAAGTACTCACCTACTCCAAGACCCTAGCCTAAGCTATGTTGGTGTTTCAGAGCCCTAAAAATGTAAAAATTACTAGATGAATTTTAATTAAGCGCTGTGTTATTAAGGCTGTTATTACTCAAAGGGGTAAATGGAGATGAAACCAATGGTGTTATGACCCGACTCAACTGAATGCAATCGAATATGATAATGTAATCTTTCCAATTCGATGAATCCTAACTAAAGTAAGGAGAGAGTTTCCATTCACTTCCAACAATGCAAAAAATTTATCATTAAGAGAAAATTTATCAAATTCTCTAATGCACTAATTTCATCAAGAAAAACTAATGCAAATCAATTCCAAACCAATTTTTATTTTTATTTTTGTGTAAATTCAAATCAAAGAAAGCTGATCTAAATCTACGATTGATTTTTCAGAATGTAAACTATGCAATTGTAATCTATGCACAATTCACATGAAAAGTATGCCAATGTAATCTATGCACATTTTTCATTCATATTCTGAAACTGAGAACTCTAATTATGCAAATGTGATCTATGCAAGAGAATTCTCAAACACAAGATGATTCTAATGTAATCTAAGAACCAATCAAGTGCAAGTCGAGAAAATTGGGTGAGAGTTCCAAAGATCAAAACATAAAAACACTCAAAGGCGATTAACACTCATACACAATTTAGCCCCCCGCGGCGAATGAGGGGGAAATTTTTTTGCAAAAACAAAAGCAAAAAGATGCAAAATTGTGAAAAGACTGAGAGAAACCTCCAAGTAATGACCAAAGGAAATCAAATTAAGAATTTCTCAAAAAAGAGACTTAAAACACCCAATTGATGAAAGCTAAAAGCAGGAATGCTAATGAAACAAGTTCAGGTGAAAATTTTTGGCAGGGTACTAAAGGATCTGGGCAGAAAACACTAAGAAAAACCAAAATCTAAAAGCAATTAAAGCAAAAATGGAGTTTTCCTAAATTTTTACAGGAAGACGCAGGAAACCCGTTAGAACAGACGCGGGCCCGCTCTGTGCAAACGGCAAAAGCGCGTCCAAAGATGCACTGTGCAGTACTCAGAGGGTGCGTCCTTCTGGAAAAGTTAAGAAAAACCAAATCTAACTAAATCTAAAGCTAAGCCACCCAAATACTAATTCTCACAGTCAAAAACCAGAAAATAAAAATACTTTTCTCAGAGCAAAGTTCACACAAAGGAAAAGACTTTCACATTAATGGATTCCCCAGCGGAGTCGCCAATTTGTCACACGGAATTGGTCAAGGGTGCGGACACGACTGACCTTCCTAGAAGTCTAAGACATTCTAATGACAAACAAGACAAAATGGAGTGATCTTTCTCTAAATACACCTTTTACAACATGAAAACTACAAGTGTTTAGGCTTACCTTATTCCAAAACGCTGTTGTTGAAGTCCGTTCTTGACGATCCGGATGAGCTCCTCCTTCAAGTCAATTCCTGCAACCACAAACAATCAAACAATTACCAAGCACTTGCATTTCATATAATAAAACATATATTCAACATGCAGACCAAGGAACACATGAAATAACTCATTAACACAAGCTATTGAGAAAAATAAACCAGTTTGTATTAATAACAAAACAAAGAAACTCTTACAACCTGGCCTTGGTGTTGTGCAAGTTCCTCCCAGGGTCCATCAAGGGTTTTCCTCTACTTTGACAAAGCTCACCCACTTCCAAGTAGAATCAAGTGAAGACAATCTCTCCTCACAAAGGCTCTAATGGAAGACCTAAATCCTGCAGCATTTACCCAAAGAAAATGTATAGCTCCAACCTCTTCTCCTTCTGGCTCAATGCCTTTATTTATAGTGCTGTAAAGAGGTTATTCAGGTCCACTATCAATGGGATCATCCCCCTCTTTGGGTGGGATAGCTCCCTTATTGATGGGATAAGTTCCCCCTTAATAGAGATACATGAACCAACTGGAGGCGCATCCATTTCATCAAACCGACCTCTAGAAAGTTCTAGAAGTAACCACAAGTAACTTTTTTAAGATGAAACTCGCGCATTTTGCCTTTTACAGAAGGACGCACCTGTCCCTTAACATACAGAGCGTCCAAGGACGCACCTTTTGTGAACATGGTCAGCGTCCCCGCAGGTAAGGCTAGAGAGAACCTGCGACCCCAGAGATAAACATATTTTTGACAAGACTTTCTCTCTTCTTTGAGTTTGAGATGGATAGCAGAGGCATAAGACTTGCCTAAGAGGGTAGAATGACTGTTGATTTGAGTCATACTAACTGTAAGTGGTCATGGTGACATTTTTTAGTGTAACAGAGGGCTCCTCTAAAACCTTTTCCTCCATGGCGTCGATAATTCTCCTTATATCTGCGTTGGAATCCAGATTATAAGCTTGTTCCACTTCATTCCGAGCCGTGTTAATTGTTCTATGCCTTTTTCGCCGCCTGTTCTGCGTTCTATTGCCCTCCGCATTGTCAGTGGATTGACGGGGTCGTCCTCGTCCCCTGTTCTCCTATTGCTTCTGACCACCTTGCTTTGGGCCTCTGCTACTCTGCCCAATTTCAAACTGTTTTTCTCTGCATTCTTCGCACTGTCTGAGATCCATTTCTTCCGAGCTTTCCACTTCAATTTTGACTCTTCCCTATTCGAAATTCCTGGCTTCCTCCCTATCCTTCTCTTTTTGGACTGTTTTACCGCTTCTCTCCCCCATTTTTGAGCGTTTAAGTCTCTGGTTCGGGATTCTTTGCCAAATTGGTTCCTCCCGCGAGCCCTTTCCAATATCTTTCATTCGGCCTTTGATCTCTCTAATACCCTTCTCGCCCCCTTTGCTCTGATGATGGGAATTCGCTCCACTTCTACTGTCCCTCCTTCTTCGAATGATGGTTTTGTTGTTGAGAATCGTTATTTGTTTTGGGCCTTGCTCCTGTCTTACTGCCACCTCAATTAATACTGATGTCAGAAGATTAAGAGCGCCGTCCTTCCATTCTCTCCTTATTGTCGCTGGTTCGTGCCTCATTCTCCCGTTCTCGCTCCGCGCGTGATCATAATTGACTTTGTTCTGCATCATGATTATCCTTTCCAATGAGCTGATTGAGACCATCCCATTTTGCCAACGAAACCTAATTGGTCCAGCTGTCATCAATTCGATCCAGGGGTTCTTTGCTTCCCCAGTTCGCTAAACAATCTGTGGGTTTGTTACCCTCCCTTCTTACATGCAACGTGATCTTGTAGTCTACCTCTTTCAAAAGTTCCTCGATGTCTTGCACTAAGCTTGCGCTTCTCCAGCTCTTTACTACCTTTTCCCATTTTTTCCCATTGATTAATTTTCTGATTGTATCTATTACCAGGGTGGAATCTCCCTCAATTTCAATTTTTCTGTAGCCATTTCTTCTAGCGATTTTGAGTCCCTGGTAAACAGCCATGAATTCTACCTCATTATTGGTCATTGTTCCTCCATGTTCCGCATATATCCACTCTGTCTCCCCCTGTCTATTCCTGAAGATTCCGCCAAAACCCGCTGGTCCGGGATTCCCTTTTGTAGCGCCATCGAAATTGAGCTTCACAAAACCCTCAGGAGGCTTTCGATAGGTTGCATGACTTTGGATTTCCATTGACTGATTCTGCTTTTTTTTTGGATGGTAAATCATCCCCTGATCTAGGTTCAGCTGCTTTAAAATCTCAGCTTCATTATCTGAGGTTTTCCAATCCTCTTCTACCCAATTCTCTGCTAAGATTGATTCTCTAATTTGATTTAGAGTTCTCTTCCATACTTCCTCCGGCTCTGATGATTTCCCTTTGAATATTCGACTATTTCTTTCCTTCCACAAATTCCAAACATTAAATCCAGCTGTAACACTCCATGCTCTTCTAACTATTTTACTTTGGAACTTTCCTTCTCCCCAGTCGAAAAGGGTTTGGATTATATCATGAGGGTTTCTCTCTGTTGTTGAGAATAGATTTCTTGTTTTTTCCCATTGGAGTTGGGCAACCTTACATCCATTCAGCAGATGTTCCTGATCTTCTTCCTACGAATGGCATAGATAGCATCTTGAAGGGCCAGAGAATCCCCTTTTTTGAATTCTATCCCAGGTTAGAATCCGCTTCCTTCCTACTAGCCATGCAAACAATTTTATCTTCGGCCACCATTTTGATTTCCATATCCTTTTCCACTTTTGATCTTCTTCCCCCGGTTCTTGCTGAGTTTTTGCTTTGTAAGCTTCCTTTATGTTAAATATTCCTTTCGTCTCTTTACCCCATCGGAGAATGTCTCTTCCATCTCTCTTTTTTATCTTTCTGGATTCTATTTCCTTTCCAAATACTTTTTTCTGGTCTTCTGTTGCATCTCTTTTCCACTCCTCCAAAGGTTTCCAGCTTCGCCATTCCTCATTTCCTTGTTCTTCGGTCCAGTAATCCTTAACTGTAATGAGGCTTCTTTCCATACCTGCTCTGTATATTTCTTGCATTTCTTGCAAGTTTATCATTTTCTCCCTCTGCTGCCAGGCTTCATCCCAGAATCTCGCTGTCTGACCCCCTCTGATTTCCCAGAATATATGTTTGTCTATTAAATCCCTGCTTTGAATAGTGTGATTCCAAATATCTGATCCTCGTGGCATATCTTGCACCCTAAGAATGTCTTCCGGGGCGAGGGGCATATTATATTTTGTTGTCCAGATTTCTTTCCAAAGATCCGACCCCCCTTGAATCCATCTCCACCTTAGCTTGGCACCGAGGACTTGATTTAAGGTCCAGGGGTCTCTGAGGCCTAAACCACCTTTCTCCTTTGGTCTAGTTAGACTATCCCATGAACATAGCGCCCACTTCTTTTGCTGCTTCGATCCCCCCCACAGGAATTTTCTATAAATCTCCACCAGTTTATTGCAAATTCCTTTAGGAGCAGCCATTATGGATAAAGGATATATCGGAATTGCTTGAAGAGTAGCTTTTAACAGAATAACCCTTGCTGCTAAATTCAGAGCCCGGAAAGTCCAATTCTCCAATCTTTTTGTGATCTTCTCCAGAGTATTCTTCCAATTTCCAATTTTGAGCGAGGACGAATCTAACATAGTACCTAAGTATTTGGTAGGGAGATCTCCTTTCCGGTAGCCCAGGACCCTGGTTAGATGAATTTTAATGGGTTCCACAGTGTTAAAGAAAAAGGTTATGGATTTCTCATTATTAACCTCCATTCCTGTGCCTTCCATAAATATCTCAAGTATTTTCTTTATCCTTTTCACTTCTTTCAGAGTTGCTTTGCAGTATATCATTATATCGTCCACAAATTGTTGGTGCGTAACTGTGGTTTGATTTCCCCATAGTCTTAGCCCTTGAATTTTCCTTTCTCTTAATTCTTTTTTAAAGTATCTGCCTAATCCTTCTGCTGCAATTATGAACAGGAAGGGGGATAGGGGGTCCCCTTGTCTGAGGCCTCTCGTTGCATTGAAGGTAGATGTTGGAGCCCCATTCAACAGGATGGAGAAATTTGGGGTTGAGATCATACTCATAACCCAATTCACCCATCTATCACAGAAACCATACGCTTTCAGAATTGCTTCTAAATACTTCCAGCTTAGCCTATCATAGGCTTTTGAGAGGTCTAATTTAATCAGCATGCCTCTTTCTTTTTTCGTTTTCAGTGTGTGAATTACTTCCTGAGCCACCACTAACCCATCCAGTATCTGCCTCCCTTCTACAAACCCAGTTTGCTCTGGGGATATGATGCTTGGGAGGATCGATTTCAATCTCTGAGCCACAACTGAAGCCACTATTTTGTAGATGACGTTACAGAGGGCTATGGGTCGAAAACCTTCAGCTTGATCAGCCTGATTCGTTTTAGGAATAAGGGTCAGCATGGTTGCGTTTATTCCAGGCCATAGTCTTTGATTTATTCTGGCCTCCTCTACAACTTCCAGCACTTCTTCTGCAAGAAAATGCCACCCAGCTTGAAAGAATTCTGCTGTGTACCCATCTGGTCCAGGCGCTTTATTCCTTTTCATGTTTCTTACTATATCCTCCAACTCTTCCATCATAATTTTCCTCATTAGTGCTAGGTTTTGATCCCTTGTTACCATATTTGGGATTTCTCTACTTATCTTCGATATGGCTTCAGATCTGTCAGCTTGAGGTTCTCTAAGAATATTTTTGAAATGATTAACCAGCTCTTTTTCTATTTCTTCATGTTGAAGAACTCTCTGACCCTCCTGATTTCTAATTGAGAAAATTCAGTTTCTTTGTCTATGTTGGACCATAGCTTTATGGAAGAACTTAGTATTCCTCTCTCCTTCCCTGAGCCATTGCACCCTTGATTTCTGCTTCCATAAAATCTCTTCTTGTTTCCTTCTTTTTTCTAGCTTATTTAGTATAGTGCCTTCTTCTTTTGTTCTTTCCTCCTGTATGCCTTCTAAGATGTCTAACTGCTGAAGCTCTTCCATTCTCTGCTCTAGTTTGTTTGTTTCTTCTATTATGTTACCGAATTCTTCTTTATTCCATTTCTTTAACTTATTCTTCATTTCCTTCAATTTGAGCTGGAAAGTATGCATCTTATTCTTTCCTCTTTGGTCACTTGCCTTCCACCATTCTTCTAGTTTTTCCATCAAACCTTCATTTCTTAGCCAAAAGGCTTCGAATCTGAAGGGTTTGTTAGCAGGCCTTTGTTTTAAATCTATTTCTAGTTTAATCGGCCAATGGTTTGAGCCAGCTACCGGGAGGATAGTGGCTTCTATGAAGACATCCTTCATCATTATTTGTTCTGAGATTAAGAATCTATCAAGGCGCGAGGCTATTTGATTAGCTCCACCTCTTCGGTTATTCCAAGTATGTTTCCCATTAATGGTTTGAATATCTATCAACTTTTGTTCCCTTATCATGTCTCCAAACTGCTCCACTGCCTTATCCAATCTCCTTACTCCTCCTCTTTTTTCCTCTGAGGCTTTGATCAGATTGAAATCCCCTCCTATGATCCATTGTTTCCCTGGAATTAGACCTCTTAAAGCTTTTAGATTTTGCAGGAAATTTTCCTTCTCACTCTGGATATGCGGCCCATAAACTCCTGTTATAAAAACCTCCTCCGCCGTTCCTACGATACTTGCTGTTCCTGTTAAGATTCTTGGAAAGCTCATCCAATTACTGAATTGAACTTCCTCTGGATTCCATATTATTACTAAGCCTCCTGCGCTCCCAACTGCATCTTGTCCCATTATTTCATATCTACTCCTATTTCTACTCAAAATTTCTCTCATTTTTTCGGTGCTTATTTTTGTTTCTTGTAAAATTGTTATACTGGGTTTTTCTTTTTTCAATCTCTCATTCAGATACCTTTGTTTGCCTCTGCTGTTGAGGCCTCTTACGTTCCAGCTTGTTATAATCATCTTAACAGTTTTGGGCGGGTTTGGAATACCTCAGAGAGAGGTATCACTCTTCCAGAGCTGACAAGCATTTCTGCCACATCTTGTATCGTTTCATTCAAAGTTCTTCTCCCTCTTTTTTTCCCTGTTTTTCCAGTGCTGCTCACTCCTATGATCTACACTTCCTGTTTTTCTACTTGTTGATTTTCCGTGTCTCCTGTTAATCCCCTTTTTTCCTTATATCGTTTGAATGCTTCCTTATACCTCTGTTTTTTCTCCTCTGGGATGAATCTTTCGTCTAGCCTTTTCCATTCCTGTAAAAGCTTTGCCATTACCTGCTCTTCTTCGTCTCCTGTTGTTTTCTGTAGGTCTATCTCCATGTCTCCTAACTCCTCCTGGGTTTCTTCTGCGTTTTCTACCCTCTGGTCCTTTTTTGTTTTATCTATTTCTTTATCATCCTTTTCCTCTGCTACCTCCATCTCCTCTACTTCTTCTTCTTCGCTTACTTCGTTTTCCAGACCTTCTCCCTGTAGGACTTGAAATTTGTTTAGAGATTCTGTTTTCTGGGTTTCTTTTTGCTTACCCGCCGGCCCCTGTCTATTTCCTCTTCTTCTCCTGCGTTGAACTTCTTGGAAGTCCTCTTCTTCCTTCTCTGTTTTCCTTGTTGCATTTCGCCTTTCATATTCTGCTTCCCTTTCCTTTTCAGCTAGTGTAATGGGGCATTCTCTAACTAGGTGGCCATACTCATGGCACCTTCTGCAGCGAAATGGAATGTGTTCGTAGTCTAAAGGTTGATTCCATACCTCATCATGATACTCCAGTTCTATAGTGTCTGGAAGGGGCTCAGTGATATTCATATACGCACATATTCTAGCATATGTGGTGTATTTTCCTCTCTTTGTTGATTCTGCCACTTTCACGAATGAACCTATTGAATTTCCGATACCTTTGAGGATCTCTAGATCCCAGAATTCTGATGGTAGGCCGAAAAGTCTTATCCACACCGGGGCAGCTAGCATTTTTTCTTTATCTGGGTTGTAACAGTCTACCCAATCTCTCATGAACAGACCAGCATTGTTCATGAAGTAGGGTTGTTCCTCAAAGATCCTTCCCTTGTCTTCTAGATTAGAGAATATGACTGTAAAAAACCCCTTCGCCCCTAGCTTGACCTCTACATGTCCTTTTGGTTTCCACCTCTGATGGATCCATCTCATGAGATTTTTCTCATTTGGCCAGTATCCTATAAACTTACAAATCAAAGCATAATCTCTCATGTAGCTTCTGTAATTTTCTAATCTATTAGGCGGTATTACAAACCTGGGTTTGCTCGTTGCCCTTGGTAGACATTTGCTTGGGATTCCTGATCTCCTTTGTGCTCCAGCAGCTGAAGTTTCTCCTTCATTTTTCCATTCTCCCTCGCCCTGCTTTTCCTTTCTAGCTTCTCCTGTTATTACCTCTTTGTAGGAGGGGATCTCTCCCCTCCCGTTCTCCGTTCCCATCCCTTCCGGTCAGCACCCGCGGTCTCCGGTTGTCGTTTTGTTCTTCTCCAGTGGAAACTGATTGATTTGATCTGCCCTCTGCGCGCGTCCTTTGAACCGGGCCCTCCTGACCCTGCAAGCTTCAGCTTCTTGTCAGGGACCTAGCCTGCAACTCATTTTGCAGCACAATTTTAAGAAACTAATGATATATATCAAAAAATTAAAACATGATTTTTTTATTTATTTTTTCCATAATGAGCTCAATAGCGTTTCATGAATATGATTTTCTCAATTCTTTGAACCATATTTTCCCAAATTTTAGTTGTGGCCAGTTTTGAGATCTGTGAGAAAATGGATCCGTGTGATCTATTTTGCACAATGGAATAGTTCTAATCAAAACCTTCAAGGTAGCTCAGTATTGTTGTATGGAAACATTTTGACATTAATACAAACTCTGTTTATTGTTTATTATTTTATGTGGTGCGTTAATTTTTTGTAAATAATTTCAGACTTGTGGCTATAGCAGCACAAGTTTACTGGTTTACTTTGGAAAATGCAACTTAGTTATAAATAATTTGATTTTATGAACAGTTAAGTGCTTTCAATTTTGGTTTGAATTGTTTATGGTTTAGACTGTTTCACGATTTTTCAATTTGCTTATAATTTGCTTTGATAATAGATTGCTTTCAGTTTGGTTTTCTCACCGTTTGCTTACAATTTTGTTTACTTATAGTTTGAATGTTTACAATTTGGTTTATAATGTCAACATGGTGTAAGATATTTAAATGAACCATACAATTGAATATAGAAAGGTTTATTTTGGATGGTAGAACATTAAATTTTGTAATTGGTTTATGAAAACTTTTTACATGATTATGAAGTTTTATAATTTTTTTAGGACTATAACTGTGTTGAATTAATTAAATTGTAATTATTTTTAATAAATTAGATTTTAATTTTATATTGGAATTTAAGAAAAAATTAAAAACCAAATCTGGTATATATTATGCATTACATTTTACAAATTTACCTTCTTAAAAACCAAATCTAGTATATACATTATATTTTACAATCTAATATATATTATGCATTACATGTTACAAGTTTACCAACTCAACTTGATTATTTAAATCCAACGAAATTCTGCTACAATTGAATTGTTGGGCACATGCTTTGGAAAACTTTATTAATTCACCAATTTCATAATTTTCCAAAACTAATATTCACTTTATTTGACTCCAAACATTTTGACCTTGATTGTTGGGTAATAAATTGTTTTGTTTTACATCAACAACTTCTTTATAAGATTGAATTTTACTATAACTCGAATCTCCTCTAAACTTTTAAGACTAACTTCAATTCATAGCTTTGGATGACCTTAATTTATGTGACATGGATTTTAAATTCACAATTTAACTACATAGATTACTTTGTTTTTACTTAAATTATAATTTGCAAGAAAACCACCCATTTGACTTAACCTTTATTGCTTTCATCTTTCACCTTTAACTTTAGATGAATTTTATCAAATTATGACTCTTTCAAACCTTTTACTCTCATGATGACCTCTCATTAGATCAGACAATCTTTTCCTTTGGTAAGAGAATGTGTCAATAATAACACCTAGGCCTAAGACAACCAAAAGTATTGCCCAAATTTCACCCATTTAGGCACAAACCTTCAAATTTGATCACTTTTACTTTTCTAGCTAGTTTTGCATTTGATCCTCCCCTAACCATGAGACTGCACTATTATTTATTTGATTGCTTCGAACCAACACATAGCCCTCTACAACAATCTCAAGTTTGCAACCCAAACCTTTGTTGCCATCACCTCAGGTTTCCTCCTCAACTTCACAAACATTGTTGACATTCATAACACTTATGACGATAGGGATGCTTCTTATATACAAAACATATTTCTTGTTCATCCATGTAGTCTCGTGAGGAACATTAAATTTCTATGGTTCCCTCATTAAATTCTCACTAAGGGAATAATTGAGCCCAAGGGAATAGAAGAATTTAAATCTGCACCTGGCTCTACTAGTTGTATAAGGCTATGCCCCATTTGAAGTCAAAGGTCAATCTATGTATGTGTGTTTGTCGATCTACCATCTCTCTATTATTATTATGTTTTCTATCACTTAATTAATAGAAGGGGAAATAACTGCTCCATTTTGTGTAGCTCAGGTTTCACAATATGTAGTAAAGAAAGCCTATTATAATTTATCATATGTTCAAATTTCAGTTATTTATATTCTAAACAGGAAGATTTATCATAAATTATGAGATAATTTAATGTTAGCATGCTTTCTTACATGTGTTTGTTTTTTTACTTTTTATGACTCATTATGTAAAGAGGTTGTGTGTCACCAATGCAAGTCACTGTACCCATGGAATTCCAAGTGAATAACATTGGAACTCTGGGATAAATGATTGTAACATGTCGATATATAGAGAAATTAATTGCGCATAGACGTATGCTAACAACATGGGATACATAATACAAGAGTATATTTACACGAAATTGAATTAATCAGCTTAATAATTGCAATCTGATTAGACAACCATGCCATCTATTTTTCCAATCCCATGCTTCGATCTGCAACTCTCCATTATTATTATGCTTCTTCTCATCTAATTGATAAAAGGGGAAATCACTGCTTCACTCTCCATTATTATTATGCTTCTTGTCATCTAATTGATAGAAGGGGAAATCATAGACCTAGTAAGGAATCCATTTTGGCTTGAGGAATGCAGGATTAGCAGGGGGAAGCATAGGACAATTAACTAAGGTTATAGGTTGTTGCAGAGGTTGTTCTCCATGGAAGGTCGCAAAGGAGGGAGCTCCACTCCCTCCTACAAGCAAGCCGTGGCTAGTAGGGGCAAATAGCCAATGGAAAATGTTAGAGACCCTTCAGAGGGAAGGAAAAGAAACAGTGAAGAGGAACAAGATGGTACTAAATCAAGGGAGCATAATAGCACTAAGGAAAATGAGGAAGAAGACAAGGAACAAAGAACAAAAGACAAAGCACAAATGGGACCATGTAAACCCAAAGCGGCGGTTACACCCAGAGTCAATTTAAATGATCCTGCTCTGCAGGCACATAGAGATCACATGCAGACATGTGCAATTTAAATTCATGGGTTTATGGCCCACTGAAAAAGCTTTTCAAACGTGGATTAAATACCACTAGAAACCAAAAGGAAGCATTGACCTACACCTTGGGTCTAAGGGTTTCTTCACTGTGGTATTTGCAAATATTGAAGATAAGGATAGTGTGTTTGAAGGAGGGCCCTACTTTTATGCTGCAGCAAGCCTCTACATGTGACTATGGATTATGAATTTTGTTCTGGAGTGCGAGACTTTTACTTTGGTCTCGGTTTGGGTAAGACTCTACTCTCTACCTCTTGATTACTCGCAAGAGGAATCCTTATCCGCCATAGGAAATAAGTTGGGACATTTTGTCAAAGCTTCCGAGGCCACTAGAAGGGGAAAGTACACCTCCTTTGCTAGAATATGTGTGGAGATGGATCTCTCTGGAGCTCTACAGGATGAGGTTATCTTGGAAGTATTTGATGAAGAATGGGTGCAAATGGTAGATTATGAACACATTCCATTCAGATGTCGCAAATGCCACGAGCATGGGAACCTTTTCAGAGATTGCCCTCTCAGTAAAATAGAGAATAAGAGCAAAGCTGACACAATGAAGGATTCTGGAAGCTTCCACAAAGTGGCACATAAAGGAAAAGGAGGCAAAAGAGGGCCAAAGACACAAAAATCAGAAGGGCAACAAGCTAATCAGAATAGGTTCCAAGTTCTCGAAGAGGAGGAAGGTCTAACAAAAGCAGATTAGGCAAAGGGAGGAAGTCTAGTGGAGGAGGGGAAAGAAGAAGATGGTGAAAAAACACAAGATAACAAAAAACATAAAGAAACTATGATGAGTGATGCAGAACTAGAGATGGACCATGAAATTACCTAGAGTGAGATGGAAAGGGAGGACCATGAACTACAGGAGATTCTTGAGAAAGAGAACCTTGATCTAGAAGGTTTCTTGAATCAAGGAACCAAAGAAGGGGTAGACTCATTACCTCCAATAGAGTTCAATAGAGTTCAGCAGCTGTTTATATGGAAAACCAAGACCAAAGGGGTGGAGAGGCAAAGAAACAATGATAGGTAGGGCAGCGAAGGTGTGAAAACGATGAAAACCACAGCAGGATTAGCACCCAGAAACCCAGGAAAGAAAAGAGGTAGAAAAAAGCAGAATGAGTTATTGATGGAATGTGGAAAGATAATGATAGATTTAGGAAAGACCTATCTAGCTACTCCTTTACAAATATTTAATTATGACGTTCACTTCTTGGAATATCAGGGGTCTAGGTAGTAAAAGAAAACAAATATTAATGAGTAATACAATGAAACAAGAAACTCCGGATGTGATCTTCATCCAGGAAACCAAGTGTTACATTCAAAAAATAAAAGAAATCCATAGTAAATGGCTCAATCGATTTGAGTTTCTAGAATTCAAAGCAGAGAACACAGTAGGGGATACCTACTCTTTGGAATCCCCAAAAAATTGGCATAATAGATGCTGAGGCATCTAGGGAATATTTATGTGTGGTCATTAAACCTGTAGGAGATAAGGAAACCTACCTAGTAACGAATGTGTATGGCCCTCAAAGAATGGATGATAAACTTAGGTTTCTAAATTCTCTGGAGAATCTCAGAGATAGATATGCAGGAATACCATGGATCTTGGGGGTGATTTCAATATGATCAAATCACTTTCACAGAAAAAAGGGGGAACTAGAGTTCTGGGGAGAGACTCTTCGGCATTTCAGACTTTTATAGATAAGATGAAGCTAGTGGACATTGTGATGAGTAATGGTATCCTCAGTTGGAACAATAAAAGAGGAGGAGTGTCTAAGGTGGCCTCAAAATTAGGCAGATTCATAATCTTAGAGGACCTTATGCTCAATGACAAGGAATTGGTAGCAAGAGTTCTCCCCTTTGGAGGATTAGATCACTGGTCGGTTCAACTAGAGGTTCAGGGCATAGGTACCCCCAGGAACAGACCTTTTTGATTTGAGAACATATGGCTTTCCCACCCAGATTTCATTAGCAACATTGCCAAATGATGGTCAAAAGATTTGAACATTCAGGGCACTAGAATGTTCCTTCTTCAGAAAAGACTAAAACACATCAAGCTCCAGCTCAAATATTGGAACAAGAATGAATATGGCAATATTTTTGAGGAGAAAAAATCTGTTCCAAGTGAAATGCAAGAACTCAACCAAGCCGTTATCACGGATGGCTTTGATAAGGTTAGAAGTGATCAAGTCACCAAATATCATCAAGACTAGGAGAATTTATGTAAACAAGAGGAAACATTTTGGAGACAAAAATCTAGAGTTCAGTGGCTAAAAGAAGGAGAACGTAATACTAGATTTTTCCACAAATCCACTATGGTGAATAGAGCTCACAATAGGATTTCTTTGATCAAGTATAGAGGAGGAAATCTTCTCAATTCTCATGAAGAAATAGAAGCAGTACTAGTTCAGCACTTTCGAAGCATAGTAAAGGAAACTTGTTATGATAGAGAGCACTCCATCAAGGACTTCACTAGACATATTCCTAGGCTGGTATCTAGAGAGGATAATTTCAACCTTAACAGGCTAGTGACTGAAGAGGATGTTAGTGGGGTCCTCAAAGAAATGCAGGATGGTAAGGCGCGAGGCCCGGATGGTTTCACTGTAGATTTCTTTAAATCTTGTTGGAATATTGTCAAACAGGATATTCTGAATGTAGTAGAAGATTCCAGGATGAACAGAACTATTTTGAAGGCGTTGAATACCTCTTTCATCGCCCTGATCCCTAAACAGGAGTTGGCTCGAACCCCTGATAGGTTCATACATATAGCCTTGTGCAATGTGGTTTACAAGATAATATCAAAAGTTGTAGCCAATAGACTCAAACCTCTCTTTCCTACCCTAGTTTCTGTGGAACAATCTGGATATGTGAAAGGGAGGCAAATTCTTAATAACATCATTCAAGCACATGAAGTGATGCACTTTCTGTCAAGGAATAGAAGGGTTGGAATGATCATGCAATTGGATATAGCCAAAGCTTATGATAAGCTGAATTTGAACTATATCAGGAAAGTTGTTATTGCTTTTGGGTTTGATCACAACTGGGTGAGATGGATCCTCGCTCTGGTTACTTCTTCTAGCTTTTCAATTCTGGTCAATGGTCCTCCCTCAGAGACATTTATTCCTTCTAGAGGCCTCAGGCAAGGTGACCCACTCTCTCCCTTTCTCTTCATCCTCATGATGGAAGGATTGGGTCGGTCTATCAAGCATGCAAAAGAAGTTGGTAAGATCAAAGGTCTCCAACTCTCTAACAATGGACAGGCCTTGACTCATCAACTCATCAACAATTTGTTGATGATACCATGCTGCAGGGAATCCCCATAGTAAAAAAAGCTATTGCATATAAACAAATCCTAAGTGACTTTGCCATGGCTTCAGGTATGGAAGTTAACCTCTCCAAATCTAGGATTTTTTTCTTCAACACTAATATTGCTATTCAGAGGAACATCTCTACAATTCTAGGCTTTCAAAGAGAATTGTAGGAATTTACAGGGTAAGTTCATCAAACAGAACACCAAAGGACACCGCTCACAAACAGATCATAGATCAATACACCAGTAATTTTGACATGGTTAAAACCCTCAGAGAGGGAAACAGTCCACGGCTTGAGCCAATGCGGCCACTTCAGGCAATTTATTAATAAAAGAATGAAAATTTACATAAGCTTCTCTCATGAACGATTAACCTACAAATGACCCTCCATGCTCTTTAAATAGAGATCATGGACCAATCGGGTGTTAAGCCACAGATCAAGTGTTGGTAATACCGAGGAGAGAATGAACCGTCAGATCACTACATATCGTAACCGTCGGATTGTAAGTTACAAAATGTACATAGTAAAGAAACACACTTTACCTAACTCTATACTAGACCAAGTTATACTTAACTATTTCCTATGTGTCGGAATATCCTGACCTCTCCCCTCAAAGTATTTGGGAGTTCCTCTAACTGCTAAACCATTACACAAGAGCATCTGGGAGCTGGTGATTAATAAATTGCAAGATAAAACTAGGAAATGGACCATGAGATCCTTAAACTTGGCTGGTAGGTTGGTGTTTACAAAGGCTGTACTACAATCAACCCCAATCTTTATGCTTTCAGCTCTCGTAGCACCTAAAGGAGTCCTGCATCAATTCAGAAACATACAAAGAGACTTTCTTTGGGGCAAGGGGGAAGAAAGGAATAAATGGGCCTTGGTAGCCTGGGAAAAAAATCTGCAAACCCAAAAACCATGGGAGTCTTGGATTGGATGATCCTGAGATTCTAAGCAAGGTTTTAGGGGAAAAATTATTGTGGCGCTGGGTAAAAGAACTAGAGGCTTAGTGGGCTATCATTTGGAAAGAAAAATATGCTAGCTCCTGGCAAGATAATGATCACATAAGGATGGATGGAAATATAAAGGGATCACACATTTGGAATAAGGTCTGGGATAACAGGGGCTTAGTTAAAGAAAACAACTTCTGGGAAATTAGAGAGGGAGACCTAGCTTTATTATGGGAGGACAGATGGCAACAAGAACCTATTCTGTTAAAAGAGTACTTGGAGGACCTCAAAGCAGAGACAGATACTAAAAGGCTATCCAAGGTAAAAGATTTTTGGGATCAAAACAACATTATAGGAAAATGGAGAACCTGGAGGAAATTTGATTTCAGAGATGAAAACCCCCTGAAAGCTAAGGTTGAGACATTAATGAAAGTATTAGAACAAAGGAAAATTTTAGTGTCAGGGGGGGCATGACCAGCTGAGATAGGGCAACAACAATGAGGGCAACTTTAGCCTTAAGGAAGCAAAACTCATACTCCTTGAATTAGAATCACATGCTCCGGATAGGATTTGGCAAAACCTATGGAGGCATCAAGGTTGGATGAAAATTAAACTCTTCATGTGGCTAGTTCTGCCTAGGAAAATTTTGACCTGGGATAACATTCGAAGGAGGGGTGTGCTGGAGCCTTCCAAATGCCAGCTCTGTGAAGCTCAAGAGGAAACAATGGAGCACCTTCTCAACAATTGCATTTTTACCTCCAGGTTGTGGGATTCTTTTGCCACAATCTTACAACAGTCTGACAGGGACAAAGGGAGTATTATCAACACCCTAAACAACTGGAGAAGAAAATTTTCGGATAATGAAGTTCTTGGCTCAGCTTGGGCACTTACACCAAGCTTCATTATTTGGAATGCCTGGAAAGAAAGTAACAATAGAATCTTCAAAAATGTTAAGAAGCCTCCCCATTGCCTTTATGATCAGATCTTAAAACAGCTTAAGGAGACGGTTGGCACTATAGTTTGAAATCTCACTATGAATCCACCTTCTGTAACTGAATTGAGGATTCTCAGTCAGCTAGAGTTGCAGAGTCTTATTCCTTGGGGCCTGGATAGGAAGGTTTTAATTTTGGATCCTGAGCTAGATTTCTGGCATCCTCCCCCTAAGGGTTTTTTGAAATTCAACAATGATGGTGCTTCAAAAGGCAATTCGGGCAAGGCCACTCATGGAGGGGTGTTAAGGGATGAAAATGTAAGTATTCTGTTCATCTTCCATTGCCATTTAGGAAGAGCCACCAACAATATGGTGGAATTAATGGCTTTGGAGCAATGTCTAGATTTCTTTGTTCAAGATAACTGCCAAAATGTGATTATTGAAGCTGATTTTGAGTTAATCATCAACTCGGTCAAGAGAATCAGCTGGGGTACGAAACCGGAAAATGCCTCAAGAAACTAGAGGCTGATTGAGGTCTTTCAACAGATTCACAGTCACCTCCAAAGTCTGAGAACAATCAATTTTAAACATGTACGAAGAACAACCAATAAATTGGCGGATATTCTGGCCAATAAAGGAGTGATTTGCACAGAAAATAGGGTGGCGATGAACTAGCAAGAGCTACCTCAGAATAGATTAAAAGTGAAGTGTCACGACCAAGCAGATGAAGATAAGATGGTGTTTCTGAACAGTGCCATGGAGACGGGGTTCAGATGACTAGCAGCTTTATGTTTAGCAGTTTGCTCACAGTCGGGTCTTTTGTGGGTTGCAAGCAATGGTTAACCCTCGCAACCTGGGTTAATACTTTCACAACAGTTCCTAGAGGTAACAACAAGGGGGTTTTGGTTTTTTGGATGACAGGCATAATGGTGGGTGCTTCAGCTTGAAACGGTTCAGGTAGAGTAGATGCAGCGAGCAGATGGAAAATGGGGACTCTCGGTGGTAGCGAAACCTGGAGTTTTTCTTCTTTGTGCGCAATAACATGTCCAGAGTGGTTTTCCGGTGATCGCAGGCCTTGCAAGCGGGAAGCAGTTTTTCCAATTTGGGAGTGATTCCATTCAACGAGCTCCACGTGGTAGTGGGGTCGGATGGAATAACGCCCTCATCGCGCGCTATTGTTCTGTGATGTAGACTGGTGTGATATAATCCTCAATCGTCGGATCTTGCGAGGCAAATCTATGGATGGGATTGATCGAGCATGTTGGTGGGTCCTTATGGGTAAACTTCATGCTTCTAAGCACAGTGATATTAGCCATAGCCGTAGGATTGGGCGAGGAGGATCGACGGTTGAGATTAAAGATGTAAGTCAGGAAAATGGTGGGAAGCAAATTGTTCTTGGCGGGAAGAGGCTTATTACACATTCTATAGATTTGTGGGTTAGGGAGTTACGCGGATATGAAATCTTTATAGTGAGGCACATATGTTCCTCTTCAAGTCCGACTCTAGATTCTTGTATTTTTCTTTAGAGAGTTGTAAGGTTTGGTTGTAGGGGGTGGGGCTTTTACCTTTGGCTCAGTTATAGTTAATGTTGGATTTTCTCCTTAGTCCATAGCTCATCAAGAAATGTTGCATTTTATGTATTTTATTTAATCATTAATGAAATAGAATGTTCGATTCTTGCATCAGCAAAGAAAGATAGAAGGGGAAATCACATGTTGCTTCTTTCCATTATGAAGGATGCTCTTAGCAAAAGTTAGCTTTCATTGACCCCTATCGATTCAAGGGTCACACAGTTTTCGAAGTGAAATGTCCAAAGTCTGGAGTTGGGTCTTCAAGCTAAATGCTAGCTTGTAGGACTAGTCAGGTTCAAGGAAGTCGAGCCCGTTGTTTGTGTGAGGACATGGGATTCCTGATCATGACTAGTGAGAAGTTGGGCTAGGATCTATTGTTAGTGTTTGTATGAAATGGGATTCTTTATTAAAATTCTACTAAATTTAATCATAAAAATTGCTAATTTTGTTTAATAAAATAAATAATTGTTCTTTCTACACGTTGTTCAATAAATTTCTTTCCTATTTTTGCATTCATAAATTTTCCCTCCCTTGAATTTTAATTCGTGCCCCTTTGCATCGAGTCATGAAAGTTATTGCGTTCTGTATTGATGCTTTCCAATCACATGAACTTGGGGATTTTAGCAACGCCGTTTTGTTGTGGAAGGTTCGAGATATAACAGGGATTTCTTAAAAAAAAAATATTACATGCCCCATCGCGATGGGGATATTTCCGATAAAAAGCTTTTATTCAACGAGTGACATTTTTAATAAGAAACAGTTTTCAGCAGGTAAAACTTCAGGGAATATGACATACACTTCCGAGCACTTATCTATTCTCCCTTCCCGGAGTTTTGGACTTTTATCAAGAAAAACCAAAGTGTCACGTTTATATATGGTTAAAAACACATGCCTTAATATACTTTCATACGGTTTGTTTATTCAACATTGGATATGCATGTTAGACGTTCCCCACAATCTACATCCAGAAGTGAAATGTGCAAGTTTGAAAGTGGCGCCTGATAAGAAATGTAGAAGACAGACGTTTGGACAAACACACGGGAGCTCACAGGTGCAGATCACCAGGAGCTCCCTCCGGCAAATGCATTCGCTCGGTTGTTATTCATTAATCATCAGAAATTAAATAGGTACATAGGCATAAAACAGATTCCTAATTAATAGGAACTGAATGTCAAATAAAGAGCAAATCATAACTACGTAACCTATTCTCCATTAATTTCTAACATCCCCCCTTAATGGAGAAAGGGATTTTTAAACACACCTAAAGTGTCCCTAAACAAATAAAACTTCAGTCTTCCTAGTGGCTTAGTGAATATGTCAGCCATATTATCACAAGAATTACAATAGTCTACAGAAATCTCTTTGGACTGCACTTTCTCCCTAACAAAATGAAATTGAGTGTCTATGTGCTTAGTGTTTTTATGAAACACAGGATTGTAAGCCAGTTTGATGGAACTTTGATTGTCACAATTGATGATCGTAGCTTCTGTCTGTTCTTCCCCTGCATCTTGAAGAAGTCTACGCAACCAAACTGCCTCACATGTCGTTGCACACATAGCTTGATATTTAGCCTCTGCTGAAGATAAAGCAACAGTATGCTGCTTCTTGCTGCACCAAGAGATGACCCTGGAACCACTGTTGAAGGCGTAACCTGTAATTGATCTTCTGTCATCTAGATTTCCCACCCAATCAGAGTCTGTATAACCTGTCAACTTGACATCAAATGAGTCAGAATACAAAATACCAAAATCTGATGTTCCTTGCAGATACCTTAATACTCCTTTCGCTGCACTCCAGTGACTGTCATGAGGTTGAGTCATAAACTGACTCAAAAGACTTGCTGCATAGGCCATGTCAGGTCTTGTTGTAGTCAAATAAATAAGACTACCAACTAACTGTCTGTACAATGTTGCATCTGCATATTTCGAACCATCATCCATCTGAAGTTTGCTATTCTGCTGTAAAGGTATGCATGAAGGCTTACACTCATCCATCTTAAACCTGGATAACAGACTCTTTGCATACTTACCCTGGGACAAGAAAGTTTGACTTGAATCTCTCCAAACTTCTAGACCCAAACAATATTGCATTTCTCCAAGGTCCTTCATCTCAAATTTCTGTGATAATTGCTGTTTGATTTCTTCAATGAGATTATCTACACTTCCTGTTATTATCAAATCATCTACATACAAAGAAATCACCACTATCTGCCCTTCATTATTAAACATGGTATATAAATTGGGATCATTTTTGCTCCTTTCATAACCATTCATGAGGAAAAAAGAATCAATTTTTTCATACCAGGATCTAGGTGCCTGCTTTAAACCATATAAAGCTTTCTTTAATCTACACACTAGATGTTCTTCTCCCTTCTTAACAAATCCTTCAGGTTGTACTAAGTATACTTCTTCTTTTAAATCATCGTTTAAGAAAGCAGACTTAACATCTAATTGATGTATTTTCCAATGATGTTTAGTGGCTAAAGCAATGATCATTCTGATGGTGTTTAATTTTGCAACAGGGGAAAATGTCTCTTCAAAATCAATACCTTCTATCTAGGAATATCCCTTTGCCACCAACCTTGCTTTATGTTTATCAATAGACCCATCTGCTCTAAATTTCAACTTAAATAACCATTTGCAACCTATAGGTTGTTTATCGTCAGGAAGTTTTACTAGATCCCACTTATTGTTCTTAATGATGGATTCATATTCCTCATTCATTGCTTTCTTCCATTCAAGACTTTTACTAGCTTCATAAAAATTAGAAGGTTCTGCAATGTTTAACATACCAGTCATAAGCGCATAATCCCTATATCGAGCTGGTAACTGTCTTGGCCTGTTTGATCTTCTGAGTGGGGGGGTTTCAATTATTCTGCTTATTTCTTCCCTTTGTGGACTGAACTCCACATTATCCTGCTGCTGTTGTACCTGCTGCTGTTCCTGCTTCTGTTCCTGCTGCTGACTCTGTTCCTACTGCTGAATGACTCCTGTTTCAGTATCCTCTTCTGAGAGTAAGGGCACATGCCATTCTTCATTGTTTTGGACAGGATTTTCATCGTCAATCTGTTCATGGAATAATACATCTCTACTGACAAACACCTTGTGAGTAGCAGGGTCAAACAATTTATAAGCCTTATACTCACTCCAGTATCCAATGGACGTGCATTTAATGGCCTTTGAATCTAACTTCTTCCTATTTTCTTTAGTAACGTGTGCAAAAGCTTTACAGCCAAATACTCTAAGATGACTTACTGCAGACTTGAAGCCAAACAATGCTTCAAAAGGAGTTTTATACTCAAGACTTTTAGTAGGACTCCTATTCTTTAAATACACTGCAGTATTAACAGCTTATGCCCAAAAACCATTGGTTAGATTCTTACCTTTCAACATACTGCGAGCACACTCCACCAATGTTATGCTTTTCCTCTCAGCTACTCCATTCTGCTGAGGAGTGTAAGGTGTTGTGAATTGCTGCTGTATCCCATGCTTGTTGTAATATTTGGTGAAGACTTCTTTCTTGAATTCCCCCCCTTCATCTGATCGAAGAATCCTGATGAATTTTCCTGTTTGCTTCTCAATCATGTTTCTGAATTGCTTGAAATATTCAAAAACATGACTCTTCTGTTTAAGAAAATACACCCATGTGAATCTTGTACATTCATCAACATAGATTAAAAAATAATAGGCCCCCCCTAACGACCTCGTCTGCATCGGGCCACATAAGTCAGTGTGTACAACTTCAAGTATATCCCTCTGTTTTCTATCTTTAATGACAGGAAATTCATCTCTATGTTGTTTACCGAACGCACATGCCTCACAATCAATATGCAACTTTTTAAAAACAGGAAGACCCTCTACCATACCTTTGTTTTGCAGCAGAAAGAGATCACCAAAATTAATATGCCCAAGTCGCTGATGCCACAAATTTTCAGCAGACTTATTTGACGCCATCAAGGCTTGTTGAGGCGTACTTTTCACATCCAACTTGAAGAGTCCTCCTATGCAAATACCTGTAGCAATGGGCTTCATCTGATCCAACAAATATTTAATAATGAAATAAGATTTAAAAAATTCTACCTTGAGGTCCTGATCTGTAATCTTGGACACAAAAATTAGGTTCTTCTTAATGCCAGGAACATACCACACATCAGATATATTCCTGATCTTACCATCAGGCAGAGTAACAAGGACATATCCATGTCCCTTGATCTTGTACCCACTATTATCTCCAAGATAGACTTTTAATCCATTGTTGGATTCTTTAAAATTTCTGAACCATTGCTTTTTCCCTGACATATGCGAGGAGGCTCCAGAATCCACGAACCAAATATCTGATTCATCCTCCTCAGTAGCAGTGTCAGCCTCGGCCATAAATAGTCTAACATCCAGATTCTGATCTGGGTCTATATCTGCATCTGCCATCTGAGAATTCATCTTGGAAAAAAAAAAAAACAGGCTACCTGGCAACTTAAAAAAAAACGAACAACTCTCGCAACAGATTAAATATGATTGAATTACAACTTTAGGATGCCTTACAATCACGCATCTTGCATTCTGCAATGAAGAATCACAAGCTCATCGATCGACCACCGCAATCCACCACTACAACGCACGAGCTTCTTCGCTCGACCTCAACAGCCTCCACGCTCAACCTTCGAGCTTCTTCTCTGCCACTGGTTTTTGGCTCTTACTGGTTCCTCGCACCACGACTCACAATCTATACAGAAGATCGCTCCATGCTGCCATCACAGTTGGCTGGTGCCGTCGGTTCTTCTTCCAAAGAACGCAACTCTTAGATCTCCTTCGCCACACACACAGGCTCCTTGACCACATAGGCTCCTTGAACAACCACGCAGTAAGCTATAGCAGATCTTGTTTCACGCGGGTTCCTTGACCACGCACGCAAATGATCTCAATCACCATGCTTCACCAACACCACAACTTCTTCTGCCAACAACGAGAATTTCTCTGCTCTCAGATTCACATCAACACGAGGCAAGAACTCCTCCTCTGTCAGTTGTTGTGCTCACACAACAGATCTACACACCTTCGCTGATATGTTCTCAGATCCACCAACGATTCTGATCCAACAATTCAGTGACCAATTCTAGCCTGAAGCGCGCAGCACATAGGCTTCATGATCAATTTCTCGGCACAGTGGAGGACGAAGGTATTCAAGCAAAAACTCGGAATCCTCTCCCACGCCACAGATCTCACTAGTAGCTCGGATACCATGATAAGAAATGCAGAAGACAGACGTTTGGACAAACACACGGGAGCTCACAGGTGCAGATCACCAGGAGCTCCCTCCAGCAAATGCATTCGCTCAGTTGTTATTCATTAATCATCAGAAATTAAATAGATACATAGGCATAAAACAGATTCCTAATTAATAGGAACTAAATGTCAAATAAAGAGCAAATCGTAACTACGTAACCTATTCTCCATTAATTTCTAACAGCGCCTTTGAGCCAAACGTTGACATGTAGGATTAATCGGGTTTAATCTATTAGATCTGGCTTTTTGTGGGCGAGTGTTTATTTCTTTTATTTTGCATCTTTTATTTATTTTTATTTTTTAAGTGAGTAGAATATTTTAGATTTCAAAATATTAATTTGCAACCACTAATATAATTATATAAATTAAATAACTAACAAAAATTAACCAGTATTAATTTGCTTACTTTCTAACCTATAACATATTATATGGATAAGATTCAAAAATCATAAAATTTAATTAAACTATAATAATATTTTAATTATTCATATTATTATTTACTAAAAAAATTGTTATATAATTAAATATATATAATTGAATTAAAATAACATATTATATGGATAAGATTCAAAAATCATAAAATTTAATTAAACTATAATAATATTTTAATTATTCATATTATTATTTACTAAAAAAAATTGTTATATGAATTAAATATATATAATTGAATTAAAATTATAAAATTCTTTTTCATATGAATACTAATATCTGTGGTTAGCTTGATTTACAAGAATTTGAACTTTCAATCCATAACACCCATGAAATACTTCTTAGGTTATTGCACTTACTTTTAGTTATTTTAATTTTTGTTTTATAAACTTAATGATTCGTGGCTTAAAAGGTTTGATGAAGCATTGTCAAGAAAAACAATTAATTAATGGAAGACAATTAAATTCAAAAAAGATTTTCTTTAAAAAAGAAAGAAAGAAAAAAGTGTAAAAACCACAAGACAGTTGGGACAAATATGAGGGATCTCTCTTTTTTCCTCTAGGGAAGAGAAGGAAAAAACACACACTCAAAGTGGGGAGATAGAAAGACAGAAGAGAGAGATTGGACAGAGAACCTTGTACAACAATGGTAAGGAGGCAAGACACTACGAGACCAAGGTGCTCTTGAGCTGAGCTCTGGACTAGTGGAACTCTTGGACGAACCCTGGAAGGGTGAAATTATGGATTGGAAGTAGGTGGTCTTAATGTTGGGAATTTTTTAAGCTAAGGCTTAGTCCCATTACTAACTGGTTGGAAGAAACTCAAGGGAGAGACTGGACGTCATTTCGAGTCTCACTGTTGGGTGGTGAGATCTTCTTGGTAAATTCTCATAATAACAAAATTTTTGACAAATAAGTAATCTGAGAAATTATTTTGTTATTTCTTCTTATTGGATGTTTGAACCTAAGCTCTCAGTGGGTTTGTATTATGTATAGTGATTGAAAGGAAAACTTTGTTATTGATACTTGAAGGTTTTTATGGTTTTTGGGAAGAAAAATAAACACCCTATGCTTTAGAGTAGGTGTAATTTATAATCAAAACAAAAAATAATAATAAAAGAGAATTTGTAATTGAATGTGGACTACTAGTTAATAAGGTGAGAAGATTTAAGGCCTGAGGGCTCGACTTCCAGAAAATAGTAGTGAAAAAATCTTACTCAAAGTATTTTTCAAAATGTTATGTCAGGAATTAGGTAATCTAGGGTGGAAGAGAGGAAGTGTATGAGTTTAATCTGGCGAAGGATTAACTCTTGCGGAGGAAGGACCTTGTTAACTAGGACAAGAGAAAATTCTAAGGGTTGGCTCTATGACGAAGGAAAAACCTAGGACCCACTCGATTATAATAAAAAAGGAAAAAAGGAAAGTGAAACAAAGAGGAGGGAATTTTTTTCATTACAAAATAGTAAAACTACTCTAGCCATATATAGATTGTTCCGCATGAAAATACATTCTATAATAAACTCCATATGGTCTGAAAAGGAAAAATTATAACTCTGTACAAAGATTTAGTTATCCTAGATTTAACAGAAGGTGAAAGTGAATGAAAACATTGAAAATTTATATAACAGTAAGGTTTCCCTTTCCTCTTCATAATTAGAAATGTGTAACTCAAAATATATGCATGAGCTATAACATCGACACAAGGAATTGAATGCTTAAAATTAAACTCTTTATTCCTCATAAATTCATTCAAGAATCGAAACAACCAGGTTAAAGCCGATGGTGCTCCATTGGACACATTCAATGTGTCTTCAAAATAATACATTACCTTAAACAAAAAGGGAACCCATAATTTAATTAAATAGATAAGTCTTATCGAGTGTCACAAGGAGAGGAAGGAGAGGAATTAAGGGGGTTGTTAACTTTGAACTCACTGACGGAAGTGATTGTGCATGAGGGGGTTGTTAAGACTCATCTATTTATACTATTTACTTATACAATACCATGGTCTACGGAACATGGGAGAATCCAAAATCATACCAAAAAAAAGGGGCTAAGGCGCCTTTGACTCTATCTAACTGTGTGCTCCTAACGGAAGTGAGTGTACATTGTTGTCTAATCTTTAGCTCATCAATGACCCCCTGATGTAGCACATGAAGAGACTCAAGTGGTAGCGCGGTAAGGTTCAGCCCCATATCTTTTACTGCATGAAGCACTCGGCGAGCCTCATCCCAATCCACATGGACTGACCCTTCAGGTAAATGAAAGACTTTGACAACCTGCGGCCAGTCAATCTCTAATACTACACTCCTTCACTGTGTCAAGCTCACTTGCACGCCGCTCGCCTTCCTGACATCCACTTGAATTATGTTCGCCTGGATCTGCAGCTCGCGTAGATCCTTCTGGACACTCCCGAGTGTCTACATGTATTGCTGCTCGAATTGTTACAACACTTCTGTCATTATGTTCGGAATTTTGTCACTGATCTCATCGAAATCGCCCTCTGTCAGCACCATGGGATCAACATGCATCTTCTTATCAGACTTCTGTTTCTTTTGCTACCCACCTTTTGGTTCCTCCACGCACCTCTTCAAGATGAAAGGCATGGTTTTCTCCTCACTTCCACCTCCTCCTTGCTCTGACAACTCTTTCTCATTAGTGTGGTGGGAAGCAAACTTCTCGCTTTCCTGTGCATCCTTCTGTTCTCTCTCTGCCTGTGTTTAGGTAGCGCGCTCCTCCTCCATACAGGCCTTCTCTATAGGCGTGCACCATTCCTGCGGCCAAAGCCCCACAACTTCCTAGATATCTATATATGTCACCATATAAGCCAACAGGTGCCATTTCTTCTCATGGTCTTTGTGTGCTTTGATCGACACCCTATGAAAATCAGCTTTGAATTCTGCACAGGCTGATAGTTGCATGTACAGAGCGGGAGACAACCTTGCCCGTTGGTTAGCCACCATGTGCATGTCCATATCTATCAAAACCCAAAATATATTTCTCTCTTTAACATGCTCTGGATCTTTTGAGGCCCATAAAGAGGCAAAACACACTTCCTCGGGCAATTCTTCTTTGTGCAGAGGAAATTGGCTATCCTCCGGTAACCTCCAAGCAACCAAAACAAGCGACAACAACAGCCAGGCATAATGAAATGGCTTGCTCTCCTCCTGAGCCTCTCCGTAGTTCACGAGGAATTCCTGACATAGATTGTTAGGTCCCTATAATACTAGTGATTACCCCATTACTATTGTAGTTGTATCCCTTATTAATATTGTTGTGCCCCTATTGTCCCCATATTGTTATTACGGTGCCCCATAGAATCCCTCTATTGTTATTTTTGTGGCTTTATATTATTATTGTTAGGTCGGTTGGGTTATATTGTGACTCCTTAGACTCCTATATATAGAAAGGAGGTTTTGTCATTTCAATCATCCAAGAATTGTTCATTTATGTAATGTAAAGGAGGTTGCCCCCTCGAAGAGGTTGAATTCGAAGGCGTTGATCTATCTTTGTTATCTTTTTGTGAGCTGGTTCATAACATTTGGTATCAGAGCTTTGGATTTTAGGGTTTCGCTGCTCCAAATAGGTCATCATGGCATTTTCGCTATAAATTTTTTTTCTGCGACGTTTCAGAAGCTAAAAAAAAAACCATTTGAGACGAAATCGCACTAAACCTTGGGTCCAAATTTCAAAGCGTTTCGCACTATATTTGCGAAGATATGATCTGAGGAAGTTGGTCTTTTTGCAAACTCTTGAATTACATTCCAAACAGGTGACGTTGGGAAAATCGTCATAACTTTCCCTCTGAACATTAGATTGAAATTTCGTAGGATGGACTGTAGTTTCCTGTATATATTTTTCAAAGCCAAAGGTCAAAACAGTGATTCATGGCACATCGTACAAGTTTTCTCTACTGAAATAGTCTATAATCAGGTCACTTGGGGAGATTTTGCATAACTCTTCCCTGAAGAATCCAATTTGGATCAGACTAGTGGCATTCGAAAGAGGACGCAGAGCGCTACTGCAGGTCACAATTTCAGAACTGGATGATCCGAAATTACAGAGATATGTCAGATTTAATATCAAGCTCCTACAAAGTGAAAAAAGTTGTGTAGTTTTTTTTTTAATTTTTGAATAAGCTTGGTTTGAAAAATTAGTTTGAAGGAATTCAAAGGGCATATTAAAGCATTATTATCGGTAATTGATGCCCTGAGGAAAGAAAATGCAAACACCTAGTAAGCAACCTAAAAGCTCTAGCATAAATCATGAAGAAGAGGAAGAAATGCAACATGATATATAAAAATTATGAGACCAAGTGCAACAAGTGTCACTTGCACAAAAAGTAACAGAATCTAAGATGGATGGTTTAAAGAAAGATGTAGAAGCTAAGATGGATGGTTTAAAGAAAGGCGTAGAAGCTAAGATGGATTGTTTAAAGAAAGGCGTAGAAGCTAAGATGAATGACGTGGAAGCTAAGATGGACGATTTGAAGATAGATTTGAAGACATGCATGGAAGATTTGAAGACAGGCATGGAAGATTTGAAGATATATTTGACAAAGTTTCTACAAGAAATGCTTACTAATGGTGAAAGGGTAGTAAAGGAAACTCATGACGAGAACAAAAGAAATGTTAATCATGATTTCATAGACTCTAATGTTGGACCGAAGACCCACCATATTCCAAAAATCGATATGAGGAAGTTTGATGGCAAGGATCTCACAACATGGATATTACAGATGGAGCAATTTTTCAATATCAATAATGTACAAAACACACGAAAGGTACATATTGCAACTTTATATTTCGAACCAAATCAGTTTGTATGGTATTAATGGCTTTGCTCTCGTAAACAAATTATCACTTGCACAATTTTTACGGAAGAATTGACAGCACATTATGAGGATACAAAAAGCAACACTTTTTTTAGCCAATTGATAAGTCTCAAACAAAAGGGTTCAATAATGGAGCACATTGAGGAGTTCCAAAAATTAAACATAAGGGTAAAAAATATTCCAGAGGAGCATAGGATTGATGTGTTCATAGGCACTTTAAAGGATAATATCCAACATGATGTTTGCCTTTGGGAACTTGATTCATTAGAGAAGGCATTCAGGTTAGCAAGAAAAATGGAAAGCAAAATTATGTCAACCAGGAAGCATACCACTCACAACTATAAAGATGGAAGTGCTATTTCCCCTAGTCTTCCACAAGCTATAAGGTTGACACCACAACAATTGGAAGAAAAAAGAGCAAAAGGGCTATGTTACAGTTGTGATAGCAAATACACTAAAGGTCATAAGTGTGCTGAGAAGAAATTATTCTACATAGATTGTGAAGAGGAAGAAGGAAAGGAGCAAGAAAGGTCAAAAGAAGAGGATATACTCCAAGAACAAAGCCTAGATAAAGAAGAAATGAATCCGACCATATCTTGTAATGCATTGGCTAGAATTACCACTCCTCAAACCATCAAGAAAGAAGGACAAATCAAGAATAAAAAGGTAATAGTGTTGATTGATTCAGGAAGTACCCACAATTTTATTCATTGTAAGATAGAAAAAGAATTGAATTGATTCCTATATCCAACACCAGAGTGTCAAGTGATGGTTGCAAATGGAGGAAAGATAAATTGCTCTCGAAAGTTCCATAATATCAAGCTATCCATGGGAGAATATGTATTGACTAGCCCAATGCTTTCCATTCTAATGGGAGGTGCTGATGTTGTACTAGGAGTCCAATGGCTACAATCCTTGGGTACAATAGCTTTCATGAAATTTTCTGCGAAAGGAAAGGAAGTTGAATTAAGGGGTATTGTAGGGAAATCGGGAAAGATAATCAGCTCTAATGATATGACAAAGCTTCTAAAAAAGGAACAAAGAGGTGTAATTGCACACTTATGTTTGCTAGATGTTTCGACATCGGAATCATCTATTTCTCCAGATCTCCAAAAAGTCTTGGACAATCATTCCAAGGTATTTGAGACTCCCGAAGGTCTCCCACCTATTCGTGATCATGATCATGCTATTCATCTGATTCCAGGAAGTGTTCCTCCAAACATCAGGCTGTACAAATATCCCTATGCCCAAAAGAGTGAAATTGAACGTATGGTTGCAGAAATGTTAGAGGCTGGTATACTTCAACCTAGTCAAAGTTCTTTCTCTGCTCCAGTAGTATTGGTGCATAAGAAGGATGGATCATGCCGCATTTGTCCGATTATAGGGAGCTCAACAAGCTCACTATTAAATATAAGTTTCCCATTCCAATCATTGATGAATTACTGGATGAATTGCATGGATCAATTTACTTCATCAAGTTGGATCTTCGTTCAGGATATCATCAAATTAGAATGAAGACTGAAGACATTCTGAAAACAACATTTAGAACTCATGAGGATGATTATGAATTTTTGGTCATGCCTTTTGGCCTTACCAATGCACCTTCTACATTTCAAGGTTTGATGAATTCCATTTTCAAACCCTTCCTTAGAAAATTTGTGTTAGTATTTTTTGATGATATACTAATCTACAACAAGTCTTGGAAGGATCATGTTGAACATGTTGACAGGGTGCTACAACTATTGGAGGAGAAACAATTATATGAAAAAAGATCCAAATGTTTCTTTGGAGTACAAGAGGTGGAATATCTGGGTCATATTGTATCTCATGAAGGAGTTAAGGTAGACCCTAGCAAAATTAAAGCCACTAAGGAATGGAAAATCCCCACATCCATAAAGCATCTGTGAGGATTTCTTGGGTTCACAGGGTATTATTGCAAGTTTGTTAAGAATTATGGGAGAATAGCAGCACGTCTAACAACATTATTGAAGAAAGATGCATTTTCATTGACTCCAGAAGCAACAAAGGCCTTCGAACATCTTAAAGAGGCAATGTGCCAAGCACCACTCTTAGCTACACCGGACTTCACAAAAACCTTTATTGTGGAATGTGATGCTTCAGGAAATGGAATTGGTGTTGTTTTAATGCAAGATGAAAGACCCATTGCTTTTGAAAGTTGTCCAATCAAGGGAAAGTTTTTACACAAAGCTATTTATGAGAAGGAAATGTTCGCAATACTACATGCACTTAAGAAATGGCGACCCTACCTAATGGGAAGACACTTCAAGGTAAAAACGGATAATGATGGCTTTAAATACTTTTTAGAACAAATATTATCCTCTGAAGAGCAACAAAAGTGGGTCACAAAGATGTTGGGTTATGACTTTGAAATCATCTACAAAAGGGGGAAGCAAAATGTGGTGGCAGATGCACTCTCAAGAAAGGATGACGATGTGGAAGCATTTTTGTGCACCATTTCTATTATCCGACCAGATTGAATAAACGAAGAAAGGGAGGAATGGAAGAATAATGAAGACGTGCGGGCACTTATTCAAAAGTTACAACAAGATTCGAGTACATCTAATACATTTAGCTAGCAAAAGGATTTGTTATGGTACAAAGATCACTTATACCTCTATAAGAATTCCCAACTCAAACAAAAGATTCTTATGGAATTTCACACTTCTCCCTTAGGAGGGCACTCAGGATTTTTAGAAACTTACCATAGGGTTAAGAAGGGATTTTTTTGGCAAGGCCTTAAATCGGATATTCAAAAGTTTGTGGCAGAATTTTTGGTTTGCCAACAAAATAAAGTTGAAACAATTAAGACCCTGAGTCTATTACAACCTTTATCCATTCCAATCCAATGTTGGGAGGAGGTTTCAATGGATTTTATCACAGGTTTACCCAAGTCTGAGGGAAAGAGTGTCATCATGGTGGTAGTT
This sequence comes from Pinus tabuliformis, assembly GCA_031772625.1. Lineage (NCBI taxonomy): Eukaryota > Viridiplantae > Streptophyta > Pinopsida > Pinales > Pinaceae > Pinus > Pinus tabuliformis. The sequence continues at coordinate 1,531,246,625 of CM062817.1, read as the reverse complement.
GACAGACTTACCAAGTACGCACACTTTTGTGCATTATCACAACCATTTAATGCCAGTACAGTTTCTACTGCATTTATGGAAACAATTCAAAATCTACATGGAAACCCAAAGATTATAATAAGTGACAGAGATCCCATTTTCACTGGAAATTTTTGGACAGAATTATTTTCTTGTCTTGGTACTTAGTTAGCTCAAATCTCATCTTATCATCCTCAATCTGATGGGAAAACTGAGATAGTAAACAAATGTTTTGAAGGATATCTTCGTTGCTTTGTATCTGATAAACAAACACAATTGGTCAAATGGTTGCCTCTAGCTGAATGGTGGTATAACACTTCCTTCCATATAGCAACAAAAATGACCCCATTTATGGCACTTTATGGATATCAAACACCATCCATCACATCATATTTAAGAGAAAATTCTATGGTTCAAGCAGTGCAACATCACATTGAACATCAACAACAAGTCCTCCAACTCTTAAAGGATAACCTCGTGTTGGCACAGAATAGAATGAAACAACAGGCAAATCAACATCGCAGTGAAAGAAGTTTTGATGTAGGTGATTGGGTATTCCTATGGCTACAACCATATAAACAAATGTCCCTCAAGCAAGCTAAGAAGGATAATAAATTATCACCAAAGTATTATGGTCCGTACAAGGTGTTGCAAAAGATTGGTACTATGGCATACAAATTGGAGCTTCCTGCAGCTTCTCGAGTGCACCCAGTTTTCCATGTTTCATGTTTAAAGAAGGTTATAGGCGACAAGCTCCCAGTTCAAACAATATTGCCAGAACTTGACGAGGAAGGAAAAATTATATTGGAACCGGAAGCAGTCATAGAAACAAGAACTCGACAGCTATGAAATCGATCAATTTCGGAGTATCTCATCAAGTGGAAGAACTTATCCGCTGAAGATTCCACATGGGAGGATGAGAATTTTATACAAAAGCATCCAGAACTACTCAAGCGTTGAGGAAAACACTTTCTTGAAGGAGAGGGGCATGTTAGGTCCCTATAATACTAGTGATTACCCCAGTACTAATGTAGTTGTATCCCTTATTAATATTGTTGTGCCCCTATTGTCCCCATATTGTTATTACTGTGCCCCATATAATCCATCTATTATTATTTTTGTGGCTTTATATTATTATTGATAGGTTGGCTGGGTTATATTGTGATTCCTTAGACTCCTATATATAGAAAGGAGGTTTTTTCATTCCAATCATCGAAGAATTGTTCATTTATGTAATGTAAAGGAGGTTGCCCCCTCAAAGAGGTTGAATTCTAAGGCGTTGATCTATCTTTTCTATCTGTTTTTGAGATGGTTTCATAACATAATTACTTGGCCTAGTTGTACTGAACCCCCTTCATGCACTCAGATGCGAGCAATATGACCGACCCCAAAGCTTCATTCATGCGACATTTTCTCATTACTTTTCCTGCTAGAATTTGGGCATCCAACTCTATTGTCGGGTTTGATATGGATGTGATAGAGTACCATCGCTACTTTTTTTATCAGACCAAACTCCTTCTTCATCTTATCTTCCAACTCTTTCTATCCATTTTTTCCTCCAAATTCTCTGGCAAGGTTCACCCCTTTGTAAGGTAACTTAGTGATCTTGCGGATCAACATGTCGGTGATAGGGATAGGCTCTCCTAGCCATAGGCACCCAACTTGCACCAGCGTCAGGAGATGGTGCACAAAAATCATATTAATGGGGAAACCATGATAATGTGTCACTAAAAACAGATTGAGCAACCTTGACTGCTCAACACTGTGGACCCATTTCATGGGATAAAAAATTGTAATCCCTGTATCCTCATAGTAGATTTTCTTCATATACTTATGAGTCATCAAGTGCGCAAAATTTGTATGGTCTGCGAGGTACCAATCTTCCATCTTAAGCAGCAAAATGTGTGCCACCCTAGGACCCTCGAACATAACCTGTTCGGGTGGCAAAGGTGTCGAAACTGAAAATTTCCCTGTATTGGGATCCTTCCTGACTTTATTTATTTCTTTATTTATTGCCTTCCGTGGAGGGATATAATCAGGCAACCTCATCATAGGCTCCACCCCTTCGACATGAAAATCCTCGATACCCTGGAATTCTTCCTCTTCTAGGTCCATTACTTTTTCTAGTTGCTTATCCTTTTTTTGCTTCGCCTATGTCTCGTATGATTCCTCAGTGATAGGCACACAAACACTGGCTTCTTTCTTTTTTTCTTGCTAGTAGGCTGCTTTTCTTTAGCCACAGTTTGTTTTGCCCTAGGAAACCTCAACAACGTGGGCATAGCAGGCATAACCTCCATACTAGACACTTCCATTCCTAGCGTGTCAGACACAGCAGCTTCCAAACTCAAGGCTTCAGCAGGGTTAGTGGTAGTCATTCTTTCCATAAATAACTCTCGAGCTACTGAAGAATAGTTCACGTGGAACAAAAATTCTTCCCAGAATGCTTGGCTCATATGCATTAGATAGCAAAACATTCCAACAGTCAGAATGCAAAGTTTTCTCTGTTGGATTGGCACACGTAATTTATAGGGGTATTTGAATTCAAATCCGACCATCCCTGCACCAAATTTTGATAATAAATGTTGTTTTGGTGGCATATATTCAAATATTTTTTCCTTAATTTCTACCTCCCTACTCCTCTTAACCATTTTCTGGCCGTCAAATCATGAATAGTAACTCCAACAATCATTTTACTACTGGGTTGTGCAGTACCTTCCAATATGGCATAGATTCCTGAGTGCAGCTTCATTTGTTGCATCCTTGTCACTCTTTGTGTAGCCTGCTTGCTCCTTTGTCGACTAAATCGGGTAGTGTATTTTAGACTCCCATGCTCCCTTGCAACTGCTTGGAACACTAAGACTATTGTGTTTCCATATAGTCATTGTGCAGGATCCCCCATATACAACTTCAACCTGCTCCCACACTTTTCTCGGGAAGGGTTCCGCATTCATCCTTGTGAGCTGAACTGCACCACCATCTGTAATTTCCTTGACAAGATATGGCCCTAACCAATGCATCTAGAATTTACCTAGAAATTTAGTGAACTTTATATCATATAAAATTACAAGATCGTTTACCTTGAATGTGCGAACCTTGATATGGTGATCATGCCATTCTTTTTCACATTCCTTCTGTAATTGTTGATGGAATCATGCCAAAAATTGGTCTTCTTCGAGCTCCATGAGCTGCACAAGCTGTTATTCTAAAACCTCGCGAGCCACCATACCCGTTAAAGCTTCTATGCGCAGACTAAGCACAATGTCTTCCATCGGCATTACGGCTTCGACCCCATATACTAATCTGAACGGAGTTTGTCCTCTCAGATTCTTACAAGTAGTATTATAAGCCCATAGAGCTACAGATATGCATACGTCCCAATCATTTCACTATGCGTTATAGATCTTTGTCAGCGCATTATCCAAAATTTTCTTAAATGCTTCGATAGTCCTATTTACCTGCGGGTGATATGGTGTATACTTCTGATGGTAGACCTGAAATTCATCAGTCAATGCACTGATCATTTCATTTCGAAAGTGCGTACCCATGTCACTCATCAACACTTTTGGGCATCCAAACCTTGTTAAGACATATTCAAACAAGAATTTTTCTATCGTAGCCATACAATCCTTGATGGGCTATGCTTTTTTCCATCTAGCTAGATATTTCGTCGCAGTGATAATGTAGCACGCGCCCGTTTGCTTTCCAGGGGGTTGAATTGGCCCAATAAAATCAATCACTCACTTCTCAAATGCCTATAAAGATACCTAAGGATGTAGTGGTAGGTCATCCCTTCACGATGATCTACCAGTTCATTCACATGCACCACACGCCTTACAGTATGCCTTGGAATTGTTGTGCAAAGATGGCCACCATAAACCTGCGCGCAAAGTTTTTTGCGTAGTTGCTTTGCCTGCATAATGGCCTCCCGTAGCACCCCATGATCTTTGATGAGAATTCTATCATGCTCAAAGTCTCGCATATATCTCCACAATATTTCATCTGTACCCATTTTGTACAAATGTCTTGCAATGACTGAAAATTTGACTATGGGCACTACTAATTCTTTCTTCTGTGGATCGGTATTCCCTTCAGGCACCATCCTTGTAGTTAATAAGGAAATAATGTCTGCAAAACGGTCATCTGCTACATGCACTGCAAAGCGCTGCGCATTTGGCAACCCTTCCTTCAAATTATTGGGTTCTTCTCCTGTTTCAATTCATGACAGATGGTCAGGTCCATTATTCAACCACTTCGGCTTTACAATGACTTCAAAGTCATACTCCTAAAATAATAATAGCCTTCTACAAATCTTCTCCCCCAACAAAGGCTTGTTGACCAGGTATTTTAAGGAAGAATGATCTATATAAATATTGAAATCTCCTCCTAACGGATAATTCCTGAATTTTTGTAGCACGTAGACCATGGCCAACCCTTCATGCTCAGTCATTGAATAATTTTTCTTGGCCTTAGATAAACTACTACTTGCGAACGTTATAGGATGGTCCATTTTTGCTTCATCGGCCTATGCTAACACTGCACCCACTGCAATGCAAGAAGCATCCACATGTACATGAAACTCCTTCTTCCAATCGGGAAATACCAAGATTGGCGTAGTTACCATCTTTTCTTTTAACACATCCAAACTGTGCTGACATTCTTCATCCCAACAGAATGTCGCATCCTTCTTTAGCAATTTTTCTGTGGGCACGGTAATTTGAGCATAAGCTTTGATAAATTTTCTATAGTATCCTGTATGTCCCAGTGTCGCACGTAGTTTCTTAACATTCCTAGGGGCCTCCAAGTTCGCAATTACCGCAATATTTGTGGGTTCCACCATCAGTCCTTGCTTGCACACAACATGACCCAGCAAGATTCCAAAAGGAACACAAAATATGCATTTTTTCAAATTCGACGCTATCTAGTAGCGATAACATGTCTCTAACATAAGGCACAGACTTGCTACATGGCACTTAATCAGACTAAACACTGTCCAGTCATCAAATTACGCTTCGAGGAACTTATGAATGAATTCCTTGAGCGCTTCTATGACTACGTGGAAAAATATTGTAGGCGTGTTCTTTAATCCAAATAGCATAACAGTGTACTGAAAACAACCCCACTCCGTCGCGAAGTTCTTCTTACTTCTATCCTTTGGCATGATCTTGATTTGATGATACCCCGAAAACCCATCATTAAAGGAATATGCCTCCTGTCCTCCCACATTGTCTAACACTTCGTCTATAAATGGCGTTGGAAATGGATCGTGAACACATGCATCATTCAGCTTCCACAAATCTACGCAAATCCTTATTTTTCCGTTTTTCTTATTCTCCTGGAGCACCGTCAGAATTTCCTAATCAGACTCTTCAACAAGTTCCATGATGTCTGCCTCCAACATTTTATCTAGCTCTTGGCAAACCTTTTGTGGGGCCGTCTGATCAGTGAAAAAGTGGGCAGGTTGGAGTTATTGCAGGAATCCTAAGGACTTCGGGGGCTAAACAACAAGAGCATTAATTTACCAAATTGACCCAAAATCCCTTTTAGCAGTGCTTTATTTTTGTTTTGGGTCCGTATGAACAGTTATCGTTCGGACGAGTTGATAAAGATTTTTGGGATCTCATGACTCCAAAGGATTTCGGGTGATTAAAAAGCTCGAGAGTTATATCCGATATCGGACTCGAAAAAGTTTAGAGAGCTTGCAAATCTTCATTTTGGGTCTATTTAAAAAGTTAAAGGGTTAGCATCATGGCTACCTGAGATTACCTTTTATCCATTTGATTCGCTCATAGTTGATCGAATAGTTGATCGATCTTTTGGTTGTGTTTGGAACTGTTTATGGGCCATGGGCACGGTTACCAAGTTTTCTTTTGACATTAATATTATAACTAATATTAATATTAATATTTATGAAAAATATTAAAAACATTTGTTATTAAAAATACTATTAATAAGTTTTAATTTACAATATTCTTCTTCTTTATTATTATTATTATATTATTATTGTCATATTAATATTAATTATTTTAGTATTAATATAATTCACATTAACAACATTAAATATAAATAAAATTTTAATATTTATTTTTAATATTATTTACGAATATTAATATTAATATGAAAATTCGTTATAGATTATAATATATAATATAAATTTAAGTTATTTTAATTTTAATTTATTTAATGTGGTAATTTTAAATTATTTTAATTTTGTGTTATTTTAATTTATTAATAATAATAATAATAATAAATATTGTTATTATGAATATCATTAACATTAAATATGTATAAAATTTTAATATTATTTATTGATATTAATTTCAATAATAATATTAATTAATGTGAATGTGAATATTAATATTACTTTTAGTATTATTAATATTTATAATTAATATTGTGTCAATATGAAAATCAACCATGGTCAATGATGGCCAACCATGTTTATTTTAGGGTTTATAATATTCATTCAAACATCACATTGTGAAAAAGATTGTCTCAATATGAAAATCAATCATGGTCAACTATGGTCCAACGTCACATTGTGACAAAGATTGTCACAGTAGGAAAATAAACCATGGTCAACCATGGTCAATCATGGTCAACCATGGTCCAACATCTCATTATGAAAAATATTTTATCAATATGAAAATCAACTCTGATCCATCATGGTCATATTGTAACAAAGATTGTCTCTTGGTCCAACAACAATAGCCATCCATGGTCAACCATGGTCCAATGTCAATTGTGAAAAATATTGTCTCAATATGAAAATCAACCATGGTCAACCATAGTCTAACGTTGCATTTGACAAAGATTGACTCAATATGAAAATAAATCCTGAATAACCATGATCGAACATCGCATTGTCACAAAGATTGTGCCAATATGAAAATCAACAATATTCAACAATGGTCGACCATGTTTATTTTGTGGTTTATAATATTTATCTTAGGGTTTATATACCTAGGGTATATAATATTATGCCCTTAGATTTGATATTATTCCCTTCAGTCTATAATCCTCTCAGTTTTTAGTATTAATTCCTTTTGTTTATTAGTCACTAGGGTTTATAATATTAATCCCTTGGGTTTATTAATCTAAGGGTCCATATTCCTAGGGTATAATATTATTCATATGGTTTATAATATTAATCCTAGGATTTAATATAAATCCATTGGGTTTATAATCATGGTCAATCGTGGTCAACCATGGCCCAATGGCACATTGTGACAAAGGTTGTCTCGATATGAAAATCAACCACCGCCAAGCATTGTCATTCACGGTGAACCATGGTCCAATGTCACATTATAACAACGATTGTCTCAATATGAAAATCAATCATTGCCAACCATATTCAATCATAGCCAATCATGTTCAACCATGGTCAAATGTTGCATTATGAGAAAGATTGTCTCAAAATGAAAATCAATCATGGTAAAACATGGTAAATATGAAAATCAGGCATGATCAACCATGGTTAAATGTCACATTGTGACAAAAATTGTCTCAATATCGAAATCAGCCATCGTCAACCATCATCAACCATTATCAACCATGCTCTAATGTCACATTGTGATAAAGATTTCCTCAATATCAAAATCAACCATGGTCAATCATGGTCAAAGATCATCAATAGTCATGCTTATAGTATGAAAAAGATTGTCTCATAGTACAATGTCACATTGTCACAACCATGATCATCCATGGCCAACTATGGTTAACCATGGTCCAACGTCGCACTCTGACGCAGATTGTCAATATGAAAATCAACCATGGTCAACCATGCTCCAACGTCACGTTGTGACAAGGATTCTCTTTATATGAAAATCATGGTCAACCATGGTCCAATGCCACATTCTGAAAAATATTGTCTCAATATGAACATCAATCATGGTGAACATGATCAACCATGCTTGTTTTAGGGTTTATGATATTTATATTAGGGATTATATACCTTGGGTTTACAATATTAGTCCTTTGGTTTTTTTATGCTTTTAGTATTAATCCATGTCTCACCATGAAAATAAATCATGTATATTTTAGTCTTTGTAATATTTATATTTGGGTTTACGAATGTTGGGTTTATAATATTAGTCCCTTGGGTTTAATATTATTCCCTTGGGTTCACAATCCCTTGGGGTTTTAGTATTAATCCCTTGGGTTTATTATTCATTTGGGTTTATAATATCAATCCCTTGGGTTTATTATTCATTTGGGTTTATAATATCAATCCCTTGGGTTTATTATTCCCTTAGGTTTATATTATCAACCACGGTTAAACGTCACATTGTGACAAAAATTGTCTCAATATCGAAATCAGCCATCATCAACCAACGTCAACCATTATCAACCATGCTCTAATGTCACATTGTGATAAATATTTCCTCAATATCAAAATCAAACATGGTAAATCATGGTCAAAGATCATTAATAGTCATGCTTACAGTATGACAAAGATTGTCTCATAGTACAACGTCACATTGTCACAACCATGGTCATCCATGGCCAACTATGGTTAACCATGGTCCAACATCGCACTCTGACACAGATTGTCAATATGAAAATCAACCATGGTCAACCATGCTCCAACGTCACGTTGTAACAAGGATTCTCTTTATATGAAAATCATGGTCAACCATGGTCCAATGCCACATTCTAAAAAATATTGTCTCAGTATGAACATAAATCATGGTCAACATGATCAACCATGCTTGTTTTAGGGTTTATGATATTTATCTTAGGGATTATATACCTTCGGTTTACAATATTAATCCTTTGGCTTTTTTATGCTTTTAGTATTAATCCATGTCTCACCATGAAAAAAGATAATGTTTATTTTAATGTTTGTAATATTTATATGTGGGTTTACAAATGTTGGGTTTATAATATTAGTCCCTTGGGTTTAATATTATTCCCTTGGGTTCACAATCCCTTGGGGTTTTAGTATTAATCCCTTGGGTTTATTATTCATTTGGGTTTATAATATCAATCACTTGGGTTTATTATTCCCTTAGGTTTATATTATCAACCATGGTTAAACGTCACATTATGACAAAAATTGTCTCAATATCGAAATCAGCCATCGTCAACCATCGTCAACCATTATCAACCATGCTCTAATGTCACATTGTGATAAAGATTTCCTCAATATCAAAATCAACCATGGTAAATCATGGTTAATGATCATCAATAGTCATGTTTACAATATGACAAAGATTGTCTCATAGTACAGCATCACATTGTCACAACCATGGTCATCCATAGCCAACTATGGTTAACCATGGTCCAAAGTAGTACTTTGACACAGATTGTCAATATGAAAATCAACCATGGTCAACCATGCTCCAATGTCACATTGTGACAAGGAGTCTCTTTATATGAAAATCATGGTCAACCATGGTCCAATGCCACATTTTGAAAAATATTGTCTCAATATGAACATCAATCATGGTCAACATGATCAACCATGCTTTATTAGGGTTTATGATATTTATCTTAGGGATTATATACCTTGGGTTTACAATATTAATCCTTTGGTTTTTTTATGCTTTTAGTATTAATCCATGTCTCACCATGAAAATAAATCATGTTTATTTTAGTCTTTGTAATATTTATATTTGGGTTTACGAATGTTGGGTTTATAATATCAGTCCCTTGGGTTTAATATTATTCCCTTGGGTTCACAATCCCTTGGATTTTTAGCATTAATCCCTTGGGTTTATTATTCATTTGGGTTTATAATATCAATCCCTTGGGTTTATTATTCCCTTAGGTTTATATTATCAATCATGGTCAACCATGGTTGAATGTCACATTGTGACAAGGATTGTCTCACCATCAAAATAAATCATGTTTAATTTAGTGTTTGTATTATTTATATTTGGGTTTACCAATGTTGTGTTTATAATATTAGTCCAATGGTTGAATGTCGCATTCTGACAAAGATTCACCATGAAAATAAACCATGTTTATTTTAGTGTTTGTAATATTTATATTTGGGTTTACCATATTAGTCCAATGGTTTCATGTCCCATTTTGACAAATATTGTCTCACCATGAAAATAAATAATGCTTATTTTGGTCTTTGTAATATTTATATTTGGGTTTACGAATGTTGGGTTTATAATATTAGTCCCTTGGGTTTAATATTATTCCCTTAGGTTCACAATCCCCTAGGGCTTTAGTATTAATCCCTTGGGTTTATTATTCATTTGGGTTTATAATATCAATCCTTTGGGTTTATTATTCCCTTAGGTTTATATTATCAATCATGGTCAACCATGGTTGAATGTCGCATTGTGACAAGGATTGTCTCACCATCAAAACAAATCATGTTTAATTTAGTGTTTGTAGTATTTATATTTGGGTTTACCAATGTTGGGTTTATATTATTAGTGCCATGGTTGAATGTTGTATTTTGACAAAGATTGTCTCACCATGAAAATAAACCATGTTTATTTTAGTGTTTGTAATATTTATATTTGGGTTTACCATGTTAGTCTAATGGTTGAATGTCCCATTTTGACAAATATTGTCTCACCGTGAAAATAAATCATGTTTATTTTGGTCTTTGTAATATTTACATCTGGGTTTACAAATGTTGGGTCTATAATATTAGTCCCTTGGGTTTAATATTATTCGCTTGGGTTCATAGCCCCTTGGGGTTTTAGTATTACTCCCTTGGGTTTATTATTCATTTGGGTTTTAATTTCAATCCCTTGGGTTTATTATTCCCTTAGGTTTATAATATCATTCATGGTCAAGCATGGTCAACCATGGTTGAATGTCACATTGTGACAAGGATTGTCTCACCATGAAAATAAATCATGTTTATTTTAGTCTTTGCAATATTTATATTTGGGTTTACGAATGTTGGGTTTATAATATTAGTCCCTTGGGTTTAATATTATTCCCTTGGGTCCATAATCCCTCGGGTTTTAGTATTAATCCCTTGGGTTTATTATTCATTTGGGTTTATAATATCAATCCCTTCGGTTTCTTATTCCCTTAGGTTTATAATATAAATCATGGTAAACCATTGTCAATCATAGCCAAACATGGTCAACCATGGTTGAATGTCGCGTTGTGACAAGAATTGTCTCACCATCAAAATAAACCATGTTTATTTTAGTGTTTGTAGTATTTATATTTGGGTTTACCAGTGTTGGGTTTATAATATTATTCCCATGGTTGAATGTCACATTTTGACAAAGATTGTCCCACCATGAAAATAAACCATGTTTATTTTACTATTTGTAATATTTATATTTGGGTTTATGAGTGTTGGGTTTATATTATTCCCTTGGGGTTTTAGTATTAATCCCTTGGGTTTATTATTCATTTCGGTTTATAATATCAATCCTTTGGGTTTTTTATTCCCTTAGGTTTATAATGTCAGTCATAGCAAGACATGGTCAACCATATTTGAATATTTCATTGTAACAAGGATTGTCTGACCATCAAAATAAACTATGTTTATTTTAGTGTTCGTAGTATTTATATTTGGGTTTACCAATGCTTCATTTATAATATTAGTCCCATGGGTTTAATATTATTCCCTTCGGTTTATAATCCCTTGCGGTTTTAGTATTAATCCCTTCGTTTTATTATTGCTTTGCGTTTAGAATATCAATCATGGTCAACCATTGTCAATCATAGCAAACCATGGTCAATCATGTTTGAATGTCACATTGTGACAACGATTGTCTCACCATCAAAATAAACCATGTTTATTTTAGTGTTTGTAGTGTTTATATTTCGGTTTAACAATGTTGGGTTTATAATATTAGTCCCATGGGTTTAATATTATTTCCTTGGGTTCATAAACCCTTGGGGTTTTAATATTGATCCCTTAGTTTTATTATTCCTTTAGGTTTATAATATCAATCCTTTGGGTTTATTATTCCCTTAGGTTTATAATATCGATCATGGTCAACCATTGTCAATCATAGACAACCATGGTCAACCATGGTTGAATGTCACATCGTGACAAGGATTGACTCACCATGAAAATAAACCATGTTTATTTTAGTCTTTCTAATATTTATATTAGGGTTTACCAATGTTGGGTTTATAATATTAGTTCCTTGGGTTTAATATTATTTCCTTAGGTTCATAATCCCTCGGGGTTTTAGTATTAATCCTTTGGCTTTATTATTAACTTGGGTTTATAATATCAATCATGGTCATCTTTATTAATCTCTTATATTTGTAATATCAATCCATTGCACTTCTCGATCCCTTAGGTTTTTAATATTTATCCATTGGATTCAATAATTCCTTGGGTTTATAATATTAAACCATTGGGTTTATTAGTTCCTCAGGTTTATAATATTAGTCCCTTTTGTTTATCTTAGGTTTTTGATGAAAAGGGATCTTGGGGGTTAACCAAAAACCCTTTCCTTCAAAAGGTATCGATCTTGAGGCCTGTGTGTTATGGCCCACTAAGCCTATCAAAAGCATTTCTTTAGGCCTTGAGCCTTTCAACCGTGGACTTACATTAAATCAGAGCCATATAACTTTAACGGGGATTTTATACTATTGGAAGCATTACATATAGGCCTTTAAGCCTTAAAACCCCTTTAACCATTCATCTATCGGAATATAGGAAATACACGGGAAAACCATGAAAACCCGCTCCGAACCCTTAGTTCAGACTTCAAAATTCATACACCCGCATCTATAAAGACGATCAGGTCTGCTCTTCTGACCTTTCCGCAGCTCCAATTGCCGACACCCGACTTCCGATTCCTCTGATCGCCGATTTATCGCTATCGGCATATCGACGTTCCGCCACATCGCGCTATCGCAACATTCATAAACTGTTAGTCCTTGACCTCCCCGATATTGGATCTCTGATCACATCTGGACCGTCAATCTGGCCTCTCGATTCAACGGTCCATGATGCATCGCATTATCGCAATTAGTCTTTTCAATGGTCGGACCCCATTCACTCCAAAGCGCCGATCCGATCAAACTTCCAGACCCGATAAGGGCATAGGGAAACTTTTATAAGTTTTCAAGTTCGCTTTATGGATCCGCTAAGTGTTTTTGCACGATTTCTCAGTGTAAACGAGAATCCATAAAAGGCAACAAATTCTAGTTTACACTAAGAAATCGTGCAAAAACACTTAGCAGATCCGTAAAGCGGAATTGAAAACTTATAAAAGTTGCCCTATACCCTTATTGGGTTTGGAAGTTTGGTCGGATCGACGCTTTGGAGTGAATGGAGTCTGACCATTGAAAAGACCGATTGCGATAATGCGATGCATCATGAACCGTCAAAGGGAGAGTCCAGATCGATAGCCCAAATCTGATCGCTAATCACATATCGGCAAGTCAAGTGGAATCGCGATAGCAAAGTGCCGATAGTGTTATTCCATTTCTTATGGAATAACCCCACCGATAATGCATTTTGCGTGTTAGCGCATTTCTCATGGAATAACCGCTGATGGTGTATTTTGATTGGGGTAAAGACTATTGGGGTATGCAATAAGAGTGGACTGAAGATTTATTAAGTGCGACTATGAATTGATGTCCATTATGCTAATCGCATATTAGAGGAGATGGAGACTTGTGTTAAAATGACTATAGGAATGGAAAGTTGCAATAGCGATAAAGGTGATCCTCATTAAGTGTGCCAAGACCATACCAAAAGCAGAAAAGGTATGGTTTGCATGTATTTTCCTTTGTAAATGGGTTATAAGGAAAATAGCACCGATAAAGGGTTTTCATGTGTTAATTATATATAACAAATGGTTCATAAAAGAAAAGGTTATATATACGGGGTTAAGAGTCATAAACAAAGGTTATGAAGGGTTTTAAGGCACCGATAGGAAGGTTTAATGAAAGACTTCAATAAAGTCCTATATGAAGGCTCAAAGATTGATTAAAGTTCCGATATGAGGCTTTAGAGGGGTGATTGGCTTTCGATATAAAGGAACTGATAAAAGAGGGCCTTAACCATTTGTGGGTGATGTTTTGACTCCTTTGAGAGCTTAATACGTAGGACTGATGTGTTTACGCATTTTTATGCATACTGTGGGTATGTCCACGGGTATCCCTGCATCAGTTTTATATACCTTGGGTTATACTATTAATCCTTTTGGTTTTTTAGGTTTTTAGTATTAATCCCTTGTTGTTATTAGTTCCTTAGGTTTATATTATCAATCCCTTGGGTTTATTAATCTAAGGATTCATATTCTTAGCATATAATTGATAGGGTTTATGATATTAACGAGTGTTTAATATAGATTCTTTGGGTTTATAATCCATTAGGTTTATGATATAAATTCCTCAGGTTTATAGTATTAATCATAGTTTTATATTATTATGAGTTTATATTATTATAATAAAATTCATATAATAACCATAAATATACAAGAATATAGTTGCTTTTATTTGTATAGTTATTAATTATCATAAATAATAATATTGATTATATTATTATTATAATAATAATCATATTTGTATACTATTATAATAATATAATAATAATATAATATTATTATAGTATTATAATCAAATATTAATATTAGTATTATATTTTTTTATTATAATAATAATACAATATAATTGTTATTATTTTTTTTTATAATTTTATATTATTAGATTTTTTAAATAAGATAATGATAATCTAATATTATTATGAGCTATTGTTATTATTAATTAATATATATTAGGAGTTTATATAATTATTATAATATTTATACAGTAACTGGTTGTTGATATTTATATAGTTATTAATAATCCTAAATACTAATAATAATTAACCCTATGTATACAAACCCTAAGATAAATATTAAAAATACTAAATCCTAATCATAATAATAATAATATGAGTTTGTATTATTATAATAATATTAATATAATAATCATAATTATATAATTATATAGTTTTTATTATTTGTATAATTATTAATTATCATAAATAATAAATAATTGGTCTTTATCGTTTTTATTATAATAATATTGATTATATTATTATGATTATATTTTATTATTATAATAATAATACAATATAATTGTTATTATTTTTTTATAATTTTATATTATTAGATTACTTAAATAATATAATGATAATTTAATATTATTATGAGCTATTTTTATTATTAATTAATATATATTAGGAGTTTATATAATTATTATAATATTAATATAATATTTATACAGTAATATATATAAATAATCTGGTTGTTAATATTTCTATAGTTATTAATAATCCTAAGTACTTATAATAATTAACTCTATGTATACAAACCCTAAGATAAATATTAAAAATACTAAAGCCTAATAATAATAATAATATTATGAGTTTGTATTATTATAATAATATTAATATAATAATCATAAATATATAATTATATAAAAATATAGTTGTTACTATTTGTATAATTATTAATTATCATAAATAATAAATAATTGGTCTTTATTGCTCTTATTAAAATAATATATTAAAATAATATTTATTATTATTATTATTATGATTATTATTATTATTATTATTATACAATATAATTGTTATTATTATTTTTTTTTATAATTTTATATGATTAGATTACCTAAATAATATAATGATAATCTATTATTATTATAAGCTATTTTTATTATTAGTTAATATATATTCAGAGTTTATATAATTATTATTAATATAATATTTATACAGTAATACATATATAAATAATCTGATTGTTGATATTTATATAGTTATTAATAATCCTATATACTAATAATAATTAACCCTATGTATACAAACCCTAAGAATAAATATAAAAACTACTAAAGCCTAATAATAATAATAATATAATCATAAATATATAGTTCTATAAGAATATAGTTGTTTTTATTTGTATAATTATTAATTATCACAAATAATAAATAATTGGTCTTTATTGTTCTTATTATTATAATAATAATAATAATAATAATATTATTATTATTATTATTATAATACAATATAATTGTTATTAATTTTTTTATAATTTTATATTATTAGATTACTTAAATAATATAATGATAATCTAATATTATTATGAGTTATTTTTATTATTAATTAATATATATTAGAAGTTTATATAATTATTATAATATTAATATAATATTTACACAGTGATATATATAAATAATTTGGTTCTTAATATTTATGTAGTTATTAATAATCCTAAAAACTAATAGTAATTAACCCTATGTATACAAACCTTAAGATAAATCTTAAAAATACTAAAGCCTATTATTATTATTATTATTATTAGTTTGTATTATTATAATAATATTAATATAATAATCATAAATATATAATTATATAAGAATATAGTTGCTATTATTTGTATAGTTATTAATTATCATAAATAATAAATAATTGCTCTTTATTGTTCTTATAATAAGAATATTGATTATATTATTATAATAATAACTATATTTGTCTATTATTATAATAATATAATAATAATATAATATTATTATAATATTATAATCAAATATTAATAGTAATATTATTATATTTTATTATTATTATAATAATACAATATAATTGTTATTATTTTTTTTATAATTTTATATTATTGGATTATTTTATTTTATAATTTTATATTATTGGATTATTTAAATAATATAATGATAATCTAATATTATTATGAGCTATTCTTATTATTAATTAATATATACTAGGAGTTTATATAATTATTATAATATTAATATAATATTTATACAGTAATATATATAAATAATCTGGTTGTTAATATTTATTTAGTTATTAATAATCCTATATAGTTATTTATATAATTATTAATAATCCTAAATACCAATAATAATTATTAATGTGGTTGATATAAGCCTATCAGCATATACCAACCACACTGGAATATGTGGTTGTATATATGCTTCATATACCGGCGTATATCAATCATATTGGTAAATATGGTTGTGCTAGTTTATATTCTAAACAGGAAGATTTCTCACAGATTATGAGATAATTTAATGTTAGCATGCTTTCTTACATGTTTTGGGTTTTTCACTTTTTATGACTCGCTATGTAAAGAGGTTGTTTGTCACGGATGCAAGTAACTGTACCCAAGGAATTCCAAGCACTACATAACATTTAAACTCTAGGGTAAATGATATATAGAGAACTTAATTGTGCATAGACGTATGCGAGCAACATGGGATGAATAATACAAGAGTAAATTTACACGAAAATGAATTATTCAGCTTAATAATTGCAATCTGATTAGACAACCATGCCATCTATTTTTCCAATCCCATGCTTCGATCTGCAACTCTCCATTATTATTATGCTTCTTCTCATCTAATTGGTAGAAGGGGAAATCACTGCTCCATGGTTTGATCTGCAACTCTCCATTATTATTATGCTTCTTGTCATCTAATTAATTGGAGGGGAAATCACATGTTACTTCTTTCCATTATTAAGGATGCTCCCAATAAAAGTTAGCTTGCATTGGCCCATATCGATTTAAGATGCACACAGTTTTGGAAGTGAAATGTCCAAAGTCTGGAGTTGGGCCTTTAAGCTAAATGCTGGCGTGTAGGACTAGTCGCATTCAAGGAAGTCGAGCCCATCGTTTGTGTGAGGACATGGTGTGTGAGGACGTGGGGTCCTGATCATGACTAGCCAGAAGTTGGGCTAGGATCTATTGTTAGTGTTTATGTGAGATGGGTAGCTTCATTAAAATTCTAGTAAATTTAAAAATAAAAATTGCTAATTTTGTTCAATAAAATAAATAATTGTGCTCTCTACACATTGTTCAATGAATTTCCTTCATATTTCTGCATTCATAAATTTTCCCTTCGTTGAATTTTAATTCATGGCCCTTTACATCGAGTCAGGAAGGTTATTGTGTTGTGTATTAATGCTTTCCAATCACATGAACCCAGGGATCTTAGCAGCTCCGTTCTATTGTGGAAGCTTTGGGATATAACGGGGCTTTCTCAAAAAAAAAATATTACACGCCCCAACACAATGGGGATATTTCCAATAAAATGCTTTTATTCAACCAGTGACATTTTTAATAAGAAACAGTTTTCAGCCGGTAAAACTTCACGGAATATGACATACACTTGTGAGCACTTATCTATTCTCCCTTCCCGATGTTTTGGACTTATATAAAGAAATACCAAGGTGTTACCTTTTTATATCGTTAAAAACATGTCTTAATATACTTTCATACAGTTCGTTTATTCAACATTGGATATGCATGTTAGATGTTCCCCAAAATCTGCGTCTGGAAGTGAAATGTGCAAGTTTGAAAGTGGTTCCTTTGGGGCAAACGCTGACATGTAGGATTAATCAGGTTCAAGGGATGTAAGACCCCGACCTCAACTAGTTTTTGATAACCTACCAATTAGCCATACATTTTTGACTTCTTCAAGTATTAATTTAAAAATATTATTTTACTTTTATTAATCTATTTCAATAATTTAAAAGTATTAAAAAAATAAAAATTAAATTTTGTTTAAGTTAATATAAAATTCGATAAAATTAATAGTTTATATGGATTCTAAATTATATAAAATATAATTTTATATAAAAAACTTAATTTCTTAGTAGATTTTTCTAATTTTATAGATTTGTTTAACCAATTTATATAATTTTTTTGGTGATGTTAGCTTTGAAAATTGAATCATGTTAATATTTAAAAGTTTTTCAAAGATGCTAGATGTATAATTATTTTTCCATTTAACATGAAGTTAATATATGACATTTAAAATTCTTTAGCAAAAAAATTATTAAATTTAAATGTTATATATTAACTTTATGTCCAATAGACAACAGGGGTCTGCAACTGGAACTAGGGTTGAAGTTGACACTAGCGTTTTGACATTGGGAAACATGGCGGGACACGCAGGGGGGAGTGTTGCTCCCTCTTACAGTCAGGCAGTTACAGACAAAAATAAGGAAGCAGGAAAGCAACATTTTAAAAAACATCTAGAGAAGGTAGTAGAGGCAAGAGGCAAAGGAACATTGGAAGGAAACGGGCTTCAGGAACAAGGGGATCAGCTGGAAACAAATGAGAAGGAGAATTAGTGCAGTTATGGAAAACATACTTCCACAAGGACAACGGGGGTCTGCAAACCCAAGTCGAGCACCATTCCTCAGGTCATATTGAGCGATCTTGTGCTTCAAGCTCATAGGGATCATATGACGGAACATGCGATCATATGCAAATTTATGGGGTTATGGCCGATGAAAAGGGCACTACACGTCTGGATAAGTCCAATCATTGGAAGCCAAAGGGAGGAATTACACCTACATCTGGGCTCTAAGGGCTTCTTCACAGTGGTGTTCATGAGCCTAGAGGATAAGGATAGAGTGTTTGAAGGAGGTCCATATTTCTATGCGGCGGCAAGACTCTACATGCGGCCATGGAAAATGAACTTTGTCCTGGAGCATGAAAATTTCACATCGGTACCGGTATGGATTAGACTTTACTCCCTTCCTCTAGATTATTGGCTACCAGAATCTCTGAAAATAATAGGAAACAAGCTAGGGAATTTTCTAAAGATATCAGAGGCAACTCTGAAAGGAAAATATACCTCCTTCGCCCGAATCTGTGTGGAAATGGACTTATCTGGAGCCCTTCCAGAAGCGATAATTTTAGAGGTATATGATGAAGAATGGGTTTAGACTATGGACTATGAGCACATCCCATTTAGGTGCCAAAAATGCCATGAACATGGGCATTTATTCAGAGACTGCCCAGAAAACACTATGGAAGGGAAGGCGAAAACTGCTGAGGATAAGAATCATGAGGGTTTCACCAAGGTTGGGAGCAAAGGGAAAGGTGGTAAACATCCACAAAAGAAGATGAATGAGGATAGACAGTCAAGACACAATCGGTTCAAAATCTTAGAGGAAGAAGAGGGGAACAAGGAAACAGTCCAGGATAAGGAAAACTTAATCAATGAAAAGGAAAAGGAAGCTGACATGGAGGGCATCACGGTAGACAACCAGCAAAAGGATGAGCCACCAAGCTATATGGAGATAAGCAGGGACCAGGAGATGACTCCAAGTGAAGTGGGAACAGAGGACTATGAACTACAGGAGATTCTGGATAAGGAAAATCTGGATCTAGAAAAAATTCTGGAACGAGGGACAACCATAGGAGTGGACTCCCTACCAAAAGAAGATTATGATAGGGTACAACAGCTCTTTCTTTGGAGATCACAAGCAAAGGAAGTTGGGGTCCAAAGAAATCATGAAAGTCAAGAGCATAGTGGGTTTGTAATGATGGAAAATGTACATGCACAATCTTCAAAGAACTCAGGAAGGAAAAGAGGAAGGAAAAATAGAATGAGTTGCTCAAAAAATGTGGGAAACTACTAATTAACTCAGGTAAGATGAAAGATCTTACCAGCTGCTTCCTTTACTAACCTTTCTTAATGAAGTTCACAACCTGGAATATTAGAAGCATACGAAATAAAAGGAAACAAAGGACTCTCAGTAACAGAATCAAAGAAGAAAAACCATACATGATTTTTATTCAGGAGACAAAATGTTCGATGGAGAAGATTAGAGAAATTCATAAGAAGTGGCTAATCAGATATGAGTATCTAGAGGTTAAGGCAAACAACTCAGCGGGGGGGATTCTCACGATGTGGGATCCACAGAAATTTGGGATCCTGGATGCTGAAGCATCCAGAAACTATCTTTCTATGGTTTGTCAACCTATAGGTGACAAGGAAGTATATTTATGGACCACAAAAGCAAGCAGACAAACTCAAGCTTCTCATCTCCCTTGAGAATCTCAGAGCAAGACACCCCAATATGCCCTGGATTGTTGCAGGAGACTTCAATATGATAAGATCCCTCTCAGAGAAAAAAGGGGGTATTAGACAGTTAGGAAGAGATTCCTTTGCCTTCCAGAATTTTATAATGAACATGGGGCTAGTGGACACTGAAACAATAAATGGAACCTTCACCTGGAACAACAAGAGGGGAGGGGCTTTTCAAGTTGCCTCCAAACTTGATAGATTTATTATTTCAGAGGACCTCCTTCTCACAGGCCCAACCATGACAACTTCTATTTTTCCCTTTGGAGGATCAGATCACTGGCCTGTATAGCTGGAAGCCACCTTTATGGGCACACCAAGAAACAGACCTTTCAGGTTTGAAAATGCATGGCTATCTCATCCTGAATTCACCAGTAATATTGGAAAATGGTGGAGAGAGGATTTGAACATTCAAGGCACTAAAATGTTCATGCTCAATCAGAGACTCAAATACATCAAATCCAAACTTAAAGAATGGAATAAAAAGGAATTTGGGGATATCTTCAAGGCCAAAAGAGAAGTTGAGCAGAAGCTCCAAGAGATCAACCAGATAAACATCACAGAGGGCTTTACCGAGGAGCGGCGAAAGCTTACTGACTCTTTGTAGGAAGAATTGGAAGAGCGATGCTTGCAAGAGGAAATTTTCTAGCGGCAGAAATCAAGGATACAATGGATTAGGGAGGGAGAAAGGAATACAATTTTTTTTCATAAATCCACCATGGCTCATAGGGCACACAACAGAATCACCAAGCTCAAAGATTCTCAAGGGATAGAGCTTGTCTCTCACAATGATATGGAATCAATCCTTATACAACACTTCCTCAATATAGCAGAGGAACCTCTGGAGGACAGATCCAGGTTCAATGAAAAATTCACTCAATATATCCCTTAGCTGGTCACCAGACAGGATAACCACAATATTAACAGGCCAGTATCAGAAGAGGAGGTCAGTGGAGTGATCAATGAAATGAAAAATGGAAAATCCCCAGGCCCAGATGGGTTCAATGTAGACTTTTTCAAAGCCTATTGGGAAACAGTCCATATTCTTGAGGTTGGGGAAGACTCAAGAAAATCTAAAAAGGTTCTAAAGGCTCTTAATACTTCCTTCATAACTTTGATTCCAAAATAGGAAAATGCCATGACTCCGGATGGTTTCAGACCCATAGCCTTATGTAATGTGGTGTACAAAATCATTTCCAAAGTGATAGCCAATAGACTCAAGCCTCTTCTACCTTCTCTCATCTTAGAGGAGCAAACAGGCTATGTGGAAGGAAGGCAAATCCTCAACAACATCATCCAAGCACATGAGGTGGTACACTCTCTCAAAAGCAACAAAAAATCTGGTATGATCACTCAATTGGACCTAGCAAAAGCCTATGACAAGCTAAGTCGGTCTTATATAAGAGCAATTCTAAGGGCCTATGGCTTCGACCAAAATTGGATAAGATGGGTTATGGCACTCGTCACCACAACCAGTTTTTCTATATTGCTTAATGGGGTTCCATCAAGAACCTTCACACCTTCAAGAGGTCTCAGACAGGGAGATCTGCTTTCACCTTTCGTCTGCGTTCTCATGATGGAAGGGCTAGGTAGAGCGTTCAAAATGGAAAATGTAGAAGGATTAATCCAGGGTATCAAACTCACCTTAGATGGAGCGACAAACACACATCAACAATTTGTGGATGATACTATGCTACAAGGTATACCCACAGTTAGGGAAGCCAGAGAGATCAAAAACATCTTGAATGACTTTGCTATGGCAGCAGGCACAGAGGTAAGCCTCAACAATTCCAAAGTTTTTTTCTTTAACACCAACATTGCTATTCAGAGAAGTATTACTAGAATTCTTGGGTTTCAAAGGGATCACCTACCTTCCAAGTATCTAGGCATACCGCTTACTAAAAAACCTTTGGGCAAGGGGGTGTGGGGAACAATAATTAACAAACTTCAGGACAAGGTCAGGAAGTGGACACACAAATCTCTAAATTTGGCAGGGCACCTTGTGCTCACACTAGGAGTCTTGCAGGCAATTCCCATTTTCATGTTCTCATCTCTTCCTGCTCCTAAAAGTATTATGCAACAGATTAGAAGTATACAAAGGGATTTTCTCTGGGGTAGAGGTGAAGAGAAAAAAAAGTGGGCTTTAGTAGCCTGGGACAAGATTTGCAAGCCTAAAAGCCATGGTGGCTTGGGGCTTCATGACATTGAAACCCTCAGTTGAGTTTCATGAGCCAAACTTTGGTGGAGATGGATTAATGAGTCGGTTGCTTCCTGGGCTAAGCTTTGGAAACAAAAATATGCCAAGTATTGGCAGGAGAAGGACCACATTAGAATGTTAGGGCAAATCAGGGGCTTCCATATTTGGAATTTGGCCTGGGAGAATACAAGTATTGTTTAGCAACATAGATTATGGGAAATTCGAGCAGGGAATCTAGAAATATTTTGGGAGGACAACTGGAAACAAGAATCCAACCTATATAGGGATGAATTAGCAGCTCTCAAGAGAGACACAGATAACAAAGGGCTGATTATGGTTAAAGACTTTTGGGACCAGGATAGGAATATTGGAAAATGGAGGAATTGGAAGGATCTAGGCTACAGTGATGAGAGCCCTTTGAAGGTCCTGGCAAGATCCCTCACTCAGGAGCTAGAGCATAGAAGGATTCTGGTATCCTCCTTATCTAACCAATTAAGATGGGGAAGAAAGCCGAAGGCAACTTTAACCTCAAAGAAGCTAAACAGGAAGTAACAAGTTTTAACTATCCGAATCCTAATCAAGTCTCGAAGAAACTATGGTAAAGCCCCCACTGGATGAAAATAAAGTTATTCATCTGACTAGTGGATCAAAGGAAAATATTAACCTGGGAGAATTTCAAAGAGAAAGGATTTATTGGTCCCTCCCATTGTTACCTTTGTGGTTCTCAAGAGGAGAAGATGGAGCACCTTCTCAACCTCTGACCTTACACATCAAATGTTTGGGATTGGGTGGCTTCAATCTTTAGGCAAACAGATAGGGATAGTCTCATCATTTCCAACACTTTGAAGAATTGGCGGGTAAACTTATCAAAGAATGAAATTATTAATAAAGCCTGGATTCTGGTTCCAGGCTTTGTTATCTGGAATGTCTGGAAAGAGCGCAACAATTGGATCTTCAAAAACAGAGCAAGCGAGCCCCAACACATAATTGCCCAAATTTTGAGGCAGCTCAAAGACACAGTAAGAAGTATGTTGAGAAATCTTCCTAAGGATCCGCCTCTGCCCCAAGAGGCGAGCATTATTCTGCATTTGGGTCTCCAGTCTATAAACCCATAGGGCTTAATCAAGGAAGTAAGCCAAATAAATGCAAATATTAATATTTGGAAACCTCCTCCTCATGACTTTTTAAAGTTTAATATAGACGGAGCTTCTAAAGGGAATCCAGGGTTAGTTGGATTTGGAGGTGCTATAAGAGATGAAAAGGGTCAAATAAAGAAGATATTCCATGGCCACTTGGGTAAAGCCACTAATAACATGGTGGAGCTCATCACACTAGAAAAATGCTTGGAAATTTTTTTAGATTCAAATTCCCATAATGTCATCATTGAAGTAGACTCTGAACTGATAATTAGAGCGACCAAGAAAATTTGTAATGGTACTTCTTGAGATAAAGTATCGAAGAAATGGAGGTTTTTGTAGGACTTTTACCGTATCCACTCCCACCTGCAAACCTTAAAAACTGTCAGCTTTGTCCATGTGAAGAGGAAAGCTAACATGTTAGCGGATCGCTTGGTGAACGAAGGAGTCACCAGCTTGGATAAGGGTTCCTAGTATGATTGGGATCTGGTACCCCCAGGTAAACTGGTGGAGGACTATCTCTGTCAGGAGGACAAAGATATAGAGCTATGGATTCACAGGAAAGACTGAGGAGGTCCAGGAGACAGGCGGGGAGACAGGGCATCCTAAACTTCCTACCCTCTTTGCATATGGGTCATAATCCACAGCTCTATATTCCTTCGAATGTGTGGCAAGAGGATCGACGATGGAAGTATCACAGGTTTGATCGTCCATGGAACAAAACATTATGTGGAAATTTTGATGGTGTTTTGGGTTTGACAGAGATTTTGGGAGGATGGCAGAAGAACCGTCTGATGCACGAGATCAATGACTACCGATGGGAGAAAGAGTGCACTAGTTATTCCGCAAGTCGTTGTTTTCTTAAACCACTAGTGGTTTATCGGACGGGGGCTAAGTGGTATCTGGTTTTTTTGAGGGAGACTCTGATGCCACTCTTCGATCGACATGTAGCAGAGAGAGGTGAGAGAATACCACTCTCATCGGGTGGTTATCCCTTGCGCAACTTGTCCACCCGATATCGCCATAAACCGTTGGATCCTCATTGGGAGATCAATGGTGTAGGTTTAATCGTGTAAATTGGCTTGGTGTTTCGGACCCGAAAAAAGTGCAGAGGGCTGGCATAAAGTTTTTGTCAGGTCCATAAGAAAGGTTTAGGTGTGGGTCTGTCGTGGGCCCATATTCCGTGCGTGTTCATTGGATCTTGGCTACTTGGAACGTACAGTTTGCGGCTCTACAAGCTTACTAGAATATTTAGTTGGTCTTTTTAGTAGTCTTGAGGACCCCCACTTGTAACTGTTTTTTTAGAGCCTGGGTTCTTTCGATGCTAAAATGCATGACTAGATGGTCTACTGCTTGCATTTCTTGTTAGGGCTTTGCATGGTTTTGGATGCATGGTTCGGTTCTTAGTCTGCACAGTTGCCTGTGGAACTCTCATGGGGTTGGTGCGTCTACTTGTAAATTATGTATTATTCACTAGATCAATAGAAGGTCCTACTCTTACCTGATCAAAAAAATAAAAAAAAAAACTTTATGTCCAATGGAAAATAATATCATCTAGCATCTTTAAAAAGTTTTTAAATTTCAATTGTTTGATATATATATATATATATAAATTTTAACATATAGAATTTCATCTAAATATTTTAGAATATTAAATTTTAATTAAAAAATGTATAATTATTTTATTAATATTTTTTAGTTTAAATGTTTTAGAATAGTAAAATTTAATTATTAAATGGAAAAATATTATTTTTATTTACATATAATAAAATTAATATTTTTTTAGATAAGTATGAAATATTGCTAAATAAATCAAGTAAAAAAAACTAATAATTAGAAGTAATGAATGAAATGTTAGTTTTATAACATTCTTAGAATTTTTAAGTAACTGATTTGAAAAAGTTGCAAAAAGTAAAGTAAAATGCAATTTTGTTTATTAATTTAAAAGTAAAGACAATAATATTTTTATGTTAAAATTTTAAAATATTTGAGAAATAAAATTATATTAACAAATAATTAAAAAAAAAAAATACTTTTAATTATTAATAAATTTTATTAATAAAATTAATTTTATTTCATATTTCAAATAATTTATTTTTCACCAATATTATGGTAATTAAGTAAATTAAAATAACACAAAAATAAACAGTGATATACTACCAATACAATAAAAGTGATATACCACCCAATAGCGCTTGTTTTATATATCGGCAGATTTCGTATCCATCAATGTCAATATAAAAAAGCTGGTACTCTTCCAATTGTAGCACTAAAAATAGCTTTAATAGCTTTAATAGCTTTAAATGACACTGCCAAATTCCAATGTCAGTACTGGTCATAAGCCCGATAAATTCGCACACCACAAATTTTTTGAGCACTCTTCATAGGGCCAAAAATTTGCCCAACCCATATTTTCACGCTTACGAGGAGTACAATGACCAATCAACCTTGGAAAGGGAACCCTCAAATCGGTTTGTAGTTTCGGATTATCCAACGTATTCGTGATTGTTAACGTTTTCAAATCTGAAAAAATTTACTTATATATTTATGATTTTTTTGGGTTAGATTTGGCTTTTTGTGGCCAAGTGTTTATTCTTCTTTTATTTTGCATCTTTTATTTATTTTTATTTTTTTAAGTGGGTAGAATTTTTTAAATTTCAAAATATTAATTTACAACCATGAATATAATTATATAATTAAATTATAATAATATTTTAATTATTCATATTATTATTTACTATAAAAAATTGATATATAAATTAAATATATATAATTGAATTAAAATTATAAAATACTATTTCATATGAATACTAAAATTTATGGTTAGTTTGATCTATAAGAATTTGAACATTCAATCCGTAACATCCATGGAATACTTGTTAGGTTATTGCAGTTACTTTTAGTTATTTTACTTTTTGTTTTATAAACTTAATGATTCGTGGCTTAAAAGGTTTGATGAAGCATCGTTAGAAAAACAATTAATTAATGGAAGACAATTAAATTCAAGAAAGATTTTCTTTTTCAAAAAAAAGAAAAAAGTGTAAAAACCACAAGACAGTTGGGACAAATATGAGGGATCTCTCTTTTTTCCTCTAGGGAAGACAAGGAAAAACACACACTCAAAGGGGGGAGATAGAAAGACAGAAGAGAGAGATTGGACAGAGAACCTTGTACAACAATGGTAAGGAGGCAAGATGCTGCGAGATGAAGGTGCTCTTGTGCTGAGCTCTGGACCAGTGGAACTCTTGGACGAACCCTGGAAGGGTGAAATTATGGATTAGGTGTAGGTGGTCATGATGTTGGGAATTGTTTAAGCTAAGGCTTAGTCCCATTACTAACTGGTTGGAAGAAACTCGAGGGAGAGACTGGACGTCATTTCCAGTCTGACTATTAGGTGGTGAGATCTTCCTAGTAAATTCTCATAACAAGAAAATTTCTGACAAATAAGTAATCTGAGAAATTATTTCATTATTTCTTCTTATTGGATGTTTGAACCTAAGCTCTTGGTGGGTTTTCATTATGTACAGTGATTGAATGGAAAACTTTGTTATTGATACTTGAAGGTTTTTATGGTTTTTGGGAAGAAAAATAAACACCCTATGCTTTAGAGTAGGTGTAATTTATAATCAAAACAAAAAATAATAAAAGAGAATTTGTAATTGAATGTGGACTACCAGTTAATAAGGTGAGAAGTTTTAAGGCCTGAAGGCTCGACTTACGGAAAACAGTAGTGAAAATATCTGACTCAAAGTATTTTCCAAAATGTTTAATCTAGCAAAGGATTAACTCTTGTAGAGGAAGGACCTTGTTAACTAGGACAAGAAAAAATTCTAAGGGTTGGCTCTACGAGCAAGGAAAAACCTAGGACCCACTTAGTTATAATACAAAAGGAAAAAAGGAAAGTGAAACAAAGAGGAGGGAGTCTTGTTCATTATACAAAAGTAAGAACACTCTAACCATATATAGATTGTTTCGCATGAAAATACATTCTATAATAAACACCATATGGTCCGAAAAGGAAAAATTATAACTCTGTACAAAGATTTAGTTATCCTAGATTTAACAGAAGGTGAAAGCGAATGAAAACATTGAAAATTTATATAACAGTAAGGTTTCCCTTTCCTCTTCATAATCAAAAATGTGTAACTCAAAATACATGCATGAGCTATAACATCGACACAAGGAATTGAATGCTTAAAATTAAACTCTTTATTCCTCATAAATGCATTCTAGAATCGAAACAACCAGGTTAAAGCCCATGGTGCTCCATTGGACACATTTAGTGTGTCTTCAAAATAATACATTACATTAAACAAAAAAGGGACCCAAAATTTAATTAAATAGATCAGTCTTAGTGAGTCTTAGAAGGATAGGAAGGAGAGGAATTAAGGGGGTTGTTGACTTTGAACTCACTAACGGAAGTGATTGTGCATCAGGGGTTGTTAAGACTCATCTATTTATACTATTTCTTTATACAATACCATGGTCTATGGAACATGGGAGAATCCAAAATTGTACCAAAAATAAGGGGCTAAGGCCCCTTTGACTCTATCTAACTGCACGCTCCTAACGGAAGTGAGTGCACATTGTTCTATGATCTTTAGTTCATCAATGTCCCCCTGATGTAGCGCATGAAGAGACTCGAGCGGTAGCACGACAAGGTTCAACCCCATATATTTTACTACGTGAAGCACTGTGCGATCCTCATCCCACTCCACACGGACTGACCCTTCGGGCAAATGAAAGACTTTGACATACTGTGGCCAGTCAATCTCTAATACTACACTCCTTCCCTGTGTCAGGCTCGCTTGTGCGCCGCTCGCCTTCCTGACATCTGCCTGAATTATGTTGGCCTGGATCTGCAGCTTGCGCAGATCCTTCTGGACACTACCGAGCGTCTACATCTATTGCGGCTGGAATTGTTAAAACACCTCTGTCATTATGTTCCGAATTTTGTCGTCTATCTCATCGCAATCGCCCTTTGTCGGCACCATGGGATCAACAATGTGCATCTGCTTATCAAACTTCTCTTTCTTTCACTGCCCACCTTTTGGTTCCTCCACACATCTCTTCAGGATGAAAGGTGTGGTCTGCTCCTCACTGCCACCTCCTCCTTGCTCTGACAGCTCTTTCGCATCAGTGTGGTGGGAAGAAAACTTCTCACTTTCCTATGCATCCTTTTGTTCTATCTCTACCCACGCTTAGGCAGCGTGCTCCTCCTCTGTATGGCCCTTCTCTACAGCTACCATAGCAGCCTCCTTCCTATTTTTCTGAGCCAATGTGCACACAAATTTCTGAGCGCACCCTTCTACTTCTACGACGTATAGCTTTCTATGCCTATGCTTTTTACTGCATCTAACTATATAGGCATGCACCATTCCTACGGCCAAAGCCATTTATTCTCAGGGTCTTTGCATGCTTTGATCGACACCCTATGAAAATTGGCTTCGAATTCTGCACAAGCTGATAGTTGCGTGTACATGGTCGGAGACAACCTTGCCTGCTGGTTAGCCACCATGTGCATGTCCATATCCATCAAAAACCAAAATATATTTCCATCCTTAACACACTCTGGATCTTTTGAGGCCCATAAAGAGGCAAACCACGCTTCCTCGGGTAATTCTTCTTTGTGCAGAGGAAATTGGCTATCCTTCGGTAACCTCCTAGCAACCAAAACAAGTGACAACAATAGCCAGGCATAATGAAATGGCTTGCTCTC
Source organism: Pinus tabuliformis (assembly GCA_031772625.1). Classification (NCBI taxonomy): domain Eukaryota; kingdom Viridiplantae; phylum Streptophyta; class Pinopsida; order Pinales; family Pinaceae; genus Pinus; species Pinus tabuliformis. The sequence continues at coordinate 1,531,216,774 of CM062817.1, read as the reverse complement.
CTCCTGAGCCTCTCCATAGTGCGCAAGGAACTCCTGACATAGATACTTGGCCTAGTTTTACTGAACCCCCTTCGCGCACTGAGATGCGAGTGATATGACTGGCCCCGAAACTTCATCCGTGCGACTTTTTTTCATTACTTTGCCTGCTAGAATCTGGGCATCCAACTATATTGTCGGGTCTGATATGGACGTGATAGAGTACCCTCGCTACTTTTTTTATCAGACCAAACTCCTTCTTCATCTTATCTTCCAACTCTTTCTCTCTAGTTTTTCCTCCAAACTCTCTGGCAGGGTTCACCCCTTTGTAAGGTAACTTAGTGATCTTGTGGATCAACATGTCGATGATAGGGATAGGCTCTCCTAGCCATATGCACACATACTGCACTAGTGTGAGGAGATGGTGCACACAAATCATATTAATAGGGGAACGATGATAATGCAGCATTAAGAATAGATTGAACAACCTTCACTGCTCAACACTGTGGACCCATTTCATGGGCTCAAAAATTGTAATCCCTGTATCCTCATAGTAGATTTTCTTCATATACTTGTGAGTCTTCAAGTGCGGATAATTTGTATGGCCTGCGAGGTACCAATCTTCCATTTTAAGCAACAAAATGCCTACCAGCCTAGGACCCTCGAACACAACCTGTTCAGGTAGCAAAGGTGTCGAAACTAAAAATTTCCCTATATCGGGATCCTTCGTGACTTTATTTTTTCCCTTCCATGGAGGAATATAATTAGGCAGCCTCAACATATGGTCCACCCCTTCGACATGAAAATCCTCGATACCTTGGAATTCTTCCTCTTCTAGGTCCATTAGCTTTCCAGTTGCTTATCCTTTTTCTGCTTCGCCAGTGTCTCATATGAATCCTCAGTGACATGCACACAGGCACCGGTTTCTTTCTTTTTTTCTTGCTAGTAGGTTTCTTTTCTTTAGCCATAGTTTGTTTCAGCCTAGGAAACCTCAACACTGTGGGCAAGGCAGGCATAACCTCCATACTAGACACTTCCTTTCCTAGCATGTCGGACACAATGGCTTCCAAACTCAAGGCTTCAATAGGGTTAGTGGCAGTCATTCTTTCCATAAATAACTCTTGGGCTATTTAAGAACAGTTCGTGAGGGACAAAAGTTCTTCCTAGAACGCTCGGCTCATATGCGTTAGACAGCAAAAGGCTCCAACACTCAGAATGCAAAGTGTTCTCTGTTGGACTGGCACACATAATTTATAGTGGTATTTGAATTCAAATCCGATCATCCTCGTGCCAAATTATGATAATAAATGTTGTTTTGGCGGCATATCTTCAAATATTTTTTCTTAATTGCTGCCTCCCTACTCCTCTTAACCATTTTTTGGCCATTAAATCATGAATATTAACTCCAACGATCATTTTCCTACTAGGTTGTGCAGTACCTTCCCATATGTCACAGGTTCCTGAGTGCAACTTCATTTGTTGCATCCTTATCACTCTTCGCGTAGCCTGCTTGCTGCTTTGTCCACCAAACTGGGTAGTTTAGTTTAGAGTCCCATGCTCCCTTGCAACTGCCTGGAACACTAAGACTATTGTGTTTCCATATAGTCATTGTGCAGGATCCCCCGTATACAACTTCAACCTGCTCCCATTCACTTTTCTCAGGAAGGGTTCCCTATTCATCCTCGCGAGCTGAACTGTGCCACCATCTGTAATTTCCTTGACAAGATATGGCCCTAACCAATGAATTTGGAATTTATCTATAATTTTAGTGAACTTTATATCATATAACATTACAAGAACGTTTACCTTGAATGTGCGAACCTTGATATGGTGATCATGCCGTGATTTTTTGCATTTCTTCTGTAATTGTTGATGGAATCGTGTCAAAAATTGGTCTTCTTCGAGCTCCATGAGCTGCACGAGTTATTCTTCTAGGACCTCGCGAGCCGCCATATCTGTTAAAGCTTCTATGCGTAGACTAGGCACAATGTATTCCATCGGAATTATGGCTTCGACCACATATACTAATTTGAATGATGTTTGTCCTCTCAGATTCTTACAAGTAGTGTTATAAGCCCATAGCACTGCAGGTATGTGTACGTCCCAATCATTTCGCTGCACGTTACAGATCTTTGTCAATGCGTTCTCCAAAATTTTCTTAAATTCTTCGACAATCCCATTTAACTACGGGTGATATGGTGTATGCTTTCGATGGTAGGCCTGGAATTCATCAGTCAATGCACTGATCGTTTCATTCAAAAAGTGCGTACCAATGTCACTTATCAACACTTTCAGGCATCCAAACCTTTTTAAGACATATTCAAACAAGAATTTTTCTATCGTAGCCATACAATCCTTGACGGTCTATGCTTCCGCCCATCTAGTTAGATATCTCGTCGCAGTGATAATGTAGCACACAGCTATTTTATTTCCAGGGTGTTGAATTGGCCCAACAAAATCAATCACTCACTTCTAAAATGCCTACAAAGATACCTAAGGATGTAGTGGTAGCTCATCCCTTCGTGATGATGTGCCAGATCATTGACATGCATCACACGCCTTACAGTATGCCTTGGAATCGTTGTGCAAAGTTGGCCACCATAAACCTGCGCGGAAAGTTTTTTGTGCAGTTGCTTTGCCTGCATAATGGCGTCCCGTAGCACCCCATGAGCTTCGATGAGAATGCTATCATGATCAAATTCCGACACATATCTCCACAATATTTCATCTGTACCCATTTTGTACAAATGTCCCGCAATGACTGAAAAGTCGACTACAGACACTACTAGTTCTTTCTTCTGTTGATCAGTATTCCCTTCAGGCACCATCCTTGTAGTTAAGAAGGGAATAATGTCTGCAAAACAGTCATCCACTACACGCACCGCAAAGCACTGCGCATCTGGCAACCCTTCCTCCAAATTATTGGGTTCTTCACTTGTTTCAATTCGCGATAGATGGTCAAGTCCATTATTCAACCACCCTGGCTTTACAATGACTTCAAAGTCATACTCCTAAAATAATAATAGCCATCTACAAATCTTCCCCACCAACAAAGGCTTGTTGACTAGGTATTTTAAGGCAGAATGATCTGTATACATGTTGAAATCTCCTCCTAACAGATAATTCCTGAATTTTTGCAGCACGTAGACCATGGCCAACCCTTCGTGCTCAGTCATTGAATAATTTTTCCTGGCCTTAGATAAATTACTTCTTGCGAACATTATAGGATGGTCCATTTTTGCTTCACCGACTTATGTTAGCATTGCACCTAGCGCAATGCAAGAAGCATCCACATGTACATGAAACTCCTTCCAATCGGGAAACACCAAGATTGGTGTAGTTACCATCTTTTCTCTTAACACATCCAAACTACGCTGACATTCTTCATCCCAACAGAATGTCGCATCCTTCTTTAGTAGTTTTTCCATGGGCATGGTAATTTGAACATAAGATTTTATAAATTTTCTATAGTATCCCGTATGTCCCAGTGTCGTGCGCAGTTGCTTAACATTCCTAGGGGCCTCCAAGTTCACAATTACCACAATATTTGTAGGTTCCACCATCAGTCCTTGCCTGCACACAACATGACCCAGCAAGATTCCAAAAGGAACACAAAATATTCATTTCTTCAAATTCAACACTATCTAGTATTGACGACATGTATCTAACATAAGGCACAAACATGCTGCATGGCACTTCACCAGACCAAACACTGTCCAGTCAGCAAAGTACACTTCGAGGAACTTATGAATGAATTCCTTGAGCGCTTCTATGACTACGTGGGAAAATATTGTAGGTGTGTTCTTTAATCCAAATGGCATAATAGTGTACTGAAAACAACCCCACTCCGTCGCGAAGTTCTTTTTACTTCTATCCTCTGGCACGATCTTGATTTGATGATACCTCGAAAACCAATCATTAAAGGAATATGCCTCCTATCCTCCCACATTGTCTAACACTTCATTAGTAAATGGCATTGGAAATGGATCATGAACACATGCATCATTAAGCTTCCGCAAATATACGCAAATCCTTATTTCTCCCTTTTTCTTCTTCTCCTAGACCACCATTAGACTTGCGCAATCAGACTCTTCAACAGGTTCTATGATGCCTACCTCCAACATTTTATCCAGCTCTTGGCAAACCTTTTGTGGGGCCATCTGATCAGTTAAAAAGTAGGCAGGTTGGAATTATCATAGGCATTTTAAGGATTTCGGGTGCTAAACAACAAGAGCGTTAATTTACCAAATGGACCCGAAATCCCTTTTAGCAGTGCTTTATTTTTGTTTCAGATCCGTATGAACAGTTATCGTCAGGACGAGTTGATAAAGATTTTTGCGATCTGATGACTCCAAAGGATTTCGGGCGATTAAAAAGCTCGAGGGTTATCTCCGATATCAGACCCGAAAATGTTTAGAGAGCTGGAAAATCTTAATTTTGAGTCTGTTTAAGAAGTTAAAGGGTTAGCATCATGGCTACCCGAGATTACCTTTTATCTGTTGGATTCGCTCATGGTTGATCGAATGGTTGATCAATCTTTTGGCTATGTTTGGAATTGTTTGTGGGCCATTGGCATGGTTATCGAGTTTTCTTTTAACATTAATATTATAACTAATATTAATATTAATATTTATGAAAAATATTAAAAACATTTGGTAGTAAAAATACTATTAATAAGTTTTAATTTACAATTTTTTTTTTTTTAATAGTGGAATCGGTAATAGGGGCAGCCTCGCGACTCACATTACACGGGGTCGATTCTGACCACTACCTCGATAACCACTGGGAGTTGTGCCCGCCCCTTTATACAGCTCTAGGGTAAGTCCCGGGGATTTGAACTTGTGACCTTTAGTATGGAGCCCGCCTTTCTAACGAACTTCACCGCATTGTGATTACCAACTCGCCTACCCCCGTGGGGCTAATTTACAATATTATTCATTATTATTATATTTTCATATTAATATTAATTATTTTAGTATTAATATAATTCACATTAACAACATTAAATATAAATAAAATTTTAATATTTAGTTTTAATATTATTTATGAATATGAATATGAATATTAATATTAATATTAATATGAAAATTAATTATAGATTATAGATTATAATATAAAATATAAATTTAAGTTATTTTAATTTTAATTTATTTAATGTGGTAATTTTAAATTATTTTAATTTTGTGTTATTTTAATTTATTAATAATATTAATATTAATACTAATAAATATTGTTATTATGAATATCATTAACATTAATAACATTAAATATGTATAAAATTTTAAAATAAAGTTTTAATATTATTTATTAATATTAATTTTAATAATAATAATATTAATTAATATGAATGTGAATATTAATATTAGTTTTAGTATTATTAATATTTATGTCAATATGAAAGTCAACCATGGTCAATGATGGCCAACCATGTTTATTTTAGGATTTATAATATTCATTCAAACATCACATTGTGAAAAAGATTGTCTCAATATGAAAATAAACCATGGTCAACCATCGTCGACCATGGTCAACCATGGTCAATAATCATGGTCACACTGTAACAAAGATTGTCTCTTGGTCCAACAACAATAGCCATCCATGGTCAACCATGGTCCAACGTCAATTGTGACAAATATTGTCTCAATATGAAAATCAACCATGGTCAATCATAGTCTAACGTTGCATTTTGACAAGGATTATCTCAATATGAAAATAAATCACGAATAACCATGGTCGAATGTCGCATTGTGACAAAGATTGTGTCAATATGAAAATCAACCATAGTCAACAATGGTCGACCATGTTTATTTTGTGGTTTCTAATATTCATCTTAGACTTTATATACCTAGAGTATATAATATTATGCCCTTAGATTTGATATTATTCCCTTGGGTATATAATCCTCTTAGTTTTTAGTATTAATTTCTTTTGTTTATTAGTCACTAGGGTTTATAATATTAATCCCTTGGGTTTATTAATCTAAGGGTCCATATTCCTAGGGTATAATATTATTCATATGGTTTATAATATTAATACTAGGATTTAATATAAATCCATTGGGTTTATAATCATGGTCAATCATGGTCGACCATGGCCCAATGGCACATTGTGACAAAGGCTGTCTTGATATGAAAATCAACCATCGCCAAGCATTGTCATTCACGGTGAACCATGGTCCAATGTCACATTATAACAACGATTGTCTCAATATGAAAATCAATCATTGTCAACCATATTCAATCATAGCCAATCATGTTCAACCATGGTCAAATGTTGCATTGTGACAAAGATTGTCTCAAAATGAAAATCAATCATGGTAAAACATGGTAAATATGAAAATCAGATCAACCATGGTTAAACGTCACATTGTGACAAAAAATGTCTCAATATCGAAATCAACCATCGTCAACCATTATCAACCATGCTCTAATGTCACATTGTGATAAAGATTTCCTCAATATCAAAATCAACCATGGTAAATCATGGTCAAAGATCATCAATATTCATGCTTACGGTATGACAAAGATTGTCTCATAGTACAACGTCACATTATCACAACCATGGTCATCCATGGCCAACTATGGTTAACCATGGTCCAACATCGCACTCTGACACAGATTGTCAATATGAAAATCAACCATGGTCAACCATGCTCCAACGTCACGTTGTGACAAGGATTCTATTTATAGGAAAATCATGGCCAACCATGGTCCAATGCCACATTCTGAAAAATATTGTCTCAATATGAACATCAATCATGGTCAACATGATCAACCATGCTTGTTTTAGGATTTATGATATTTATCTTAGGGATTATATACCTTGGGTTTACAATATTAATCCTTTGGTTTTTTTATGCTTTTACTATTAATCCATGTCTCACCATGAAAATAAATCATGTTTATTTTAGTCTTTGTAATATTTATATTTGGGTTTACGAATGTTGGGTTTAGAATATTAGTCCCTTGGGTTTAATATTATTCCCTTGGGTTCACAATCCCTTGGGGTTTTAGTATTAGTCCCTTGTGTTTAATATTATTCCCTTGGGTTCACAATCCCTTGAGGTTTTAGTATTAATCCCTTGGGTTTATTATTTCCTTAGGTTTATATTATCGACCATGGCTAAACATCACATTGTGACATAAATTGTCTCAATATCGAAATCAGCCATCGTTAACCATCATCAACCATTATCAACCATGCTCTAATGTCACATTGTGATAAAGATTTCCTCAATATCAAAATCAACCATGGTATATCATGGTCAAAGATCATCAATAGTCATGGTTACAATATGATAAATATTGTCTCATAGTACAACATCACATTGTCACAACCATGGTCATCCATGGCCAACTATGGTTAACCATGGTCCAACATCGCACTCTGACACAGATTGTCAATATGAAAATCAACCATGGTAAACCATGCTCCAATGTCACGTTGTGACAAGGATTCTCTTTATATGAAAATCATGGTCAACCGTGGTCCAATGCCACATTCTAAAAAATATTGTCTCAATATGAACATCAATCATGGTCAACATGATCAACCATGTTTGTTTTAGGGTTTATGATATTTATCTTAGGGATTATATACCTTGGGTTTACAATATTAATCCTTTGGTTTTTTTATGCTTTTAGTATTAATCCATGTCTCACCATGAAAATAAATCATGTTTATTTTAGTTTTTGTAATATTTATATTTGGGTTTACGAATGTTGGGTTTATAATATTAGTCCCTTGGGTTTAATATTATTCCCTTGGGTTCACAATCCCTTGGGGTTTTAGTATTAATCCCTTGGGTTTATTATTCATTTGGGTTTATAATATCAATCCCTTGGGTTTATTATTCACTTAGGTTTATATTATCAATCATGGTCAACCATGGTTGAATGTCACATTGTGACAAGGATTGTCTCACCATCAAAATAAATCATGTTTAATTTAGTGTTTGTAGTATTTATATTTGGGTTTACCAATGTTGTGTTTATAATATTAATCCAATGGTTGAATGTCGCATTTTGACAAAGATTGTCTCACCATGTTTATTTTAGTGTTTTTAATATTTATATTTGGGTTTACCATATTAGTCCAATGGTTGAATGTCCCATTTTGACAAATATTGTCTCACCATGAAAATAAATCATGTTTATTTTGGTCTTTGTAATATTTATATTTGGGTTTACGAATGTTGGGTTTATAATATTAGTCCCTTGGGTTTAATATTATTCCCTTGGGTTCACAATCCCCTGGGGTTTTAGTATTAATCCCTTGGGTTTATTATTCATTTGGGTTTATAATATCAATCCCTTGGGTTTATTATTCCCTTAGGTTTATATTATCAATCATGGTCAACCATGGTTGAATGTCACATTGTGACAAGGATTGTCTCACCATCAAAATAAATCATGTTTAATTTAGTGTTTGTAGTATTTATATTTGGGTTTACCAATGTTGGGTTTATAATATTAGTCCAATGGTTGAATGTCGCATTTTGACAAAGATTGTCTCACCATGAAAATAAACCATGTTTATTTTAGTGTTTGTAATATTTATATTTGGGATTACCATATTAGTCCATGGTTGAATGTCCCATTTTGACAAATATTGTCTCACCATGAAAATAAATCATGTTTATTTTTGTCTTTGTAATATTTACATTTGGGTTTACGAATGTTGGGTCTATAATATTAGTCCCTTGGGTTTAATATTATTCGCTTGGATTCATAGCCCCTTGGGGTTTTAGTATTACTCCTTTGGGTTTATTATTCATTTGGGTTTGAATATCAATCCCTTGGGTTTATTATTCCCTTAGGTTTATAATATCAATCATGGTCAACCATGGCCAACCGTGGTTGAATGTCACATTGTGACAATGATCGTCTCACCATCAAAATAAACCATGTTTATTTTAATGTTTGTAGTGTTTATATTTTGGTTTAACAATGTTGGGTTTATAATATTAGTCCCATGGTTTTAATATTATTTCCTTGGGTTCATAAACCCTTGGGGTTTTAGTATTGATCCCTTAGTTTTATTATTCCTTTAGGTTTATATTATCAATCCCTTGGGTTTATTATTCCCTTAGGTTTATACTGTTGATCATGGTCAACCATTGTCAATCATAGGCAACCATGGTCAACCATGGTTGAATGTCACATCGTGACAAGGATTGTCCCACCATGAAAATAAAGCATGCTTATTTTAGTCTTTCTAATATTTATATTAGGGTTTAGCAATGTTGGGTTTATAATATTAGTCCTTTGGGTTTAATATTATTTCTTAAGTTCATAATCCCTTGGGGTTTTAGTATTAATCCCTTCATTTTATTATTGCTTTGCATTTAGAATATCAATCGTGGTCAACCATTGTCAATCATAGAAAACGATGGTCAACCATGTTTGAATGTTGCATTGTGACAATGTTTGTCTCACCATCAAAATAAACCATGTTTATTTTAGTGTTTGTAGTGTTTATATTTGGGTTTAACAATGTTGGGTTTATAATATTAGTCCCATGGGTTTAATATTATTTCCTTGGGTTCATAAACCCTTGGGGTTTTAGTATTGATCCCTTAGTTTTATTATTCCTTTAGGTTTATAATATCAATCCCTTGGGTTTATTATTCCATTAGGTTTATAATATCGATCATGGTCAACCATTGTCAATCATAGACAACCATGGTCAACCATGGTTGAATGTCACATCGTGACAAGGATTGTCTCACCATGAAAATAAACCATGTTTATTTGTCTTTCTAATATTTATAGTAGGGTTTACCAATGTTGGGTTTATAATATTAGTCCTTTGGGTTTAATATTATTTCCTTAGGTTCATAATCCCTTAGGGTTTTGGTATTAATCCTTTCGGTTTATTATTAAATTGGGTTTATAATATCAATCATGGTGATATTTATTAATCTCTTGTATGTGTAATATCAATCCCTTGCACTTCTTGATCCCTTAGGTTTTTAATATTTATCCGTTGGTGTCAATAATTCCTTGGGTTGATAATATTAAACCATTGGGTTTATTAGTTCCTCGGGTTTATAATATTAGTCCCTATTGTTTATCTTAGGTTTTTTATGGAAAGAGATCTTGGGGGTTAACCAAAATCCCTTTCCTTAAAAAAATATCGATCTTTAGGCCTGTGGGTTATGGCCCACTAAGCCTATCAGAAGCATTTCTTTAGGTCTTGAGCCTTTCAACTGTAGACTCACATTAAATTGGAGCCATATAACTTTATCGAGGCTTTTATACTATTGAAAGAATTACATATAGGCCTTTAAGCCCTAAAACCCCTTTAACCATTCATCTATCGGAATACGAGAAATACATGGGAAAACCATGAAACCATGAACCCTTATTTCAGACTTCAAAATTCATACATCCGCATCTATAAAGATGATCGGGTCTGCTCTTCCGACCTTTCCATAGCTCCGATTGCCGACACCCGACTTCCGATTCCTTTGATCGCTGATTTATCACTATCAGCGTACTAGCGTTTCACCACATCATGTTATCACAACATTCATAAATTGTTAGTCCTTGACCTCCCTGATATGTAATCACTAATTGCATCTGCACCGTCGATCTGCAATCTCGATCCAATGGTCCATGATGCATCGCATTATCGCAATTGATATTTTCAATGGTCGGACCCCATTCGCTCCAAAGCGTCGATTCGACCAGACTTCTGGACCTGATAATGGTATAGGGAAACTTTTATGAGTTTTCAAGTCCACTTTACGGATCCACTAGGTGTTTTTGGGCGATTTCTCAGTGTAAACAAGAATCCATCCAAGGCAACGAATTGCAGTTTACACCGAGAAATCGCGCAAAAGCACTTAGCAGATCCGTAAAGCGGACTTGAAAACTTATAAAAGTTGCCCTATACCCTTATCGAGTTTGAAAGTTTTGTCGGATCGGCGCGTTGGAGTGAATAGGGTCCGGCCATTGAAAAGACCGATTGCGATAATGCGATGCATGATGGACCGTCGGATGGAGAGTCCAAATCAATTGCCCATATCTGATTGATAATCGCATATTGGCAAGTCAAATGGAATCATGATAGCAAAGAACCGATAGTGTTATTCCATTTCTTATGGATTAACCCCGTCGATATTGCATTTTGCGTGTTAACACATTTCTCATGGAATAACCATCGATAGTGTATTTTGATCGAGGTAAAGACTATTAGGGTATGCGATAACAGTGGACCCGAAGATTTCTTAAGCACGGCTTATATGAATTGATGTCCGTTATGTTAATCGCATATCGGAGGAGATGGAGACATGTGTTAAAATGACCATGGGAATGGAAAGTTGCAATAGCGATAAAGGTGATCCTCGTTAAGTGTGTCAAGACCGTACCAAAAGTAGAAAAGGTATGGTTTGCATGTATTTTCCTCTGTAAATGGGTTATAAGGGAAATGGCGCCAATAAAGGGTTTTCATGTGTTAATTATATATAACAAATGGTTCAGAAAGGAAAAGGTTATATATATGGGGTTAAGAGTCATAAACAAAGGTTATGAAGGGTTTTAAGGCACCGATAGGAAGGTTTAATGAAAGACTTCAATAAATTCTTATATGAAGGCTCAAAGGTTGATTAAATTTCCGATAGGAGGTTTTAGCGGTGTGATTGGGTTCCAATATAAAGGAACTAATAAAATAGGGCCTTAACCATTTGTGGGTGACGTTTTGACTCCTTTGAGAGTTAAATACATGGGATTGATGTGTTTATGCATTTTTATGAATACTGTGGGTATGTGCGGGGGCATCCCTGCATCAGTTTTATATACCTTGGGTTATACTATTAATCCTTTTGGTTTGTTAGGTTTATATTATCAACCCCTTGGGTTTATTAATCTAAGGGTTCATATTCTTAGCATATAATATTATTGATAGTGTTTATAATATTAATAAATGTTTAATATAGATTCTTTGGGTTTATAATCCATTAGGTTTATGATATAAATTCCTCGGGTTTATAGTATTAATCATAGGTTTTATATTATTATGAATTTATATTATTATAATAAAATTCTTATAATAATCATAAATATATAAATATATAAGAATATAGTCGCTATTATTTGTATAGTTATTAATTATCATAAAAAATAATATTGATTATATTATTATTATAATAATAATTATATTTGTATATTATTATAATAATATAATAATAATATAATATTATTATAATATTATAATCAAATATTAATATTATCTTTATTAATATTATTATTATTATTATTAGATTTTTAAAATAATATAATGATAATCTACTATTATTATGAGCTATTCTTATTATTAATTAATATATATTAGGAGTTTATATAATTATTATAATATTAATATAATTTTTATATAGTAATATATATAAATAATTTGGTTGTTAATAATCCTATATAGTTATTTATGTAGTTATTAATAATCCTAAATACTAATAATAATTAACCTTATGTATACAAACCCTAAGATACATATTAAAAATACTAAAGCCTAATAATAATAATAATAATAATAATAATATGAGTTTGTATTATTATAATAATATTAATATAGTAATAATAAATATATAACTATAAAAGAATATAGTTTCTATTATTTGTATAGTTATTAATTATTATAAATAATAAATAATTCGTCTCTATTTTTCTTATCGTAATAATGTTGATTATATTATTATTATTATAATAAGTATATTTGTATATTGTTATAATAATATAATAATAATATAATATTATTATAATATTATAATCAAATATTAATATTATTATTATATTTTATTATTATAATAATAATACAATATAATTGTTATTATTTTTTTTATAATTTTATATTATTATATTTTTTAAATAATATAATGATAATCTAATATTATTATGAGCTATTCTTATTATTAATTAATATATATTAGGAGTTTATATAATTATTATAATATTAATATAATATTTATACAGTAATATATATAAATAATTTGGTTGTTAATATTTATGTAGTTATTAATAATCCTAAATATTAATAATAATTAACCCTATGTATACAAACCTTAAGATAAATATTAAAAATACTAAAGCATAATAATAATAATAATAATATGAGTCTGTATTATTATAATAATCATAAATATATAATTATGGTGATGATGATGATAATGGTGGTAGTTAACGTCCACTGAGACCAAACTTTGGTCTATCGGACCTAAAGAAGCAAATTATTTTGTTTGATTTAAGATTTTATTCCCATGCTCAAAAAACTAGGAATAAATAATAAATAATTGGTCTTTATTGTTCTTATTATAATAATATTGATTATATTATTATAATAATAATGATATATTTGTATATTATTATAATAATATAATATTATTATAATATTATAATTGAATATTATTAATAACTATATAAATATTAACAACTAGATTATTTCTATATATCATTATATTAATATTATAATAATAATATAAACTCCTAATAATAATATAATAATAATATATTCCCCGGATGCGGGTGTTTAACGCGATGGGACAGGCGATGGAAGCAAGCCACATGCCGCTCCATGGGCATCACGTGGCATTCCATGCGAGAGGACGACGTGCTCATTCCTGGTTTAAATCGAAGGGACGGGGGACGACAGCAGTGAATGCCCAGAGCATTGATGCAGTTATGGCGGATGGGAATTCGAGGCGGGTAGGTGACGATGGCGAGCTTATATCCGGTTGGGAGCAAGGAATTCTGGTCGTGCTGCATTTGGCTGGCCTCTCTGACGTTGAAGCGGCCCCCTCTCAGGCGGTGGAGTCTTATACGGAGCTGGTTCTGGTTTGCGACAGTCCGGTTCACCTGGCAGTTTGCAGGGAGGCTCATACCATTATGGTGAGACCCAGACAAAGGTTGCTGAGCCGTCGTGGTTCCTCCAGAGGCGGGGGCTCGAGCAGACCTGTGAGAGATGAAACGAGGCACTGCTACCACTGTAATCTAGCAAGCTCCATTGGAGCCATTCCCCTGCTCTCTGGCCAACATATGGATGCAGAGGCATCCAGCTCGGCCTCCTTGCCAGCCTTCGGCTCCACTATTTTCAACTTCACCAGCTCCACGGCAAATCCGAGAATTAGTGCTCATGTCTCCATTTTGTTCATCGAGAACCCTCCTGAGATGGAGGACCCCATGGAAGCTCGGGAGAATGGGATGCAGGACCACCAGGGGGATGCAGAGCAAGCTCCGACAGCTGAGATGGAGCAGGAAAACAAGAGCCGGGCCAACGTCGAGGATACATCCAAGCAATCCCAGAATGCTCCAAAAGCCACTACTGGGGAGGCGGAAGCGACCTCGCCTACTCATGCTGAGCCGGATTACTACGGCTGGTACCCAATTGTGGAGGAGCAACCGGATGAGCCGAGTGAATAATCACGCTGGCGCCCCTGCTCCACCTGGGCGCAATCACGCTGCCGTCTCCTGGTTTGTTGTTGTTTCAGTCTATGTTTTTTTCAGAATGTCAAAGCTGATGGTTTTTTGTGTCAATGGTGATAGTTCTTTCTGTTTCCCCTGCGCGGGACGACTTGAACAGTCCTTTTTGTCTAAGACCCCTGCGCGGGCTTCCGTCTATGGACAGTCTTAGTTTTGTCTTAGTTTTGTCTATGCCTGGGCAAGAGCATACGGGTCTTACCTGATGTAATTTTGTACTCTGTAAATATTTAATAGATTAGCTTTGTTACCAAGAAAAAAAAAATATAATAATAATATATTATTATTATTATTATAAGAATATAGTTGCTATTATTTGTATAGTTCTTAATTATCATAAATAATAAATAATTGGTCATTATTGTTCTTATTATAATAATCTTGATTATATTATTATAATAATATTATAGTAATATTATAATAATAATATAAACTCCTAATAATATTATCATAATATTGATTATATTATTATGATAATATGGTAATTATATTTGTATATTATTATAATAATATAATACTATTATAATATTATAATTAATTATTATTATTATTATACAATATAATTGTTATTATTTTTTTATAATTTTATATGGTTAGATTATTTAAATAATATAATGATAATCTAATATTATTATGAGCTATTCTTGTTATTAATTAATATATATTATGAGTTTATATAATTATTATTATAAGATTAATATAATATTTATACAGTAATATATATAAATAATCTGGTTGTTAATATTTATATAGTTATTAATAATCCTAAATAATGATAATAATTATTAATGTGGTTGTATATATGCTTCATAGAGGCCTATTGCCCTATATCAACCATATTGGTAAATATGCTTGTGCTAGTTTATATTCTAAACAAGAAGATTTCTCATAAATTATGAGATAATTTAATGTTAGCATGCTTTCTTACATGTTTTGGTTTTTTCACTTTTTATGACTGGTTATGTAAAGAGGTTGTCTGTCACCGATGCAAGTAACTATACCCAAAGCATTCCAAGCACTGCATAACATTTAAACTCTAGGGTAAATGATATATAGAGAACTTAATTGTACATAGACATATGCGAGCAACCTGGGATAAATAATACAAGTGTAAATTTACACGAAACTGAATTAATCAGCTTAACAATTGGAATCTGATTAGACAACCATGCCATCTATTTTTCCAATCCCATGCTTCGATCTGCAACTCGCCGATATTATTATGCTTCTTGTCATCTAATTGATAGAAGGGGAAATCACTGCTCCATGCTTCGATCTGCAACTCTCCATTATTATTTTGCTTCTTGTCATCTAATTGATTGAAGGTGAAATCACATGTTATTTCTTTCCATTATTAAGGATGCTCCCAGGAAAAGTTAGCTTGCATTGGCCCCTATCGATTTAAGATGCACACCGTTTTGGAAGTGAAATGTCCAAAGTCTGGAGTTGGGCCTTTCAGCTAAATGCTGGCTTGTAGGACTAGTCGCATTCAAGGAAGTCGAGCCCGTCGTTTGTGTGAGGACATGGTGTGTGAGGACATGGGATTCCTGATCATGACTAGTCAGAAGTCGGGCTAGGATCTATTGTTAGTGTTTACGTGAGATGGGTAGCTTTATTAAAATTCTAGTAAATTTAATCATAAAAATTGCTAATTTTATTTAATAAAACAAATAATTGTTCTTTCTACACGTTGTTCAATGAATTTCCTTCATATTTCTGCATTCATAAATTTTCCATTCGTTGAATTTAAATTCGTGCCTCTTTGCATTGACTCATGAAAGTTATTGCGTTGTGTATTGATGCTTTCCAATCACATGAACCCAGGGATCTTAGCAGCTTCGTTCTGTTGTGGATGCTTCGGGATATAACGGGGCTTTCTCAAAAAAAAATATTACACGCCCCATCGCGATGGGGATATTTTCGATAAAATGCTTTTATTCAACCAATGACATTTTTACTAAGAAACAGTTTTCAGCCGGTAAAACTTCAGGGTGTGAGCACTTATCTATTCTCCCTTCCCGAAGTTTTGGACTTATATCAAAATACCAAGGTGTTACGTTTATATATCGTTTAAAACACGTCTTAATATAGTTTCCTACAGTTCGCTTATTCAACCTTGGATATGCATGTTAGATGTTCCCCAAAATCTGCATCTGGAAGTGAAATGTGCGAGTTTGAAAGTGGTTCCTTTGGGCCAGACGCTGACATGTAGGATTAATCGGGTTTAAGAGATGTGAGACCCCTTTAATTGTTAATAAATTTTATTAATAAAAATAATTTTATTTCATATTTCAAATAATTTATTTTTCACCAATATTTTTGTAATTAAGTAGATTAAAATAACACAATTCATTCATAAATACAAATAAACAGTGATATACCATCAATACCTTCCTAAGTAAAAAAAAACAGTGATACACCACCCAATAGCGCTTGTTTTATATATATAATGTGATGTAACAAGTTTCGATCTTTTTAGCATTTCGATATGGGCAGATTTGGTATCCATAAATGTTAATATAACAAAACTGGTACTCTTCCAACTGTAGCATTAAAAATAGCTTTAATAACTTCTCAAATTCAAGTTGGCAAATGACAATGCCCAATTCCAATGTCAGTACTGGTCATAAGCCCGAATAATTCGCACACCACAAATTTTTTGAGCACTCTTCATAGGGCCAAAAATTTGCCTAACCCATATTTTCACGGTTACGAGGAGTACCATGACCAATCAACCTTGGAAAAGGAACCCTCAAATCGGTATATGGTTTCGGATTATCCAAGGTATTCGTGATTGTTAACGTTTTCAAATCTGAAAAAATTTGCTTATATATTTATGACTTTTTTGGGTTAGATTGGGCTTTTTTGTGGCCAAGTGTTTATTCTTCTTTTATTTTGCATCTTTTATTTATTTTTATTTTTTTAAGTGAGTAGAATTTTTTAAATTTCAAAATATTGATTTACAACCATTAATATAATTATATAAATTAAATAACTAATAAAAATTAACAAGTATCAATTTATTTACTTTCTAACCTATAACATATTATAGGGATAAGATTAAAAAATCATAAAATTTAATTAAACTATAATAATATTTTAATTATTCATATTATTATTTATTATAAAAAAATTGATATATGAATTAAATATATATAATTGAATTAAAATTATAAAATACTATTTCATATGAATACTAATATTTATGGTTAGCTTGATCTACAAGAATTTGAACTTTCAATCTGTAACACTTATGGAATACTTGTTAGGTTATTGCAGTTACTTTTAGTTATTTTACTTTTTGTTTTATAAGCTTAATGAT
Source organism: Pinus tabuliformis (assembly GCA_031772625.1). Classification (NCBI taxonomy): domain Eukaryota; kingdom Viridiplantae; phylum Streptophyta; class Pinopsida; order Pinales; family Pinaceae; genus Pinus; species Pinus tabuliformis. The sequence continues at coordinate 1,531,199,005 of CM062817.1, read as the reverse complement.
TCGTGCCTTAAAAGATTTGATGAAGTGTTGTCTGAAAAACAATTAATTAATGAAAGACAATTAAATTCAAGAAAGATTTTCTTTTTCAAAAAAAAGAAAAAAAGTGTAAAAACCACAAGACAGTTGGGACAAATATGAGGGATCTCTCTTTTTTCCTCTAGGGAAGAGAAGGAAAAAACACACACTCAAAGGGGGGAGATAGAAAGATAGAAGAGAGAGATTGGACAGAGAAACTTGTACAACAATGGTAAGGAGGCAAGACACTGCAAGACCAACGTGCTCTTGAGCTGATCTCTAGACCAGTGGAACTCTTGGACGAACCCTGGAAGGGTGAAATTATGGATTGGACGTAGGTGGTCTTGATGTTGGGAATTGTTTAAGCTAAGGCTTAGTCCCATTACTAACTGGTTGGAAGAAACTTGAGGGAGAGACTCAACATCATTTCCAGACTCATGTTGGGTGGTGAGATCTTCCTGGTAAATTCTCATAACAACAAAATTTCCGACAAATAAGTAATCTAAGAAATTATTTTGTTATTTCTTCTTATTGGATGTTTGAAACTAAGCTCTCGGTGGGTTTGTATTATGTACAGTGATTGAATGGAAAACTTTGCTATTGATACTTGAAGGTTTTTATGGTGTTTGGGAAGAAAAATAAACACCCTATGCTTTAGAGTAGGTGTAATTTATAATGAAAACAAAAAAATAATAAAAGAGAATTTGTAATTGAATGTGGACTACCAGTTAATAAAGTGAGAAGTTTTAAGGCCCGAGGGCTCGACTTCCAGAAAACAATAGTGAAAAAACCTTAGTCAGAGTATTTTCCAAAATGTTATGTCAGGAATTAGGTAATATAGGGTGGAAGAGAGGAAGTGTATGAGTTTAATTTGGCGAAGGATTAGCTCTTGCGGAGGAAGGACCTTGTTAACTAGGACAAGAAAAAATTCTAAGGGTTGGCTCTACGAGCAAGGAAAGACCTAGGACACACTCGGTTATAATACAGAAGGAAAAAAGGAAAGTGAAACAAAGAGGAGGGAATCTTGTTCATTACACAAAAGTAGAACCACTCTAGCCATATATAGATTGTTCCGCATGAAAAGACATTCTATAATAAACACCATATGGTCCGAAAAGGAAAAATTATAACTCTATACAGAGATTTAGTTATCCTAGATTTAACAGAAGGTGAAAGCGAATGAAAACATTGAAAATTTATATAACAGTAAGGTTTCCCTTTCCTCTTCATAATCAGAAATGTGTAACTCAAAATATATGCATGAGCTATAACATCGACACAAGGAATTGAATGCTTAAAATTAAACTCTTTATTCATCATAAATGCATTCAAGAATTGAAACAACCAGGTTAAGGCCCATGGTGCTCCATTGGACACATTTAGTGTGTCTTCAAAATAATACTTTACATTAAACAAAAAAGGAACCCAAAATTTAATTAAATAGATGAGTCTTAACGAGTCTTAGAAGGAGACGAAGGAGAGGAATTAAGGGGCGTTGTTGACTTTGAACTCACTAAAGGAAGTTATTGTGCATTAGGGGGTCGTTAAGACTCATCTATTTATACTATTTCTTTATACAATACCATGGTCTACGGAACATGGGAGAATCCAAAATCATACCAAAAACAAGGGGCTAAGGCCCCTTTGAATCTATCTAACTGTGCCCTCCTAATGGAAGTGAGTGCACATTGTTCTCTGATATTTGGCTCATCAACGACCCCCAAATGTAGCGCATGAAGAGACTCAAGTGGTGGTGTGACAAGGTTTAGCCCCATATCTTTTACTGTGTGAAGCACTATGCGAGCCTCATCCCACTCCATACGGACTGACCCTTTAGGTAAATGAAAGACTTTGACATCCTGTGGCCAATCAATCTCTAATACTACACTCCTTCCCTGTGTCAGGCTCGCTCGCGTACCACTCGCCTTCTCGACATTTGCCTAAATTATGTTTGCCTAGATCTACAGCTTGCGCAGATCCTTGTAGACACTCCCAAGCATCTACATCTATTGCTGCTCAAATTGTTACAACACCTCTGTCATTATGTTCTAAATTTTGTCACCGATCTCATTGAAATCGCCCTCCATCAGCACCATGGGATCAACATGTATCTACTTATCAGACTTTTGTTTCTTTCGCTACCCACCTTTTGGTTCCTCCACGTTCCTCTTTAGGATGAAAGGCGTGGTTTTCTCCTCACTGCCACCTCCTCCTTGCCCTAACAGCGCTTTCTCATTAGTGTGGTGGGAAGCAAACTTCTTGCTTTCCTGTGCATCGTTTTGTTCTCTCTGTGCCTGTGCATAGGCAGCACGATCCTCGTCCATACGGGCCTTCTCTGCAGCTACCATAGCAGCCTCCTTCCTCTTTTTCTAAGCCAAAGTGCACACAAATTTTTGAGCGCATTTTTTCGCTTCTATGGCGCAGAGCTTTCTACGCCTATGATTGTTCCTTCATCTAACTTTGTAGGCGTGCACCATTCCTGTGGCCAAAGACCCACAAGTTTCTGGATATCTATATCTATCACCATATAAGGCAACAAGAGCCATTTCTTCTCAGGGTATTTGCATGCTTTGATCGACACCCTATGAAAATCGGCTTTGAATTCTGCACAGGCTGATAGTTGCGTGTACAAGGTGGGAGACAACCTTGCCCGCTGGATAGCCACGATGTGCATGTCCATATCCATCAAAACCCAAAATATATTTCTCTCCTTAAAACGCTCTAGATATTTTGAGGCCCATAAAGAGGGAAACCACACTTCCTCAGGTAATTCTTCTTTGTGCAGAGGAAATTGGCTATCCATCCAGTAACCTCCAAGAACCTAAAAAAAGCGAAAACAACAGCCAAGCATAATAAAATGGCTTGCTCTCCTCCTAAGCCTCTTCGTAGTTTGCGAGGAACTCCTGACATAGATACTTGGCCCAGTTGTACTGAACCCCCTTCGCGCACTGAGATGTGAGCGATATGACGGGCCCCGAAACTTCATTCATGCAACATTTTCTCATTACTTTTCCTGCTAGAATCTAGGCATCCAACTGTATTGTTGGGTCTGATATGGACGTGACAGAGTACCCTCGCTACTTTTCTTATCAGACCAAACTTCTTCTTCATCTTATATGCCAACTCTTTCTCTCCAGTTTTTCCTCCAAACTCTCTGGTAGGGTTCACCCCTTTGTAAGGTAACTTAGTGATCTTGTGGATCAACATGTCAATGATAGGGATAGGCTCTCTTAGCCATAGGCACCCATCATGCACTAGCATGATGAGATGGCACACACAAATCATATTAATGGGGTAACGATGATAATGTGGCACTGACAATAGATTGAGCAACCTTGACTGCTCAACAATGTGGACCCATTTCATGGGCTCAAAAATTGTAATCCATGTATCCTCATAATAGATTTTCTTCATATACTTGTGAGTCGTCAAGTGCGGAAAATTTGTATGGCCTATGAGGTACCAATCTTCCATTTTAAGCAACAAAATGTGTGCTAGCCTAGGACCCTCGAACACAACATGTTCACGTGGTAAAGGTGTCGAAATTGAAAATTTCCCTGTATCGAGATCCTTCGTGACTTTATTTTTTCCCTTCCGTGGAGGAATATAATCAGGCAGCCTCATCATAGGCTCCACCCCTTTGACATGAAAATCCTCGATACCCTGGAATTCTTCCTCTTCTAGGTCCATTATCTTTTCTAGCTTCTTATCCTTTTTTTGCTTCGCCTGTGTCTCGTATGATTCCTCAGCAACATGTGCATGGGCACCAGCTTCTTTCTTTTTTTCTTGCTAGTAGGATGCTTTTATTTAGCCATAGTTTGTTTTAGCCTAGGAAACCTCAACACCTTGGGCATCGCAGGCATAACCTCCATACCAGACACTTCCATTCCTAGCGTGTCAGAAACAACGGCTTCCAAACTCAAGGCTTCAACAGGGTTAGTGGCAGTCATTCTTTCCATAAATAACTCTCACGCTACTGAAGAACAGTTCGCGAGGGACAAAAATTATTCCCAAAACACTCGGCTCATATGCGTTAGACAACAAAAGGCTCCAACACTCAAAATGCAAAGTGTTCTCTATTGGACTGGCAAAAGTAATTTATGGGGGTATTTGAGTTCAAATCCGACCGTCCCTGCACCAAATTCTGATAATAAATTTTGTTTTCGCGGCATATTTTCAAATATTTTTTCCTTAATTGCCGCCTCCCTACTCCTCTTAACCATTTTTTGGCCGTCAAATCATGAATAATAACTCCAATGATCATTTTCCTACTGGGTTGTGCAGTAACTTCCCATATGGCACAAGTTCGTGAGCGCAACTTCATTTGTTGCGTCCTTGTCACTCTTCGTGTAGCCTACTCGCTGCTTTGTCAACCAAACTGGGTAGAGTAGTTTAGAGTCCCATGCTCCCTTGCAACTACCTGGAACACTAAGACTATTGCGTTTCCGTATAGTCATTGTGCGGTATCCCCCGTATACAACTTCAACCTGCTCCCATTCACTTTTCTCGGGAAGGGTTCCCCATTCATCCTTGCGAGCTGAACTACACCACCATCTGTAATTTCCTTGACAAGATATGGCCCTAACCATTGCATCTGAAATTTACCTTGAAATTTAGTGAATTTACTATCATATAACATTACAAGATCGTTTACCTTGAATGTACGAACCTTGATATGGTGATCATGCCATGCTTTTTTGCATTCCTTCTGTAATTGTTGATGGAATTGTGCCAAAAATCGGTCTTCTTCAAGCTCCATGATCTGCACAAGCTGTTCTTCCAGATTCTTACAAGTAGTGCTATAAGCCCATAGCATTGTAGGTATGCGTACGTCCCAATCATTTCACTACGTGTTACAGATCTTTGTCAGCGCGTTCTTCAAAATTTTCTTAAATGCTTCAACAGTCCCATTTACCTGCGGATGATATGGTGTATGATTCTGATGGTAGACCTGTAATTCATCAGTCAATGCGATGATAGTTTCATTCAGAAAGTGCGTACCCATGTCACTCATCAACACTTTCAGGCATTCAAACCTTGTTAATACATATTAAAGAAATAATTTTTCTATCGTAGCCATACAATCCTTAACGGGCTATGCTTCCACCCATCTAGTTAGATATTCCATCGCAGTGATAATGTAGCGTGTGCCCGTTTTCTTTCCAAGGGGTTGAATTGGCCTAATAAAATCAATCACTCACTTCCAAAATGCCTACAAAGATACCTAAGTATGTAGTGGTAGCTCATCCCTTAGCGATGATATTCCAGTTCATTGACATGCATCAAATGCATTACAGTATGCCTTGGAATCATTGTGCAAAGTTGGCCACCATAAACTTTCGTGCAAAGTTTTTTGCGCAGTTGCTTTGCCTACATAATGGCCTCCCGCAAAACCCCATGAGCTTCGATGAGAATGCTATCATGCTCAAATTTTGGCACATATCTCCGCAATATTTCATTTGCACCCATTTTGTACAAATGTCTCGCAATGACTGAAAAGTCGACTACAGGCACTACTAATTCTTTCTTCTGTTGATCAATATTCCCTTCAGGCACCATCCTTGTAGTTAAGAATGGAATAATGTCTACAAAATGGTCGTCTACTACACGCACCGCAAAGCGTTGTGCATCTGGCAACCCTTCCTCCAAATTATTGGGTTCTTCACCTGTTTTTATTCGTGACAGATGGTTAGGTCCATTATTCAACCACCCTGACTTTACAATGACTTCAAAGTCATACTCCCAAAATAATAATAGCCATCTACAAATCTTCCCCCCAAGCAAAGGCTTGTTGACCAGGTATTTTAATGCAGAATGATCTGTATGCATATTGCAATCTCCTCCTAACAGATAATGCCTAAATTTTTACAGCATGTAGACAATGGCCAACCCTTCGTGCTCAGTCATTGAATAATTTTTCTTGGCCTTAGATAAATTACTACTTGCAAACGTTATAGGATGGTCCATTCTACTTCATCGGCCTATGTTAGTACTTCACCCAGCGTAACGCAAGAAGCATCCACATGTACATGAAACTCCTTCTTCCAATCAGGAAATACCAAGATTGGCACAATTACCATCTATTATTTTATCACATCCAAACTGCGCTGACATTCTTCATCCCAATAGAATGTCACGTCCTTATTTAGTAGTTTTTCCATGGGCACAGTAATTTGAGTATAAGCTTTGATAAATTTTCTATAGTATCCCGTATGTCCCAGTGTCACATAGTTGCTTAACATTCCTAGGGGCCTCCAAGTTCACAATTACCGCAATATTTGCGGGCTCCACCATCAGTCCTTTCTTGCACACAACATGACCCAACAAGATTCCAAAAGGAACACAAAATATGCATTTTTTCAAATTCAACACTATCTGGTCTCGACGACATGTATCTAACATAAGGCACAGACTTGTTACATGGCACTTCACGAGACCAAACACTATCCAGTCATCAAAGTACACTTTGAGGAACTTATGAATGAATTCCTTGAGCGCTTCTATGACTACACAGGAAAATATTGTAGGCATGTTCTTTAATCCAAATGGCATAACAATGTACTGAAAACAACCCCACTCCATCGTGAAGTTCTTTTTACTTCTATCCTCTAGCATGATCTTGATTTGATGATACCCCGAAAACCCGTCATTAAAAGAATATGCCTCCTGTCCTTCCACATTGTCTAACACTTCGTCTGTAAATGGCCTTGGAAATGGATCGTGAACACATGCATCATTAAGCTTCCGTAAATCTACGGAAATCCTTATTTCTCCCTTTTTTTTCTTCTCCTGGACCACCATCAGACTTGCCCAGTTAAAAAGTGGGCAGGTTGGAGTGATCACATGCATCCTAAGGATTTAGGGCACTAAACAGCAAGAGCGTTAATTTACCAAATGGACCGAAAATCCCTTTTAGCGGTGCTTTATTTTTGTTTTAGGTCTGTATGAATAGTTATCATCTGGACGAGTTGATAAAGATTTTTGGGATCTCATGACTCCAAAGGATTTTGGGCGATTAAAAAGCTCGAGGGTTATCTTCAATATCAGACCCGAACAAGTTTAGAGAGCTGGAAAATCTTCATTTCGGGTCCATTTAAAAATTTAAAGGGTTAGCATCATGGCTACCCGAGATTACATTTTATCCGTTGATCGAATGGTTGATCGATCTTTTGGTTATGTTTGGAATTGTTTGTGGGCCATGGGCATAATTACCAAGTTTTCTTTTGACATTAATATTATAACTAATATTAATATTAATATTTATGAAAAATATTAAAAACATTTTGTATTAAAAATACTATTAATACGTTTCAATTTACAATATTCTTCTTCATTATTATTATTATTATTATTATATTATTTTCATATTAATATTAATTATTTTAGTATTAATATAATTCACATTAACAACATTAAATATAAATAAAATTTTAATATTTAGTTTTAATATTATTTAGGAATATTAATATTAATATAAAATTCATTATAGATTATAATATATAATATAAATTTAAGTTATTTTAATTTTAATTTATTTAATGTGGTAATTTTAAATTATTTTAATTTTGTGTTATTTTAATTTATTAATAATATTAATATTAATACTAACAAATATTGTTATTATGAATATCATTAACATTAATAACATTAAATATGTATATAATTTTAATATAATTTATTAATTTTAATTTTAATAATATTATTAATTAATATGAATGTGAATATTAATATTACTTCTAGTATTATTAATATTTATAATTAATATTTATGTCAATATGAAAATCAACCATGGTCAATGATGTCCAACCATGTTTATTTTAGGGTTTATAATATTCATTCAAACATCACATTGTGAAAAGGATTGTCTCAATATGAAAATAAATCATGGTCAACTATGGTCCAAAATCACATTGTGACAAAGATTGTCACAGTATGAAAATAAACCATGGTCAACTATGTCCAATGTCTCATTATGAAAAATATTTTATCAATATGAAAATCAACTCTAATCCATCATGGTCAACCATGGTCAATAATCATGGTCACATTGTAACGAAGATTGTCTCTTGGTCCAACAACAATAGCCATCCATGGTCAACCATGGTCCAACGTCAATTGTGACAAATATTGTCTCAATATGAAAATCAACCATAGTCTAACGTTGCATGCTGACAAAGATTGTCTCAATATGAAAATAAATCACGGATAACCATGGTTGAACGTCGCATTGTGACAAAGATTGTGTCAATATGAAAATCAACCATAGTCAACAATGGTCGACCATGTTTATTTTGTGCTTTATAATATTTATCTTAGGGTTTATATATCCAGGATATATAATATTATGCCCTTAGATTTGATATTATTCCCTTGGGTCTATAATCCTCTCAGTTTTTAGTATTAATTCCTTTTTTTTATTAGTCACTAGGGTTTATAATATTAATCCTAAGATTTAATATAAATCCATTGGGTTTATAATCATGGTCAATCGTGGTCAACCATGGCCCAATGGCACATTGTGACAAAGGTTGTCTCGATATGAAAATCAACCACCGCCAAGCATTGTCATTCACAGTGAACCATGGTCCAATGTCACATTATAACAACGATTGTCTCAATATGAAAATCAATCATTGCCAACCATATTCAATCATAGCCAATCATGTTCAACCATGGTCAAATGTTACATTGTGACAAAGATTGTCTCAAAATGAAAATAAATCATGGTAAATATGAAAAACAAGCATGATCAACCATGGTTGAACGTCACATTGTGACAAAAATTTTCTCAATATCGAAATCAGCCATTGTCAACCATTATCAACCATGCTCTAATGTCACATTGTGATAAAGATTTCCTCAATATCAAAATCAACCATGGTAAATCATGGTCAAAGATCATCAATAGTCATGCTTACAGTATGACAAAGATTGTCTCATATTATAACGTCACATTGTCACAACCATGGTCATCCATGGCCAACTATGGTTAACCATGGTCCAATGTCGCACTCTGACACAGATTGTCAATATGAAAATCAACCATGGTAAACCATGTTCCAATGTCACGTTGTGACAAGGATTTTCTTTATATGAAAATCATGGTCAACCGTGGTCCAATGCCACATTCTGAAAAATATTGTCTCAATATGAACATCAATCATGGTCAACATGATCAACCATGTTTGTTTTAGGCTTTATGATATTTATATTACAGATTATATACCTTGGGTTTACAATATTAATCCTTTGGTTTTTTATGCTTTTAGTATTAATCCATGTCTCACCATGAAAATAAATCATGTTTATTTAGTCTTTGTAATATTTATATTTGGGTTTGCGAATGTTGGGTTTATAATATTAGTCCCTTGGGTTTAATATTATTCCCTTGGGTTCACAATCCCTTGGGGTTTTAGTATTAATCCCTTGGGTTTATTATTCATTTGGGTTTATAATATCAATCCCTTGGGTTTATTATTCACTTAGGTTTATACTATCAATCATGGTCAACCATGGTTGAATGTCGCGTTGTGACAAGGATTGTGTCACCATCAAAATAAATCATGTTTAATTTAGTGTTTGTAGTATTTATATTTGGGTTTACCAATGTTGTGTTTATAATATTAGTCCAATGGTTGAATGTCACATTTTGACAAAGATTGTCTCACCATGAAAATAAACAATGTTTATTTTAGTGTTTGTAATATTTATATTTGGGTTTAACATATTAGTCCAATGGTTGAATGTCCTATTTTGACAATTATTGTCTCACCATGAAAATAAATCATGTTTATTTTGGTCTTTGTAATATTTATATTTGGGTTTACGAATGTTGGGTTTACAATATTAGTCCCTTGGCTTTAATATTATTCCCTTGGGTTCACAATCCCCTGGGGTTTTAGTATTAATCCCTTGGGTTTATTATTCATTTGGGTTTATAATATCAATCCCTTGGGTTTATCATTCCCTTAGTTTTATATTATCAATAATAGTCAACTGTGGTTGAATGCCGCATTGTGACAAGGATTGTTTCACCATCAAAATAAACCATGTTTAATTTAGTGTTTGTAGTATTTATATTTGGGTTTACGAATGTTGCGTTTATAATATTAGTCCAATGGTTGAAGGAAGCATTTTGAAAAAGATTGTCTCACCACAAAATAAACCATGTTTATTTTAGTGTTTGTAATATTTATATTTGGGTTTACCATATTAGTCCAATGGTTGAATGTCCCATTTTGACAAATATTGTCTCACCATGAAAATAAATCATGTTTATTTTGGTCTTTGTAATATTTATATTTTGGTTTACGAATGTTGGGTCTATAATATTAGTCCCTTGGGTTAAATATTATTCGCTTGGGTTCATAGCCCCTTGGCGTTTTAGTATTACTCCCTTGTGTTTATTATTCATTTGGGTTTTAGTATCAATCCCTTGGGTTTATTATTCTCTTAGGTTTATAATATTAATCATGGTCAACCATGGTCAACCGTGGTTGAATGTCACATTGTGACAAGGATTGTATCACCATGAAAATAAATCATGTTTATTTTAGTCTCTGTAATATTTATATTTCGATTTATGAATGTTGGGTTTATAATATTAGTCCCTTGGGTTTAATATTATTCCCTTGGGTCCATAATCCCTCGGGTTTTAGTATGAATCCCTTGGGTTTATTACTCATTTGGGTTTATAATATCAATCCCTTGGGTTTATTATTCCCTTAGGTTTATAATATAAATCATGGTAAACCATTGTCAATCCTAGCCAAACATAGTCAACAATGGTTGAATGTTGCATTGCGACAAGAATTGTCTCACCATCAAAATAAACCATGTTTATTTTAGTGTTTGTTGTATTTATATTTGGGTTTACCAATGTTGGGTTTATAATATTATTCCCATGGTTGAATGTCACATTTTGACAAAGATTGTTCCACCATGAAAATAAACCATGTTTATTTTACTATTTGTAATATTTATATTTGGGTTTATGAGTGTTGGGTTTATATTATTCCCTTGGGTTTATTGGGCTTAATATTATTCCCTTGGGTTCATAATCCCTTGGGGTTTTAGTATTAATCCCTTGGGTTTATTATTCATTTCGGTTTATAACAGGGAAAATTTTAAGAACCCCCCTAAACTTATAAATATAATAAATGGGCGAATATCCATGGTATATAGGAAAAATGAAAGGCGATTTTATCAATAATATAATATGTATATATAATTTTTTGGCGAATCTCTCACCAGGCATGGTTAATATTTTACTCAATTATAAAATCTTGTAAGAACTTGGCGAGTCTTTCACTAAATAATAAAACTTTGTAAAGTCCTAGTGAATCTTAGCATAGGCTACATGTTGGTTTAATTCCCCCATTTAAATAGGCTTTATTCCAGGTGAATACCATGGGTCAATACCATGTGCCATTTTGGTGAATACCATGGGTCAATACCATGTGCCATTTTTATTTTTATTAATTTTAATATTAGGGTTAATAATGGTTTTTTGCATGGTATTAATAACAATCTAGTCCATGGTATTTGTCCCATAGTATTTTGGCCATAGGTTTCACCTAAATATAACCCATTTTTTGAGTGTTCGTAAATATAAGGTGACTTATGGAGTAAATATAAAAAAATGTTTTATTTGTTTACCATACCTCTCGTTTATTTATATTTTTATTAATTTACCATACCTCTTTTACAAATATGGTATTTGGCCCATAGGATTCACTTAAATAAAATCTCTTTCTTGAGCCTTCATAAATAGAACGAGGGTTATGGACTAAATATAAAAAGAGGTTTTATTTATTTACGATACGTCTAGTTTATTTATATTTTTATTTATTTACCATACCTTTTGAGTAAGTATAAAAAGACGTTTTATTTATTTACCATACCTCCACTTTACTTATATTTTTATTTGTTTACACCCTTACATGTATATAAGGTGACTTATGGAGTAAATATAAAAAATGTTTTATTTATTTACCATACCTCTCATTTATTTATATTTTTATTAATTTACCGTACTTCTTTTATAAATATGGTATTTGGCCCATAGGATTCACTTAAATAAAACCTATTCTTGAAAATGGGCGAATGGATTCACTTAAGTAAAACCTATTCTTGAAAATGGGCGAATGGAAGGTTGTAAGTCCTAATTTCAAGGGCTAAATTTACCTTTTTTACCCTCCCCCTTAAAATAAGGTGGGCTATTTGAGGTGATTTGTAAAAATGTACTATGATACAAAATATTCGCCCACTAAAAATTTAAAACCCCTTAATTTCGCCAAAGGGCGAACATTCACCCCTAAAATTATCCTTGGTTTATAATATCAATACTTTGGGTTTTTATTCCCTTAGGTTTATAAGATCAATCGTAGCAAAACATGGTCAACCATGTTTGAATGTTGCATTGTAACAAGGATTGTCTTACCATCAAAATAAACTATGTTTATTTTAGTGTTTGTAGTATTTGTATTTGGGTTTACCAATGCTGCATTTATAATATTAGTCCCATGGGTTTAATATTATTCCCTTGGGTTCATAATCCCTTGGGGTTTTAGTATTAATCCCTTCGTTTTATTATTGCTTTGAGTTTAAAATATCAATCATGTTCAACCATGTTTGAATGTGGCATTGTGACAACAATTGTCTCACCATGAAAATAAACCATGTTTATTTTAGTGTTTGTAGTCTTTATATTTGGGTTTAACAATTTTGGGTTTATAATATTAGTCCGATGGGTTTAATATTATTTCCTTGGGTTCATAAACCCTTGGGATTTTAGTATTGATCCCTTAGTTTTATTATTCCCTTAGGTTTATAATATCAATCCATTGGGTTTATTATTCCTTTAGGTTTATCATATCGATCATGGTCAACCATTGTCAATCATAGACAACCATGGTCAACCATGGTTGAATGTCACATTGTGACAAGGATTGTCTCACCATGAAAATAAACCATGTTTATTTTATTCTTTCTAATATTTATAGTAGGGTTTACCAATGTTGGGTTTATAATATTAGTCCCTTGGGTTTAATATTATTTTCTTATGTTCATTATCCCTTGGGGCTTTACTATCAATCCTTTCGGTTTGTTTTTAACTTGTGTTTATAATATCAATCATGATCATCTTTATTAATCTCTTGTATTTTTAATATCAATCCCTTGCACTTCTTGATCCCTTAGGTTTTCAATATTTATCCGTTGGGTTCAATAATTCATTGGGTTTATAATATTAAACCATTGGGTTTATAATATTACTCTCTTTTGTTTATCTTAGGTTTTTTATGAAAAGAGATCTTGGGGGTTAACCAAAATCCCTTTCCTTAAAAAAAATATCAATCTTGAGGCCTGTCGGTTATGGTCCACTAAGCCTATCGGAAGCATTTATTTATGCCTTGAGCCTTTCAACCGTGGACTTACATTAAATCAAAGCCATATAATTTTATCAGGGCTTTTATACTATCAGAAGCATTACATATAGGCCTTTAAGCCTTAAAACCCCTTTAACCATTCATCTATCGGAATATGGGAAATACACGAGAAAACCATGAAAACCCACTCCGAGCCCTTAGTTCGAACTTCAAAATTCATACACTCGCATCTATAAAGATGATCGGGTCCACTCTTCCGTCCTTTCCGTAGCTCTAATTGCCGACACCCGACTTCCGATTCCTCCGACCACCATTTTATCGCTATCGACGTTCCACCACATCGCGCTATCGCAACATTCATAAAAACAATGTAAACTTTGAAATGGGAATTGATACTGTTACCCGTTTCGTAGAGATAGCAAAAAAGTGACCTGATTTTGAAAAGGGGTGATGCAGAACGCACATGTTTTTTTTAGAGCATAGTTTTTGGCACTTTAATTTTTTTTATGTACATTACGTTTTAGAATGATAGTGATTTTCATGCTGATTTAAAAAAGTGAGTATTCTGCATCACACCCTTTTTTTAAAAGCCCTGTTTTTTGGCTTTAAATTTTTTAATGTATAAAATGTAAATAATTATTTTTAAAATTTGATAATTTTTGAAGTGGTCGTTTTCTTCACATTTTCTTGTTTTTTATTTTAATTTTTTTTTTTTTTAGTGAGGTTTTTATTGTTTTGCATTTTTAAATTAGAAGGTTGATATTTAGGATTTTCGATATTCTACATAGTTATACATCCTTAATTAATTTTTCAATCCATTTGAAATAATTGTTTCTAAAAAACAATATTTTTTAACAATGGACATAAAAATAACCATTTTTAACATAAATATAACTAAAAGGCTACACATTTTGATAATTTGTTGCTAGAATTGACATGTCAAAATCACAATTTTTATACGATAATTTTAACTAAAAATTGTTAAATAATAGCTTTTTTTATGAATTTCACGTCAAAAAAATAATAATAATCACTTTTTTTCAAAAAATAATGATTAACTTAAAAATCAATGCGAAAATCACATATTACAAATATTGAACGTATAACAACCCTAATTGAATGTTTATTCTTCTCATAAAATGTCAAAATCAAAACATTGCAAAGCTTGATTTACAAGCATAACTTAATTTCATCAACAATGTTAGATAATCCAAACTCTTCTTCCTCTAGAGTTTCATCATTGTCTTCTTCCACATATTTTCTGTTTCCTTTTGCTCATTTTCCTCTTCTAATGGGTCTTTGATGTCTGCGAATCTCCCAATGTATGTCTTTCCAAACATTCCATGTAATGGTGGTTGGTGTTCCTTTGCCTTTTTTGCCACACATGATTCACTAAATTCCCCTTTCTTCAACCCAATTTCTTGCATTGCATCTGGAAGAAATTGAAGAGCATTAATTCTTTGCTGAATGAAATTCCACTATACTGGATCATTTTCAATTGCAATGAAATTTCTTCCTTTTTGAAGGCAACATGCTAGTGTTGTACCTAATTATCAAGCACAAAAGAAATAATGAACTAAATTAGTACAATGGCATATTAATTAAAAAAATAACATATTGATATTCAATTCCATATAATAAAACTTACCTGAGCCAGAAAATAAATCCAGAACCCAATCTCCTTCATTTGAACAAATGTCTATAATATATTTAATCAATAATTATGGTTTTTGATAAATGTTAATTATCTCTCCTCTTGCTTCTTTGTCTTCATATGTTAGTTTTCTCACAACAACATCATAAGTCAGTATTTGACTATGACTCTTTCCGTTTACCTGATTAAAAATCATAGACATATGGCTATCATCTTTTGCCCAACTATCAATATGAATGAATTCACAATCATTTATAAATTGTTGATCTTCATTGTTAAGAAGATTTGACTTTTTCTTGCAACATGAAATAGTAAAAGTTCAATTAACTTGTACATAAATAAAATTTTCAACATTAATCAAATATACATTTTAAATGTCTTACCATGTAAGCTGCATCCTTCAATTTGTTTTCCCCTTGAAGCTTGACAATATCATTGACAATTGTGTGTCTGAATGAAATGTCACAAATCTCCATAATGGTGATGACGTGACTTATACAAATCCCGCAACCACTTTACTTAGAGCTTGATAAGTATAAGGGTCACTATCATAGTCAATGTTTGGAATATTGAAACCATGGGTAATATCTACAATAACTAGGGCATAATCCCTTTTATGTATGAGTTTAGCAATGTCTTCACAGTCGCCTTGTATTACTTGAGATTGAATAGTGTGTAGCTCATTCCAAATGAAATGATTAAGAGTTGGATCAAGTTGAACATTCTTAATATGTTGCTTCCTCAGTCTTTCGATCTTTATTTTTTCAATAAAGGTTTTGAAACTATCTGGCACTCCATTACCATCCTTCCTCATCTTTTATAAAATAAACAAATATATGTGTAAGTTATAAATTAAAAATAGTACAATGGTGAATAAAAATGAATGTATAAATCAAGATACCTTTTTAAATGCAAGATAAAAAGATTTTAATGTTGATGTAGAACTTGAATCTAGATAGTTGCGTACAACATCATCCCAACTATCTTCATTCAACAATCTAACCATTTGTTCTTGAATTTTCATATAAACTTTGTGACTGCATAGATAAAGTAAGAAAAAGTTAATATAATGATATGTATAACAAATACTACCAAGAACAACATGTTCTATTTAAAATATAATTATAATATAGAAATAAATAAAAATCTTTCAACAAACTTACTTTTGAAATTCTTCAGACATTTCCTCCAATGATAATTCCCCTGACCTGACACGAGATAATATTGTTTTGACAATTTTTTCATCTTTCACTCCTTGCATCGCGCCCCAAGGTGTGATAATCATATCGTCTAGAAGTTGCTTCATTTTAGGAGCTAATTCACTGTTGCCACATATCAATGGCTTAGACTATTTGACCTTCTGGTTTTTAATGGCAATGTCTTCCCACATGCTAAAAATATCATCAATCAACCTCCAAACATCTCCAGTTCTAAATGCCAATTGGAAAATGTTATCAACACCTATGAATAAATCACTATTTTTGTTGCCTTTTCCATCTTTTGAATTGGTTTTCTCTTCAATTTTATATCCTATTTCCATACAACATTCCTTTCGGAAATCTGCAGTAACATTTATCCTATCCCCACCACATTTTTCTTCAAATTCACTATGAATAAATCTAACCCTTTGGATGAAATTCATAGACATCCTATATTCATTATCTGAATTATGATCCCATGCCACTAACTTTGCTTCTGTATCTGATAAACCAGCGTAAATGATACATTTCATTGTTTCAAAACGTGGGTTATTAGGATATTCTTCCATCAATTGTCTTTGAGCTTCTACATAATGGTTCCCCCCAAGCACATAATAATTGTATTCAAAACATTTTGACTTATCAAATTCTTCTTTGTTGGGAACTTGAAGTGGATCAACAAGAAGCACATAACTAACCACATGAGCATATGGATTATACCTCATCAATGTCTTCAAGTTGTGAACATGCAGATGATGTGGCTTTCTAACTTGATATTGACATTGTCCTTCACTTGCTTTATAGGTTTGCCTGAAATTAAGCTGAAATGTGCGACCACCATCAATTAAGTTTCTCTTTGTCAAATTCTCTCGAATGACATTTTGTTTTGTTTTCATAATGCCATCCTCTAAATCAGCTCCTGGTGTAATGATTTCTCTGCTTTCTTTTGAAGTTTCACTAGGTTCTTAACTGCTGGTAATGACTCCTTCAAAATCTTCAACTTTACTTTTCTTGGTCATAACATTCCCAACAGATTTATTCTTGGGCATTATTACTTTTGGTTTTTTATGGCTCTTCTCAGTTCCAATGTCATGTTCAGTAATGGAAACATATGCTTCATTGTCAATTTCAACTTCATCATTCTCAAAAGTAACTTGTTTACCCTTGCTAGATTTATCTACCAGAGGCCTTTTTTTTCTGGTTCTTTGGATGTAGTTTTGTAGCATTATCAATTACTACATTTTGCTTATTTTCCATATCTTCTTCTAACACTGAGTAAAAACTTCTGACAACTTTCATGATATCATGCTCTATGAAATGAATGCCTCCCAACCTAATTGATCAACTTTCAACGAAATTCTTCCAAACAAAATATCATATGTCAATAAAAAACAAAGTTAAAAAATATAGCAAGACACTTTCAAGAACGCAAAATAAAAATATAAATAACAATACTTACGATGTTTTGTGTCATCTCATTTACGATTTGATTACACAACTTTGTAGATACCTCTTTCGTGTCATACAATGAATATGATAGTTGGTATTTAACCCTTTCATGTGACTTGGGAGCTTTTGTAAATACGTAAACAACTTCAGTGTCTAGTACCGAACACATATCTACGACTCTTCCCATCACCTCAAAAATTCCATTATCATTCGGTATATCGATATATAGATATATATTCACATTTGTGCTTTCTCTTTCTTTCACATACCAGATTCTTGATGGAAATTTCACCTCTTTCGAATTCTTCCAGTCTGAAATCATCTTCTTATCACTTGAGGCACTTGAAAGATTTGCAATCATGAGCTCAAGTGGAGTTCGTTCACCAATGTTTCTTGAAGATGCACCTTTAAGAGTCCTTGGTCTAGATAGATTCACTAAAATTTTCTTTGATGTCATTTTCCTGAAAAATAGAAACACATAAATCAGTAAATAATAAAAACATATTAACTTAAATTAACAACGAAAATATATCATAAATTTTTTATTTGTATGATCAACAATCGCCCCACACACTGCTCCTCACATTCTAAAAGGGCATGCATTAATATTCTAGTGTAAAAAAAAGTAAATCACGAATAAAACATTCCAAAATTAACTATATATATATATATATATATTTATATATTATGAAATGTCTATTTGTTTTAATAAGTACAAAAAAAATATATGAAATGGCACCCCACCGCACCCACCGGTGCTCTACACCATCCGCTCACCCCGGGCGCCCCCACCGCCGTTCCCCCTCACCCACGAGCACCCTCCCTCTCTACGCCCAACACCCCGGGCACTTGCCACACTCCACTCCACCCACCCATGAGCACCCTCCTCCTCTTCGACCAACCCATGGGCGCTTGCCACACTCCACTCCACCCACCCACCAACACCCCCCCTCAAGGGCGCCCTCCTCCGAGCACCCAAGCCACCCACCGGCGGCCTCCCTCCCTCGCGCCCCAACCCCCCCCCGTTGAACCCTCGGGTGTGCCCTCTCAACCCCTCGCCAAGGCGCTCGACCACACCAACCACGCCCTCGGGCGCCCCAACCCAACCCCTTGCCCCCATGGGTGCCCATCCCTCGCACCCCCTGCCCGGGCACCCTTCCACCCCCCGTGCCCCAACCCTTCCACAAACCCACCCACCCACCCCTGGCGAGCGCCCCAACCGACCGCCTTCGCCCCAAACCACCCAACCCCCTCCACACCCCAGCCCCCACCCGGGCGCCCCCACCCACCACGCCCCGGGGCGGGCGCCCTCCCAACCCCCGCTCCCTCACCCACCCCCTGCCCGGGTGCCCTACCACCCCCCATGCCCCAACCCCCGCTCTGGCGCCCCCACCCAACCACCTTGAGCGGGTTACCTCCCACCCCCTGCGCCCCGACCCTCCCAGCACCCGCCTGGCGCCCTCACCCACCCCCCGCCTGGGTGCGCCCTCCCACCACGCGCGCCCCAACCCACCCAACCCCTGCCCGGGCGCCCTCACCCACCCGCCGCTCCCGCCCGGGTGCGCCCTCCCACTCCCTCACGCCCCAACACCTACCCAGGCGCCCTCCCAACTCCCCCGGGCTGCCCCCCTCTCCCTCTCCCCGGCGCCCGCCCCCCACCTCCCCCCAGGTACCCCACCCCACCTCCGCCCGCCCGGGCACCCTCCCAACTCCCCCGGGCCACCCCCCTCTCCCCCTCCCTAGGCGCCCCACCCCAGCTCCCCCTGCTCGGGCGCTCCCCGCCCCACCCTCCCTCCGCCCCCCACCCCAACCCCCCCGAGCCACCCCCCCTCCCGCTCCCTGGCACCCAACCCCACCTCCCCTCGCCCGGGCACCCCTTGCCCTAACCCCCCTCTGCCCAGGTGGCCCAACCCCCCTCCCCCGGGCACACCCCACCCACCCTCCCTTGGCCCTGCCACTCAGGCCGCCCACGCCCCCGCCTGGCAGGTGGCAGGGCGATTCCGAGAATCGCCCTGCCGCCTGTCGGGCAGGGGCACAGGTGGCACTGCCAAGGCTGGCGCCACCTGGGCCGCCCGCGCCAGCGCCCGGCAGGCGGCAGGGCGATTCCCGGAATTGCCCTGCTGCCTGCCGGGCAGGGGCGCGGGCGGCCCGGGTTGCGGGGCCGAGGGAGGGTGGGTGAGGTGCGCCTAGGGGAGGGGGGTTGGGGCAGGGCGTGCTTGGGAGAGGGAGGTGGGTGCGACTAGTGGGGCGCGACACTCGGATGGGAGGTAGGGTAGGGTGGGGGCGCGGCGTGGCGCCCGGGTAAGGTAGGGTGGGGGCATGGCGTGGCGCTCGGGCGAGGGGAGTGGGGCTGGGTGGGGGGGGCCCACACCTGGGGGGAGGGGAGGTCAGGTGGAGCGGGACGCAGCGCACCCAGGGGGGGGGAGGTGTGGTGTGGAGGGGCGGGGGGCACTCGAGCTTGGGGGGGGGCGCCCGGGGGTGGGGTACGTGAGGTGCCGCGGGGCACCCGGGGGGGTTGATGTGGGGGCCAGGGGTTGTGGTGAGGCGGTCGTGGGGGTGGGATTGGTAGAGAGCTGGTGGGGCTGAGGGAGGGGTGAGGGCGCCTAGTGGGGCGTGGGCAGGTGAGAGAGGGGCGTGAGGGAGGGATGGGCAAGGGAGCAAGCTAGGGGTGGTGAGAACTTTGGGGGGTTGACGGTAAGGGATGAGGGTGGCATTGAGGGGGTTAATGGGGCAGGGCCCCAACCCCACGATAGGCGGGCGAGCCGTTGGGCCGCCCCCACACCCCCTACCGCTCCCCCATGCCCTCACACTCGCCCGCTCACCCGACCTCCCCGCCCACCCCGCGACACCACAGTGGTCCACCCACGGGTATTAAGCGATTGAGTTTGATCGGGCCCACCATGCTCATGATGGATGTAATTGTTATTTTGGCTCAGGAAAATTATTAATTTAAAAAAAAAAAAAACTTTTTCATTAAACTAATTTAATATAAAAGTTTTCAAGGAAAAAAAATTAACTTACCTTTCAATTGCGAGAATTCTTCATTGAATATGTTGTTGATAGTGATGTAGCTGCTCCACAAATTCACGAGTCTTTCAACGATTTTCAGAAAGCCTGGATGTGATGTGAGTAATAGTGATAATGAAATTTTAATATATAAGTGAAATTACGGAGATGTTTTACTGTATGGTTAATGTGGGATAATTTTTTTTAAAATATTAAAGTGAATATTATAGATTTTTTTTACAATGGGTTGAATGTGGGATAATTTGTTTTAAAATATTATAAAGTGAATATTGTAGAGTTGTAAAGCGACTATTATATACTTTAACTATTAAAATAATTAATGTGGAAGTTGTAGTGTACAACTTTAATTTTAATGATTTATTTCATAAAAAAATTTAGTTTGTAACATTTTTCAATAAATTGTAGAACAAAATAATGAAGGTAAATAAATTTAACGGACTTTTTGGAGGGAAATATTTTCACGAAAATTTTTGGAGGGAAATATTTTTGCAAAACTTTTTGGAGGGAAAATTTCATTCTTTAATCTATATAATATCTTTAGGAGACTCTCCATTTGTATCATTCAACATCTTCTATTTGAAAGTGATGGATTGTTCTAATAATGAAGTTTCAATTTATACACCATCAACTTCTTCATCACGTAACAACTCTATTCATATTGATGAATATAGCGGGAATTCTTCCACTATGAATAGAAATTCAATTCTTCCACTTAGTCCTGATTCTAAGGACTATGAGAGCAGCACTGATGAAAGAGGGGATGGAGAATTTCAAATAAATAAAGAGTCATAGATTGCACTTAGTCCTACTTCTAAGGACTATGAAATCCGCAGTGATGAAGAGCATGATGGTGAAGTTCAAAAGAACGGAGTGCCACGATGTCCACTTAGTCCTAATTCTGAGGACTATGAGAGCAACAGTTTTGAAGAGCATGATGGTGAAGTTCAAAAGAATGGAGGGTCACGGTGTCCACTTAGTCCTAATTCTGAGGACTATGAGAGCAGCAATTTTGAAGAGCATGATGGTGAAGTTCAAAAGAATGGAGTGTCACGGTGTCCACTTAGTCCTAATTTTGAGGACTATGATATCAGCAGTTTTGAAGAGCATGATGGTGAAGTTCAAAAGAATGGAGTGTCACGGTGTCCACTTAGTCCTAATTCTAAGGACTATGACAGCAACAGTTTTGAAGAGCATGATGGAAAATTTCAAAAGAATGGAGTGTCAGTGTCCATTTAGTCCTAATTCGAAGGACTATGAGAGCAGCAGTGATGAAGAGCGTGATAACGAATTTCAAAAGAATGGATTGTCAAAGTGTCCACTTAGTCCTAATTCTAAGGACTATGAGAGCAGTAGTGATGAAAAACATGATGTTGAATTTCAAAAGTATGGAGTGTCACGGTGTCCAGTTAGTCCTAATTCTAAGGACTATGAGAGCAGCAGTGATGAAGAGTGGGATGATGAATTTCAAAAGATTGGAGTGCCACAGTGTCCACTTAGTCCTAATTCTACGGACTATGAGAGTAATAGTTATGAAGAGCGTGATGATGAATTTCAAAAGAATGGAGTGTCACTGTGTCCTCTTAGTCCTAATTCTAAGGACTATGAGAGCAACAGTGATGAAGGAAAGGATGATGCACTTAGTCCTAATTCTAATGAGTATAAAGGTAGCAGTGACAAAGGATAGGATGTATCATCTTCAATAAGTAAACAGTGACATTTTCGACATAGTCCTAATTCTTGGACTATGAGAGTAGCACTGACATGCACTTGAGGAAGAATATCCATTAAACATCGAGTCAGATTTTCCATTCAGTCCAATTTTAAGGACTACGACAGTAGCACTGAAGAAGCGGAAGATGAATAATATCCTCCAAGTCAATATTTGAAAAGCAGAGCTGATCATAGTGTGGATAACATTCCTCTTAATGATGATGAAAAGCCTTATACAAATGATGATCCAATGATGGAGATGTTGCCAAGAAATATTGTATCGAGGAGTAGGAGCAGACCTTTTCGTATTAATGCCAGTTGTTTTAGTTATACAAGGGGTAGAGTAGAATATCTGGCGCAAAGAAGTTCTATCAGTGCTCTCATTTCAAGTGAATGTTGCCAAAAAGATTGCTTGAGACATATGGATTTCAAATTTGCATTAGAAAGCAGGAAGAGATATTTGTCAATGAATAAAAGCATGCAAAATTCATATTTAGTTGGGTGAATGCAATCTACATTGTCAGGTTATGATTATCATATTGGGACTTTATTTATCTGTAGAAAAGGTTTCAAAATGTTTCATTCGATTGGGAATTTTCGTCTCTCAAGAATTCTAGAAAATTTGGAAAAGGATCCCACATTTTATTCAGAAGTACGTCATAAAAAAGAGTTTGGGCCATTATCAGTTTTTGCAATGTCATGGATGAAAGATTTCTTTTCAAAGCATGGAGAGTGTATGCCAAATAGAGAGACAATACATATTCCGGATAACTTTTCAAGACGAGAAATCTACAACTTATACAAAGAATATGCAGAAGGTGCTGAGGGACATGGCCAGTTTATTACATATCAATATTTTGTGAAGGTATGGAAGAAAGAATTCAACAATGTCCGTATTCCTAAGAAGACAAGGATGGGGATTTGCAGTACATGTGCTTCTCTTAAATAAAAAAGGGTCTAATTTGAAGGCTCAGAAAGAGGTAAGCCTTTAGAACTTTAACTTTTAAAATTGCATAGTCATCAACTATGAAAACATATTTCTTAATGAATTTCTTTTATGCTGTGTAGATTTAATTGTCAAAGAACTTCAGGAGTATCGCGAACAACAAACAAACGAAAGGAAGAAGTTGTACAAGAATCGAAATAAGTGTTATGATAATCTGAATAAATATTTGGGTTTGATAATTGATGGTATGGACTAGAAGAAAACACTTTTACCACATTTTGTTCGCACACCCAAAAGTTACAGGAGGAAAATTTTATTCAATTTCACTTGGTCGGTTGTATGGTCTTCAATGGGAAAATGTTGCTAGGGGTGTACTTCACAGCTCCAAACATTCATAATGATGCAAATCTGACCATAACCATAATTCATGATGTGATTTCTCATTGGTCTGGTAATCTTCCTGAAGTTTTGTATCTATAATTGGACAACACTTGCCGTGAAAACAAAAATCAGGTTGCTTTTGAATATCTAAACATGCTTGCTGAATTGAGAATTTTTCAAAAGGTAAAGGTTGGTTTCCTTCTTGTTGGGCACACTCATGACCATATTGATTAGATGTTCAGTCGTTTTTCAGTCACATTGAGGAGGAAGGAAGTTGGGAGCTTGCCATCACTAATTGAATGTATTAAGAAATCATACATGCTAGAGCCTACTTTTGATGTGTTCGAAGAAACTATTGACATGCGAAGGTTTATTCTGGGATCATATGGTGAGGGGAAATGCATTGAACAACTTAATGACATTAGCTTCCAACATCAATTTCGTATCAAAAAAATTGATGGGAAAACACTAATACGGGGCAAGAAGTATTCAAATACTACAGAATGGGCACCATCATCAGGTTTGAAATTTTTGAAGTTCATTCCATATCATCCAATATTTGAATCAAAAATGTTGTTATCACAATCAGTTGGTGAAGTTCAGAATGCACACAGACAGAACAGAGATATAAATTATTCTGATTGCCTAGAAGAAATTAAAAAATGTATTAGATATACATATGAGTACTTTGACATTGCTGATTTAGTTTGGTGGGAGTCATTTTTCAATAATCAAAGTGATATCATATCAAAAACAACAAATGAAGATATACCTTTGAAAAATCCATTTATTTGGCCACAAAATGTGTCGAATGAACACGAGGAAGTAAACATTGTTGAACAGTAACAATCTCAAGGTATTATTAATTCTTCACAAGCAGCGGAAAGAGAGATGTATATTGGTTCCAGAAGATCTCATGCACAACGTGAAGCCATGGAAGACCTTTATAGGGGTTCAGTACAGGATGTTAAGGAGGGTTTCATGATTGCAGTGCTAGCAGATGGAGATCCCAATGGCTATCCATTTTGGGTTACTAAGGTCTTTATAGAAAATGAGGATGTTACAAGTGTTGAAGTACATTGGTATGCCACAAATACACACCCATTCAATGGTTTGTATAAGCCAGAGATGGTAGTTGACAAAAAAATGGCGGAAAAAGAAAAAGAAAGGTTACAAATATAAATCGCCACCGCACAGACATATTAAAATTGGAGGATGTTGACATACTTGTTTATGACTTCAATTTAACAAAGAGAGGAACTCTTCACTTCAAGACGATAGAGATTCTGAAAAGGTTGTTATCAGAAGGAACAGTGTTGACATGGGAGTCAGCTGAAACCAGTCGTAGATCTAGAAGAATTTTGAAACCTGAAATGTTGGGCATGCACGTGGACTCAGATGGGGCACTAGTTGATGAAAGAGAAGAATATGGAACATCTTCGTCAACATCCAGTCACTCATCTGAAGATGTGAATTCTGATGGTGTGAAAGAAAATATGAGTGAATTTGAATAATTGTTTAAGACAGTTTATATAACTAATGTATGCATCGTATCTTCAAATAAAATTAATGTTTTCCATATGGTGTTAAATGAGAAGTTATGAGGCATTTTTATGTTTTTGGATTATATGTCTTAATTATGATAAATTTTATTGTTTAAAATATCTACAATGCAATATTAAATTAGAGATATAATGTATGTTTTATTCAATATACAAATAATGACTTTTGAATTCATTTAGTGATGTAATTTGTTCATAATGTCATGGCTTTTTAGTTTTAAAGTTGAAAAAATTTCAATTTTTTTTGTATCTAGCATGTTATGGTTGAAAACATGTTAAATTTATACTTAGGAAAGAAAAATGATATTCTACCAAAAACATTAATGTGTTTTCTCCCTCATAAACAACTTTGTTTGACACATAAAAATTTGGTTTTATTAGCATTTTTTTAAAATTTTGAAAATTGACCATAAAAAAAATTCATTTTTCCAGTATCATCACTTTCATTTTGAAGCTATATTTTGCACGAAAATTTCATAGTAAATTTCGTAGTCACTGCCATTTTTAAAACATGTTCAAAATTGACGCCTAAAAAATAAAAACATTGTTCCAGTATACACACTTTTCGTTTTTAGCACTGTTTTTGATGTTTTTTGGGGGTTTTTTGGCCAGAGTTCCCATTTCAAAGTCTACATTGTTTAAACTACTAGTCCTTGACCTGCCCAATATGCGATCGCCGATCGCATCTGGACTCTTGATCTGATGGTCCATGATGCATTGCATTATCGCAATTGGTCTTTTCAATGGTCAGACCCCATTCACTCCAAAGCGTCGATCTGACCAAACTTCCAGACCCGATAAGGGTATATGGAAACTTTTATAAGTTTTCAAGTCCAGTTTATGGATCTGCTAAGTGTTTTTGCGTGATTTCTCAGTGTAAACGAGAATCCATTAAAGGCAACGAATTCCAGTTTACACTGAGAAATCGCGCAAAAACACTTAGCGGATCCGTAAAGTGGACTTGAAAAATTATAAAAGTTTCACTATACCCTTATCGGGTCTGGAAGTTTGGTCGGATCGGCGCTTCGGAGTGAATGGGGTCCGACCATTGAAAAGACCGATTGCGATAATGCAATGCATCATGGACCGTTGGATGGAGAGTCCAGATCGACAGCCTAGATCTGATCGCTAATTGCATATCGGCAAGTCAAATGGAATCGCGATAGCAAAGTGCCAATAGTGTTATTCCATTCTAATAGAATAACCCCACCGATAGTGTTATTCCATTTCTTATGGAATAACCCCGCTAATAGTGCATTTTGCGTGTTAGCGCATTTCTCATGGAGTAACCGCTGATAGTGTATTTCGATCGGGGTAAAGACTATTGGGGTATGCGATAAGAGTGGACCCGAAGATTTATTAAGCGTGGTTTATATGAATTGATGTCCGTTATGTTAATCACATATCGGAGGAGATGGAGTCGTGCGTTAAAATGACCATGGGAATGGAAAGTTTCGATAGCGATAAAGGTGATCCTCGCTAAGTCTGTCAAGACCGTACCAAAAGTGGAAAAGGTACAGTTTGCATGTATTTTGCTTTGTAAATGGGTTATAAGAGAAATAACGCCGATAAATGGTTTTCATGTGTTAATAACTTAATTATATATAACAAATGGTTCATAAAGGAAAAGGTTATATATACGGGGTTAAGAGTCATAAACAAAGGTTATGAAGGGTTTTAAGGCACCAATAGGAAGGTTTAATGAAAGACTTCAATAAAGTCTTATATGAAGGCTCAAAGGTTGATTAAAGTTTCGATAGGAGGTTTTAGCGGGATGATTGGGTTCCGATATAAAGGAACTGATAAAACAGGGCCTTAACTATTTGGGGGTGATGTTTTGACTCCTTTGAGAGTTAAATACTCGGGACTGATGTGTTTATGCATTTTTATGCATACTGTGGGTATGTGCGGGGCTATCCTTGCATCAGTGTTATATACTTTGGGTTATACTATTAATCCTTTTGGTTTTTTAGGTTTTTAGCATTAATCCCTTGTTGTTATTAGCTCCTTAGGTTTATATTATCAATCCCTTGGGTTTATTAATCTAAGGGTTATATTATTAGCATATAATATTATTGATAGGGTTTATATTATCAACGAGTGTTTAATATAGATTCTTTGGTTTTATAATCCTTCAGGGTTATGATATAAATTCCTCGGGTTTATAGTATTAATCATAGGTTTTATATTATTATGAGTTTATATTATTATAATAATCATAAATATATAAATATATAAGAATATAGTTGCTATTATTTGTATAGTTATTAATTATCATAAATAATAATATTGATTATAATAATAATTATAGTTGTATATTATTATAATAATATAATATTATAATCTATCATTATTATTATTATTATATTTTTTTATTATAATAATAATACAATATAGTTGTTATTATTTTTTTATAATTTTATATTATTAGATTTTTAAAATAATATAATGATAATCTAATATTATTATGAGTTGTTGTTATTATTAATTAATATATTGTAGGAGTTTATATAATTATTATAATATTAATATAATATTTATACAATAATATATATAAATAATCTTGTTGCTAATATTTATATAGTTATTAATAATCCTAAATACTAATAATAATTAACCCTATGTACACAAACCCTAAGATAAATATTAAAAATATTAAAGTAGAATAATAATAATAATAATATTATTATTATTATTATGAGTTTGTATTATTATAATAATATTAATATAATAATCATATATATAATTATATAAGAATATAGTTGCTATTATTTGTATAATTATTAATTATCATAAATAATAAATAATTGGTCTTTATTATTCTTATTATAATAATATAGATTATATCATTATTATAATAATAATTATATTTGTATATTATTATAATAATATAATAATAATATTAATAGCTATATAAATATTAACCATAAGATTATTTCTATATATTATTGTATAAATATTATTATTATTATTGTTATCATTATATTTTATTATTATAATAATAATATAGTATAATTGTTATTATTATTTTTTTTATAATTTTATATTATTAGATTATTTAAATAATATAATGATAATCTAATATTATTGTGAGCTATTCTTATTATTAATTAATATAATATTTATATAGTACTATATATAAATAATCTGGTTGTTAATATTTATATAGTTATTAATAATCCTAAATACCGATAATAATTATTAATGTGGTTGATGATGATGATGATAGTGGTTACCGTCCACTGAGACCAAATTCGTCTATCGAACCTACAATATTTTTAATTTTTAATTGTCTGGCTCCTCGTCTTTCTTGGCGAGATTGGTGTTGTAGCTCTCTTTTTTTTCTCTACAGTCTTCCAACTTCCTTTATCTTGCATCTCCTTCATCTCTTCTGGTTCTTGAGACAATGGTGTCTTAGCTTCGCGATCAATTGTGTTCGTCCTTTTGAAGATAGTCGTACAAGAAGTTTGGTCTAGGAGATCTGCTTTGTTGTTAAATGAAGATTTATTTTGCACGATATTCGAATCCTCATAACTGTTGATACTTGAGGGGTTGTCGAGTGCATTTTTTGTTGTTGGGCAGGGCTTTCTCCATGCTTGTCTTGAGATAATTTAATGTTAGCATGCTTTCTTACATGTTTTTGTTTTTTCACTTTTTATGACTTGTTATGTAAAGAGGTTGTCTGTCACAGATGCAAGTGACTGTACCCAAGGAATTCCAAGCACTGCATAACATTTAAACTCTAGGGTAAATGATTGTAACATGTCGATATATAGATAACTTAATTGTGCATAGACATATGTGAGCAACATGGGATAAATAATACAAGAGTAAATTTACACGAAAATGAATTAATCAGCTTAATAATTGCAATCTGATTAGACAACCATGTCATCTATTTTTCCAATCCCATGCTTCGATCTGCAACTCTCCATTATTATTATGCTTCCTGTCATCTAATTGATAGAAGGGGAAATCACTGCTCGATGGTTCGATCTGCAACTCTCCATTATTATTATGCTTCTTGTCATCTAATTGATTGAAGGTGAAATCACATGTTGCTTCTTTCCATTATTAAGGATGCTCCCAGCAAAACTTAACTTGCATTGGCCCCTATCGATTTAAGATGCACAGAGTTTTGGAAGTGAAATGTCCAAAGTCTGGAGTTGGGCCTTCCATCTAAATGTCGGCTTGTAGGACTAGTTGCGTTCACAGAAGTCGAGCTCGTCATTTGTGTGAGGACATGGTGTGCGAGGACATGGGATTCCTGATCATGACTAGTGAGAAGTCAGGCTAGGATCTATTGTTAGTGTTTATGCGAGATGGGTAGCTTCATTAAAATTCTAGTAAATTTAGTCATAAAAATTGCTAATTTTGTTCAATAAAATAAATAATTGTGTTTTCTACACGTTGTTCAATGAATTTCCTTCATATTTCTGCATTCATAAATTTTCCCTTCTTTGAATTTTAATTGGTGCCCCTTTGCATTGAGTCATGAAAGTTATTGCGCTGTGTATTGATGCTTTCCAATCACATGAACCTGGGGATCTTAGCAGTTCCGTTATGTTGTAGAAGCTTAGGGATATAACGGGGCTTTCTTAAAAAAAAAACATATTACACGCCCCATCACGATGGGGATATTTCCGATAAAATGCTTTTATTCAACCAGTGACATTTTTAATAAGAAACAGTTTTCAGTTGGTAAAACTTCAGGGAATATAACATACACTTGCGAGCACTTATCTATTCTCCCTTCCCAAAGTTTTGGACTTATATCAAGAAATGCCAAGGTTTTACGTTTATATATCGTTAAAAACACATGTCTTAATATACTTTCATACAGTTCGTTTATTCAACATTGCATATGCACGTTAGATGTTCCCCAAAATCTGCATCTAGAAGTGAAATGTGCGAGTTTGAAAGTGGTTCCGTTTTGCCAAATGCTGACATGTAGGATTAATCGGGTTTAAGGGATGTAAGACCCCGACCTCAACTAGTTTTTGACAACCTACCAATTAGCCATACTTTTTTGACTTTTTTAATTATTAATTTAAAAATATTATTTAACTTTTATTAATATATTTTAATAATTTAAAAGTATTAAAAAACTAAAATAAAATTTTGTTTGAGTTAATATAAAATTCGATAAAATTAATAGTTCATATGGATTTTAAATTATATAAAATTATATTTTATATAAAAAACTTAACTTTTTAGTGGATTTTTCTAATTTTATAGATTTGTTTAATCAATTTATATAATTTTTTTTGGTGATGTTAGCTTTAAAAATTGAATCATGTTCATATTTAAAAGTTTTTCAAAGTTGCTAGATGTATAATTATTTTTCCATTTAACATGAAGTTAATATATGACATTTAAAATTCCTTAGCAAAAAAAATATTAAATTTAAATGTTATATATTAACTTTATGTCTAGTAGAAAAATAATTATCATCTAGCATCTTTAAAAAGTTTTTAAATTTCAATTGCTTTATATATATATATATATATATATATATATATATATATATAATTTGGTGTAAATATTTTAGAATATTAAAATTCAATTAAAAAATTATTATTATTTTATTAGTCTAAATGTTTTAGAATAGTAAAATTTAATTGTTAAAAGGAAAAAATATTATTTTTTATTTACATATAATAAAATTAATGTTTTTTTAGATAAGTATGAAATATTGCTAAATAAGTCAAGTACAACAAAACTATTAATTAGAAGTAATAAATGAAATGTTAGTTTTATAATATTCCTAGAATTTTTGAATGACTGATTTGAAAAGGTCGCAAAAAGTAAAGTAAAATGCAATTTTGTTTATTAATTTAAAAGTAAAGACAATAATATTTTTATGTTAAAGTCTTAAGATATTTGAGAAATAAAATTATATTAACAAATAATTAAAAAAAAAATAAAATACCTTTAATTGATAATAAATTTTATTAATAAAACATAGTTTTATTTCATATTTCAAACAATTTATTTTTCACCAATATTATTTTAATTAAATAAATTAAAATAACGCAATAGATTCATAAATACAAATAAACAGTGATATATTACCAATACCTTCATAAATACAAATAAATAGTGATATACCACCCACTCAATACCATTTTTTTTATATATAAATGCGAATAAACGGTAATATACCACCCAATAGCCCTTGTTTTATATATATAATGTGATGTAACAAGTTTCGATCTGTTTAGCATTTCGATAGGGGCAGATTTGGTATCCATCAATGTCAATATAACAAAGCTGGTACTCTTCTGACTGTAGCATTAAAAATAACTTTGATAACTTTTCAAATTCAAGTTGGCAAATGACACTGCCAAATTCCAATATCAGTACTGGTCATAAGCCCGAAAAATTAGCGCACCACAAATTTTTTGAGCGCTCTTCATAGTGGCAAAAATTTGCCCAACCCATATTTTCGCGGTTACGAGGAGCACGATGACCAATCAACCTTGGAAAAGGAACCCTCAAATCGGTATATGGTTTCGGATTATCCAAGGTATTCGTGATTGTTCGTTTACTTATATATTTATGATTTTTTTGGGTTTGATCTGCCTTTTTGTGGGAAAATGTTTATTCTTATTTTATTTTTTTGAGTAGAAATTTTTAGATTTCAAAATATTAATTTACAACAATTAATATAATTATATAAATTAAATAACTAATAAAAATTAACAAGTACCAATTTACTTACTTTCTAACCTATAACATATTATCCACATTTACTTACTTTCTAACCTATAACATATTATTATATGGATAAGGTTAAAAAATCATAAAATTTAATTAACTATAATAATATTTTAATTATTCATATTATTATTTACTATAAAAACAATAGATATATGAATTAAAATTATATAATTGAATTAAAACTATAAAATACTATTCCATATGAATACTATTATCTATGGTTAGCTTGATCTACAAGAATTTGAACCTTCAATCCGTAACACCCATGGAATACTTGTTAGGTTATTTTATTTTATTTTTTGTTAATGATTCGTGGCTTAAAAGGTTTGATGAAATGTTGTTAGGAAAACAATTACTTAATGGAAGACCATTAAATCCAAGGACGAATTTTTTTCAAAAAAAAAGAAAAAAAGTGTAAAAACCACAAGACAATTGGGACAAATATAAGGGATCTCTCTTTTTTCCTCTAGGGAAGAGAAGGAAAAAACACACACTCAAAGGGGGGAGATAGAAAGACAGAAGAGAGAGATTGGACAGAGAACCTTGTACAACCATGGCAAGGAGGCAAGACACTCCCAGACCAAGGTGTTCTTGAGCTGAGCTATGGACCAGTGGAACTCTTGGATGAACCGTGGAAGGGTGAAATTATGGTTCAAACGTAGGTGGTCTTGATGTTGGGAATTCTTTAAGCTAAGGCTTAGTTCCATTACTAACTTGTTGGAAGAAACTCGAGGGAGAGACTGGACGTCATTTCCAGTCTTACTGTTTGGTGGTGAGATCTTCCTGGTAAATTCTCATAACAACAAAAGTTCCGACAAATAAGTAATCTGAGAAATTATTTTGTTATTTCTTCTTATTCGATGATTGAACCTAGGCTCCCAGTGGGTTTTTATTATGTACAGTGATTGAATGGAAAACTTTGTTATTGATACTTGAAGGTTTTTATTGTTTTTGTGACGAAAAATAAACACCCTATGCTTTAGAGTAGGTGTAATTTATGATCAAGAAAAAAAAATAATAAAAGAGAATTTGTAATTGACTATGGACTACCAGTTAATAAGGTTGAAAGTTTTAAGGCCTGAGGGCTCGACTTCCAGAAAACAATAGTGAAAAAAATCTTACTCAGAGTATTTTCCAAAACGTTTTGTCCGGAATTAGGTAATCTAGGGTGGAAGAGAGGAAGTGTATGAGTTTAATCTGGCGAAGGATTAACTCTTGCGGAGGAAGTACCTTGTTAACTAGGAGAAGAAAAAATGATAAGGGTTGGCTCTACGAGCAAGGAAAAACCTAGGACCCACTCGGTTATAATATAAAAGGAAAAAATGAAAGTGAAACAAAGAGGAGGGAATATTGTTCATTACACAAAAGTAAAACCACTCTAGCCATATATAGATTGTTCCGCATGAAAATACATTCTATAATAAACACCATATGGTCCGAAAAGGAAAAGTTATAACTCTGTAAAGAGATTTAGTTATCCTAGATTTAACAGAAGGTGAAAGCGAATGAAAACATCGAAAATTTATATAACAGTAAGGTTTCCCTTTCCTCTTCATAATCAGAAATGTGTAACTCAAAATATATGCATGATCTATAACATCGACACAAGGAATTGAATGCTTAGAATTAAACTCTTTATTCCTCATAAATGCATTCAAGAATTGAAACAACCGGGTTAAAGCCCATGGTGCTCCATTGGACACATTCAATGTGTCTTCAAAATAATACAATTACATTAACAATAAAGGAACCCATAATTTAATTAAATATATGAGTCTTAGTGGGTCTTAGAAGGAGAGGAAGGAGAGGAATTAAGGGGGTTGTTGACTTTGAACGCACTAATGAAAGTGAGTGCGCATCAGGGGGTTGTTAAGGCTCATCTATTTATACTATTTCTTTATACAATACCATGGTCTAAAGGAACATGGGAGAATCTAAAATCATACTAAAAACAACGGGCCAAGGTCCCTTTGACTCTATCTAACTACATGCTCCTAACGGAATTGAGTGCACATTGTTCTCTGATCTTTAGCTCACCAACGACCCCCTAATGTAGCGCATGAAGAGACTCGAATGGTAGTCACACAAGGTTCAACCCCATATATTTTATTCCGTGAAGCACCTCGCGAGCCTCATCCCACTCCACACCGAATAACCCTTCAGGTAAATGAAAGACTTTGACATCTTGCAGCCAGTGAGTCTCTAATACTGCACTCCTTCGGTGTGTCAGGCTCGCTTGCGCGTTGCTCGCCTTCCCGACATCTGCCTAAAATATGTTTGCCTAGATCTGCAGCTCACTCAGATCCTTCTAGACACTCTTGAGCATCTACCTCTATTGTTGCTTGAATTGTTACAACACCTCTGTCATTATGTTCCAAATTTTGTCGCCGATCTCATCAAAATTACCCTCTATCAACACCATGGGATCAATATGCATCTTCCTATTAGACTTCTGTTTCTTTCGCTGCCCACATTTTGCTTCCTCCATGCACCTTTTGAGGATGAAAGTCGTGGTTTGCTCCTCACTGCCACCTACTCCTTGCTGTGATAGCTCTTTCTCATCAGTGTTGTGAGAAGCAAACTTCTTGCTTTCCTGTGCATCCTTCTATTCTCTCTCTGCCTGTGCTTAGGTAGCGCACTCTTCCTCCATACAGGCCTTCTCTGTAGCTACCGTAGCAGCCTCCTTCGTCTTTTTCTGAGCCAATGTGCACACAAATTTCTGAGCACGTCCTTCCGCTTCTATGACACAAAGCTTTTTGTGCCTATGCTTGTTCCTACATCAAACTCTATAGGTGTGCACCATTCCTATGGCCAAAGCCCCACAACTTCGTGGATATCTATATTCATCAGCATATAAGGCAACAGGTGCCATTTCTTCTCAGGGTCTTTACGTGCTTTGATCGACACCCTATGCAAATCAGCTTTGAATTCTGCACAAGCTAAGAGTTGCGTGTACAAGGTGGGA
This sequence comes from Pinus tabuliformis, assembly GCA_031772625.1. Taxonomy (NCBI): domain Eukaryota; kingdom Viridiplantae; phylum Streptophyta; class Pinopsida; order Pinales; family Pinaceae; genus Pinus; species Pinus tabuliformis. The sequence continues at coordinate 1,531,163,986 of CM062817.1, read as the reverse complement.
GACAACCTTTCCCACTGGTTAACCACCATATGCATGTCCATATCGATCAAAACCCACAATATATTTCTCTCCTTAACACGCTCTAGATCTTTTGAAGCCCATAAAGAGGCAAACCATGCTTCCTCAGGTAATTCTTCTTTGTGTAGAGGAAATTTGCTATCCTCCAGTAACCTCCAAGCAACCAAAACAAGCGACAACAACAACCAGGCATAATGAAATGGCTTGCTCTCCTCCTGAGCCTCTCCGTAGTTCGTGACGAACTCCTAACATAGATACTTGGCACAGTTGTACTGAACCCCCTTCGTGCACTGATATGCGAGTGATATGACCGGCCCCGAAACTTCATCCGTGCAACATTTTCTCATTACTTTTCCTAGTAGAATCTGGGCATCCAACTGTATTGTCGGGTCCGATATGGACGTGATAGAGTACCCTCGCTAATTTTTTTATCAGACCAAACTCCTTCTTCATCTTATCTTCCAACTCTTTTTCTCCAGTTTTTCCTCCAAACTCTCTTGCAGGGTTCACCCCTTTGTAAGGTAACTTAGTGATCTTGTAGATCAGCATGTCGGTGATAAGGATAGGCTCTCCTAGCCATAGGCACCCATCATGCACCAACGTGAGGAGATGGCACACACAAATCGTATTAATGGGGGAACGATGATAATGCGGCACTAACAACAGATTGAGCAACCTTGACTGCTAAACATTGTGGACCCATTTCATGGGCTCAAAAATTGTAATCCCCATATCCTCATAGTATATTTTTTTCATATACTTGTGAGTCGTCAAGTGTGGAAAATTTATATGGTCTGCTAGGTACCAATCTTCCATTTTAAGCAACAAAATGTGTGCCAGCCTAGGACCCTCAGATACAACCTATTCAGGCAGCAAAGGTGTCGAAACTAAAAATTTCGCTGTATTGGGATCCTTCATGGCTTTATTTTTTCCCTTCCGTGGAGGAATATAATCTGGCAGCCTCGTCATAGACTCCATCCCTTTGACATGAAAATCCTCGATACCCTAGAATTCTTCCTCTTCTAGGTCCATTACTTTTTCCAGCCTCTTATCCTTTTTCTGCTTCGCCTGTGTCTCGTATGATTCCTCAGCGACACGCGCACGAGCACCGGTTTCTTTCTTTTTTCTTGCTAGTAGGCTACTTTTATTTAGCCACAGTTTGTTTTGGCCTAGGAAACCTCAACACTATGGGCATAGCATGCATAACCTCCATACTTGACACTTCCTTTCCTAGTGTGTCGGACATAGTGACTTCCAAACTCAAGGCTTAAGCAGAGTTAGTGGCAGTCATTCTTTCCATAAATAACTCTCGAGCTATTGAAGAACAATTCGTGAGGGACAAAAATTCTTCCCAAAACGCTCGGCTTATATGCATTAGACAACAAAATGCTCCAACACTCAAAATGTAAACAGTTCTCTGTAAGACCATCACACATAATTTATAGGGGTATTGAATTCAAATCTGACCGTTCCCGTGCCAAATTCTGATAATAAATGTTGTTTTGGCAGCATATCTTCAAATATGTTTTCCTTAACTACTGCCTCCCTACTACTCTTAACCATTTTTTGGCCGTCAAATCATGAATAGTAACTCCAATGATCATTTTCCTATTGGGATGCGCAGTACCTTCCCATATGGTGCAGGTTCCTGAGTGCAGCTTCATTTGTTGCATCCTTGTCACTCTTCGTGTAACCTGCTCGCTGCTTTGTCTGCCAAACCGGGTAGTGTAGTTTAGAGTCCCATGCTCCCTTGCAACTACCTGGAACACTAAGATTGTCTTGTTTCCATATAGTCATTGGGCAGGATCCCCCGTATACAACTTCAACCTGTTGCCATTCACTTTTCTCGGGAAGGGTTCCCCATTCATCCTCGCGAGATGAACTACACCGCCATCTGTAATTTCCTTGACAAGATATGGCCCTAACCAATGCATTTGGAATTTACCTAAAAATTTAGTGAACTTACTATAATATAACATTACAAGTTTGTTTACCTTGAATGTGTGAAGCTTGATATGGTGATCATGCCATGCTTTCTAACATTCATTTTGTAATTGCTGATGGAATCATGCCAAAATTCGGTCTTCTTTGATCTCCATGAGTTGCACGAGCTATTTTTCCAGGACCTCGCGAGCTGCCATATCCGTTAAAGCTTCTATGCGTAAACTAGGCAGAATATATTCCATTGGCATTACGGCTTCGACCCCATATACTAATCTGAACGACGTTTGTCCTCTTAGATTCTTACAAGTAGTGCTATAAGCCCATAGCACTGTAGGTATCCGTACGTCCCAATCATTTCGATGTGCATTACAGATCTTTGTCGGCGCGTTCTCTAAAATTTTCTTAAATGCTTCGACAATCTCGTTTACTTGTGGGTGATATGGTGTACACTTCTGATGGTAGACCTAGAATTCATCAGTCAATGCATTGATCGTTTCATTCAGAAAGTGTGTATCCCTATCACTCATTAACACTTTTGGGCATCCAAACCTTGTTAAGACATATTCAAACAAGAATTTTTCTATCGTAGCCATATAATCCTTGACGGGCTATGCTTCCACTCATCTAGTTAGATATTCCGTCACAATGATAATGTAGCGCATGACCGTTTTCTCTCTAGGGGGTTGAATTGGCCCAATAAAATCAATCACTCACTTCTCAAATGCCTACAAAGATACCTAAGGATGTAGTGGTAGCTCATCCCCTCGCGATGATCTGCTAGTTCATTGACATGCATCACATGCCATACATGGCCTCCCGCAGCACTCCATGAGCTTCGACGAGAATTCTATCATGCTCAAAGTCTGGCACATATCTCCACAATATTTCATCTGTACCCATTTTGTACAAATGTCTGGGAATGATTGAAAATTCGACTACGGGCACTACTAATTCTTTCTTCTGTTGATCGGTATTCCCTCTAGGCACCATCCTTGCAGTTATGGAGGTAATAATGTCCGCAAAATGGTCATCCACTACACACACCACAAAGATATGCGCATCTGGCAACCCTTCCTCCAAATTATTGGGTTCTTCACCTGTTTCAATTCACGACAGATGGTCATGTCCATCATTAAACCACCCTGACTTTACAATGACTTCAAAGTCATATTCCTAAAATAATAATAGGCATCTACAAATCTTGCCCCCCAACAAAGGCTTGTTGACCAGGTATTTTAAGGCTGAATGATCTGTATACATCTTGAAATCTCCTCCTAACAGATAATGCTTGAATTTTTGCAGCACGTAGACCATGGCCAACCCTTCATGCTCAGTCATTGAATATTTTTTCTTGGCCTTAGATAAATTACTACTTGCGAATGTTATAGGATGGTCCATTTCTACTTCACCGGCCTATGTTAGCACTGCACCCAGCGCAATGCAAGAAGCATCCACATGTATGTGAAACTCCTTCCAATTAGGAAATACCAAGATTGGTGCAATTACCATCTTTTCTTTTAACACATCCAAATTGCACTGACATTCTTCATCCCAACATAATGTTGCATCCTTGTTTAGCAGTTTTTCCATGGGCACCATAATTTGAGCATAAGCTTTGATAAAATTTCTATATTATCCCATATGTCCCATTGTCCCGTGTAGTTGCTTAATGTTCCTGGTGGCCTCCAATTTCACAATTAACACAATATTTGCGGGTTCCACCATCAATCCTTTCTTGCACACAACATGACCCAGCAAGATCCCAAAAAGAACACAAAATATGCATTTTTTCAAATTTAGCGCTATCTAGTATCGACGACATGTATCTAACATAAGGCACAGAGTTGCTGCATGGCACTTCACTAGACAAAACATTGTCTAGTCATTAAATTACACTTCTAGGAACTTGTGAATGAATTCCTTGAGCACTTCTATGACTACATAGGAAAATATTCTGGGCGCATTCTTTAATCCAAATGGCATAACAGTGTACTGAAAACGACCCCACTCCATCGCGAAGTTCTTTTTGCTTCTATCCTTTGGCATGATCTTGATTTGATGATACCCCAAAAACCCATCATTAAAGGAATATGCCTCCTGTCCTCCCACATTGTCTAACACTTCATCTTAAATGGCGTTGAAAATGGATCGTGAACACATGCATCACTAAGCTTCCACAAATCTACGAAAATCCTTATTTCTCCCTTTTTCTTATTCTCCTAGACCACCATTAGACTTACCCACTTGAACTCTTCAATAGGTTCTATGATGCTTGCCTCCAACATTTTATCCAGCTCTTAGTGAACATTTTCCTTATACTTAGGGTTAAGGCGGTAAGGCCTCTCTTTAATACGCTTTGTGCCTAATTTCAATGTGATTTTCATAACACCCAAATCGCCGATTATGCCCTTTAAATCCGAAAAATTGGTGGGAAAGAGGTCCTGGTACTCGCGAAGTAATTTAGCAAGTTTATCTACTGTACCGTCATCCCAATAATCGCCACTTTTCGTGAACTTTGGTTCTTCTTCAATGCCAATGTTTACTTGCTTCATTTTCAAAGGTTAAAAGATGTCCAGGTTCTCTATTTTTGGGCCTTCGACTTCGTGATTCCCTTCTACCTCCGGAGTATTGATATTCCTTCGGTCTTCTTCCTCCTCTTCAGTGATCACATTATAGCATTCCAATGCGTGGCGCAGCTCGGTGCTTGAATTTGGTTGGGTTCATTCCACTGGTTCCTTCGGTGTTCTAAAGATTACCGCTTTAATCTCTTGGAGTGCTTCATCAATGCTTGCAAATCTGTCTTCAAAACTGAAAGTCAATAGGAAACCTTCCTTCAATACATCCCATTTTGTAGTGCCATGGCGGAGCTCCATTTCAAGATACTATTTGATGGGAATTGTATCCAAGGTATGACAAAATATGTGTACCCATTCTTGCTGTAGTTATGTTCACCATGTCTTAGCCCATCTTTCCAGGTGATCGCATGAATCATCCTTCTCATTGTACTTCTCAATCATTCTGGCATTAGCATGCCGAAATCGTAGCTTCATGATTCTTCTATAATTTCTCCATCCAGCAAAACTATCCTTATGCGTACCCCACCATCGTTCAGGCATAGTGCGCAGTGCCAACTCCAATGCTTGAAAGTGGTGGTCCTCAATGACTTCGCGCTCAAATTCTCTAAAAATAGAACTACATCAGTTAAACCATCATAATAAGGTAACTTTCTTACCTCCAACGAAACACAACACAATGATTTCATCATCATGTTGCATCGCAATGTAGAAACTTCATGTAAGACATTCTGCCATTTCTCTAATTCCTCATTTGAATTAGAAGTACTAGAACTTTCCCAATCCCATGCTATCCGCCCATCTTTTGTTGATTGATCCTTCCTTGATCTCGCGTAGTTATCTTGTAGATTTGATCCAGCTCATTGTACTTTCTTCATAATCATAGACTGGTTCGGTATAATGTGCTCCCTCTGCAGGGTCTAGTGGCGCTATAACCTGAAGTGACTTTATTTCAAATGACATTCTCCTTTTATTCAGATTAATGACCCCATTCATATCAATAGCCCAGTTGATGCCCAGGAGCATGGGGTAAGGATTACTGTCATAGACAATTTCATTAACTTCCAAGTCCACTACTACACTCGCACCATCAATATCCACTGTTACTCCATATAACCATCCCATGGGGATGATTTTCTGATGATTCACCATCCTGAGCCGAATTGAAGACCACGGCAGTGCAGGTCTCCCCATACTTTCCCATGTCTATTTCGGTATAACATTCACATATTACTCCAGATCCAAGATGACCTGATCCATTACATAATCTGCTATCTACACTACTAGTGACATCTCTCTCCCTGTTCATGCCTTATTCTTACCAATCTTTCTGACCGCGCGATTTTCATCAAGGACCTTCTCTTTACTAGTGCATTTATTTATTAATTCTTGCAGTCCTTCCACAAAATTGTTATCACGCAACAGCTTCATGCAGGTCTACAAAAACGTAGGGAGTACAGAAGGATCAACCTCTACTGGCACACTTATTTTTTGCTTCTTGTTCTGGCTTCCATAAATGTTTCCTTAGCATTATTGAGATCAAAGCCAACTTCTTTCTCCAGAGCTTTGCAAACCCATCCATGTTCTTCAAGCTGTTTACCATTATCAATGCCATTTTTCATTCCACTTCTTAGCACAATATTAATGATTTGATCTTCCTCGCGGGGCTCAGCCCGCATCATTTGTAAATTCTGTGTAGGCTGCTAAGTCTATGTTTTCTTCTCTTGCATCTTAGCTATTGACACCTGGAATTCTTCTATGGCGTGGTCAAACTATCTAAAGTATTGACATGATGGGTGGGTAGGATTCTGGCATTCTCGCACATAGTAATCGGTTGTCCACTATTGTAGAAGATAATCTGACTGCGACCTCTACTAGGTCCTCTTCCTCGGCCCTATCCTTGGCCCTGAAAAACCTTTGCGTGCTCCTCTGATACCTTGATATAGATGCTATGTCTATGATTTCGTATGGTAAATAGGGGTTCTTTCCATCATCAGCTCATAGCTTCGACAGTGGTGCTCATCATGGCCCACAGATTTGCAAAAATTACAGAATAAATGCTAAGGTGTTTGAACAAACTTCTAAAGCAAGTGGGAGTTATCCGTCACACATTGCCCAGTAACTTGACAAATGGCACACCATAGCATGGCCCCCGTGCTTGGCCCTGTTGGGGCTTCTGGCCTAAGGGGAATTGACCCCCCCATGTAATATAATTTGCGGACACAAAACAATGATCCTTATCATGTCTGTGGCCCTTTCACTTCAAACACCAAACTTTTTCGTTGATGCTAGGCTTAGTCTCCTTGTCTTTCTTCAAACTCTGTAATTCTAGGTGTAGGCTTGCTAATTGTGAGTATATCTTCTGCTGTGACAAAGCAACTCTCAAATGGGGCAAAAGAGACATTATAAACTAGTTGCAATGCTGGCTATCTAAGATCTACATTTTACTCTATCTGATCTGGCACTTCAGCCCTAAATCAAAGTCCCAAGGCATCTCCTCAACCTTCATCATGATCTCTTTATATTTAATCACCAACTGTGAGTCAGATTTAGGCTTACTAAACTCTTTGTTCAAAGTCGTCTTAGTTTCTGTGAACTTTGCATGAAGATTATCGGTGCAATACTTAGTGTACAATGTTAGTGCACGATCCTGCAAAGCGGTTACCAACTGCGGCTTCTTTATATTGTCATCAATGGTCAACATTCGCAACAAACCAGAAGTACCATGTATCTTCACTTCCTATGCCATTGAAGATCGGCATATTCATTGCGTTTGCCATGTTTAAGGGTGGAGGTGGAGGTGGAGGTGTGGGTGAAGGTCTATGCGGTGGAGGTGGAGTGGATGGATGGATGATTTTTTCTAGAAATTTCCTGAGTGATAAGTTAAACAGTGCTTTGTGGTGTAGTTTGTCCTGCCCCTTCGTCATCGCTCAAGGGAGGTCCAATCAATTGAATATACTCTGGTCCTGATCCTACCCGATTTATAAATAATCTTTCACTTCGTGTAGCTCCAAACATCAAGGTAATGGAATTACCCATTTTTCACATAATAGAATTTTAATCCAAGTATTCAATGATCTCAAATACTTACCTCATGGTCCTTTGAAGAATTTTCCCTCTGCTTCGCTATAGATGACTGAGGTATCAACTGCAAATTCTATGACAAATCCTCTCGGAATTTGATCAAGCTAATGATTGATAGCCCAGGCGATATTTTTTTCAGAGGCTTCTAGTCATCACACTAATTTTAACGTCCACAGTATGGGACTATCGAGCTTCCACCTTCCTTAACTGTCTATCAATGTAGTTAACCACTCCTACAGTTCAATTGGGAAGGTGGAGAAGGAGATTTCATGTATCTTTGTATACATATATATATATATTCAACCACTCTTCCTTTGAAAGGCATGGATTCCTATTTTATTGCGTCATAAACTTGTGAATCCTATGATCCAACCACTTTTCAATTTCTTTCTTGGTCGGCTTCCAATGATACGACATCACACATTTCTTTTAAGCAGTTCGTATTCCTAGCAACAAAACTATTTGTTGGCTTAGGGAGTCCTAACCCAGGTTCAAAGTTAGTTGCACCAACCAAAAAAACCCTACAGTACTGGTTGCTTTGGCAACAGCCTGCGTAGCACAACCTTCATTCTCGCCCAAACAGTATGGGGGATGCAAGAACCAAGTTTCTACACCCAGAGACTAGTGTGATGTCTTCCAGTACCTTGGATCTGCCTCCATGTAGATCGATAAACTTCTACGTCACGTTACTAAAACTCAGTTAAAGGCAGCCTTCAAACCTTCGCGAAGGTCCACAATTAGTCCTTTTGGACCCTTAACAATCGATTTACCTACTTATGTGCATCGAAAAGTAACCCTAGACAGGAGTTCACGTAGATATACTTTATTCTTCAGAAAACACAAGAGAAACGATCTGAAACTTTGCATAAGTGGCTAATCATTCATTTCGTACATTATTAATATGGATTTAAGACATTCATGTAGAATTTGATCATTATTTCATTAAACATGTCTTTCATCGACAACATATAACATAAATAGATACAAATGGAAATACTAAGCAATTATCTGGAAACCTATCTTTATTGATTTTCAATTCACTTATTACAGACTCAAACTACCCTGCGCACACAACTATAGGGGTCCGCGCACTTAGTTTTGGATTGTACCCAGGCCTCCGTGCACTCAACTACGAAGCCTTCACTTCTCTACCTAAGGACAGGAAGCAGAACCTTCCTACCTTATATCCTGTCCAAAACTCTTCAATGAACCCAATTCTCTATCAATACTTACTTCCTCGCCTTATAAGACTTGCTAAGACTCATATATTTATACTATTTCTTTATAAAATACCATGGTTTTCGGACCATGGGAGAATCCAAAAGACGACCAAAAAGAAGGGGCTAACGCCCCTTTGACTCTATCTAACTGTGGACTCTACATCCACATTTTGTGGAGACTTTACATCTTTTACAAAATTTGTTACAAAAAATGACTAATTAATTCCATTCTACCCCTGGGGACCCCATCCTAATAGGATACTACTATGTCACGCCTATACCAAGTCTGCTATTTCACTTACTATTCATGTTATCTTATATAAAGACAACAATTTGTTGGGCTCTCCTTTTTTTGGAGTAGTCAAATCTAAGAACGCAAAAAAATTTCCTGGCAAGATTTCTCGGACATCAATTCTTCTTATCTTCCTTTGATCTCTATATATATTATTAGAGACAAGTTATCTCTCATTGCATTCAACACTACTACACGGAGGGGGATTTTAAGATAATTGTTTTATATAAAATAAATATTTTTTCTTAAATTTTTCAATACGAGGCGCTAGTATAAAAGCTAAAGGTAAAGGATTAGGGGTATGTATTTACATTGTTCATGGGTTCTTTGGGAAGTGGAGCGGTGGAAGATGACAACAACTGATGGGATTTAGGGAAATGGAGGCTGGAAATAGAGGTGTGCTTTGTGAGAGGAGCGATGGAGAAACTTTTGTTGAATGTGGATAGGCAGTAACATAGTTGGAGCACTTTTCGGGGTCTCCATTGATTTTGTTTTAATATGTATTTTTTGACTGTTTCATTTATTTTCAACACTACTTCTATCCTCTAGTTGTTGTTATCAACACATTGTAGTGCTGGAACTCCTAACTGTCATCAGCAACATGGATTAGATTCACCCGAAGGATTGTTGAAAATTGCAACAGGAAATTCTCAATTTGATTTTTCCTTGATTAAATTGAGAAAATTTCAATATCCACATCAATAGACGACTTGGATGCAATTAACTTGTATGACATTGCTTGTGTCACCTAGTTTACGTAGTGAATTCAAGTTGGAGGAGTTAGAATTTAGTTAAGCATGTTTAATTGCTAATTTGTAGCAATCAAAGTCAGTTATCTCAAGTTTTTTTTTCAGTTGAGCTAGTTCTAACCATTGGAGAAACTAGTGGAAGGTCAGTTATGTAGTGGGACTTTAGTCAAACTTAGTGATCATCTAGCTAATTACTCAATCAACCAAAAATAACTAGTGCATGCAATAATTTGCGTTCCCTAGTTGTGATGGAGATTCCAAGGTAGTGTAACACCAATTATAGACAAGTCTTGAGTGTATAGGTGTTACATGCAGACAGATGATCAACCTTAGGAATTGCACAATCCATTTTGGAAAAATTCATAAATAATAGGGGCCTAATTTCTCAAGGAATTGTGCAGGGAAATAGGGGTTGAAGAAGAGGTAGAAATTAACTAAGTCTAGTTCAGAGCTTCTCAGTGAGCAGAGAGATAGGTTATTCACTTGCAAGATGTGCTTAGTTGGGAAGAGAAATTGTAATATATCTCTATTCATTAGATTAATGCAAGAAGGCATTGGGGCTTTCAGCAGATTTATTTCTCCAGGAAAAATATTGTGTGCATGTGTGTTATTTCTTATTGAATGCATGTAATTTTTGTTCTAAATTGTGAATCCTTCCATAGAGTAGTGGGGTAGGTTTGTGTCTTGTGATTCTGAAAAAAATGCATCAGCAATCTCAAATCTACACCATAATTTCTACATGGTATCAGAGAAGGATTCAAATTAAGTAGGAATTTCGAATTTTTTTCTCAGAAGATTCTAATTTGTAGTTAAGTTTAGTAGGATCTCTTCAGAGCTGAGAAGATAGCCATCAACGATCTAAGGCTAGAGTATGTGTTGGAGGGAATCTCTAATTTCATCACATGGAAGGATCAGATGGAGGAGTTATTTGATGAAAATGGATTTCTATAATACATCAAGAGAGATGTTGTAAAACTACTGGAATATGATGCCCATAACCTTGCTCAGTGGAAAAAAGATGTAGACAAGGTGAGGAGAATAATATTGGAGGGAGTATGGGACCACATTGTCACCAATTTGCATGGAAAATAAAATCCTTATGTAATGTGGTAGGAACTGACAACTCTGTTCCAAAATAGTAGTAACCATAGGAAGCTTGCTCTTAGGGATAAACTTTGAAATATCAAGATGTAGAACAATGACTTTATCCCCTAGTATCTGAGCAGGTTCATAGAAGTTCATGATGAACTTGTAGGAGTTGGTTTTACTGTTTCAGAGGATGATTGGTAATCCTAGCCCTTCTAGGCCTTCCATACAGTTGGTATGGCTATCAAGATTCAGTGATCGGGAGAGAGAAACTACCGAATTGGGAACACTTATGGTTTGATTTGGTACAAGAGGAAATAAGATGAAATACCATAGATGGGACATGATCCAAGGGAAAGGATGAAGAAAATTTTTCATTGGTTGGAAAGGGAAAGAAGGGAAAAGGGAAGAAATCTCAAAACAAACCAGAATCTAGCCAAGGGGGAAAGAAGAAGATTTGTCAAAAATTCAATGCTTCCATTGTCATGAATATGGGCAGTATACCCCAAAGGCTCCACAAAAAAAGGAAAGGAAGAGGACCTTAGGAGGAGGAACAGGTGAATCCTTGTCTTCATAGTTTGATCTTATCTTTACGCTTATCATATGGATGTCCAACACGGTGATGGGGAGTGTGTTGTACATGGACTCAAGTGCATCGTTCCACATGACAAGGTGTAGAGATTTATTCAATGACCTGGACGAGAAATATCTCCATATGCACATCAAGATAGGTGATGAAAAAAGGTACAACCCAACTGGTATTGGTATAGTCACCTTTCAGAGGGAGTGAGGCTCCCCTCAAAGGCTCAAGGATACTTGTTCTAGGCCTAAAAAAAATCTCATTTATGTTGTAGTTTTGGAAGACCGTGATTATGATGTGATCTTCAACAAAGGAAAAGAATTCCTGAGACACATAGTCACGGGACATGTGAAGCAGATCAGGGTTCATGTGAAGAACATGTATAAGCTAGATGTGGAAGGTTGTGTTGCATTAAGCACTAAGGTGGAGAAAGTGAAGGTCTGTGATGTCAGTGAACTTTTTCATAGAATACTTGGCCATTTGCATCATGGAACCTTGAATATTATACAACAGATAACCACTTCCCTCCGTAAAGGAGAACTTGAGAAGAAATATGAATGCAAAGGATGTACGTTGGGGAAGTACAAAAAATCCACATTCCATGATCGGGACAACAAAGCACATGCAATCCTAGAAATTATCCACTTTGATTCTTGTGGACCTTTATCAATAGCCTCTACTACCACACACAAATATTTTGTCATTTTTATTGATGACTACTCATGGAAGTGTTGGATCTTCTTCATGTGGAAGAAAGATGAGACATTCTACAAGTTCATATAATTCAAGGCATTAGTTGAGAAAGAAAATAAAAAGAAGGTGAAGGCTCTCAGGATCGATGATGGAGGTGAGTATATGTCGAATGAATTTAAAAATTTATGTTTGAAAGAAGGCATTTTAAGAGAGTTGACAGAACCCCACAACCCATAGCAGAATGGGTTGGCTGAGAGAAATAATTGTAGCATTGTGAAAGTAGCAAGGGTGATGTTACATGACCAAGTCCTACCTCTACATTTGTGGGCTAAGGAATTTAATACAACAACCTATTTGCAGAATGAAAGTCCTCATTGTATTCTTGGCATGATTACACTGGAGGAGGATTTCTCGAGGAGAAAGTTGTATGTCTTACACTTTAGGATTTTTGGAGCCTTTGTTTACTGCCATGTCTCCAAAGAATCAACGAATAATATTGACCTAACCGCTGAATTGGGGTATTTGTGGGTTACACAGAAACTCCCCACATCTACCATGTATACTTTCCATCCATCAGAATAATAGTTGTGTGAAGGGATGTGAATTTCGATGAGGAGAAATTGATGTGCTACTCTCTTGAGAGGGAGCTTTAGATCCCATGAGAAGAGGAACTTTTAGCTCCAAAGGAGGAGCCTCAGGAAGTTGTTGAGTAGCCAAAAATTGAGGAGAAGATAGTGGAGACATTCACTCAAGCAAAACCATCTCGAAAAGGTAGAAAAAGAACCAGGGAAGATGATAGACTTTTGCAAGATGTGAGGGAGAATGTGGAATCTCTTTTAAAATTTCACAGGAAAAGGATGTCACCTAAGAGGTACACTGGCTACATGGCTCTTATGACTGAGCTTATAGAGACTGAGCCATCTTATTTTGAGGAAGAATTAGAGAAAATTGTATGGGTTCATGTAATGGTGGAGGAATACAAATCCATTGTAAAGAAAAGTGTTTAGGAAGTGGTTCCAAGACTAGCATATAAATCAATAGTGGGTTCGAGATGGATCTTCAAGGTGAAGTAGACACTAGACGGAAGCATAGATAAGTATAAGGCCATATTTATGGCTAAAGGGTACTGTCAACTTGAGGGATTGACTATGAGGATACCTTTTCTCTTGTAGCAAGGTACTCATCCATTAGATCAATTCTTGCTCTAGCTAGGAAGATGGGGTGGAAGATCCACCAAATGGATGTAAAAACAACATTTATCAATGGGGTTATTGAGGGGGAGGTGTACATTGAGAAACAAAAAGTTTTTGAGACATTTGATCGGGAGTCTAATGTGTGTAGACTCAAGCGGGCATTCTATGGTCACAAACAAGCACCTTGTACTTGGCAAACTAGGATCGATAGTTATCTCACTCGTTTGGGCTTCACTGAAGGTGAAACAGATGAAAACCTTAATCACATCTTGGTAGAAGGTACATTGCTTATTATTTTCTTATATGTTGATGATTTAATTTTAACTAGTGATATGCAGTTGATCAGATCTTGCAAGGAGGACCTTGCTAGGGAATTTTAACTGAATGACATGGGTCTCATGCACTACTTCCTCGGGTTTGGAGGAAGAGATAAAATATCTCTGCCAAAAACACAATATCATCCGTCTGTTGGTGCTATTAATTTTTGTTAACTCAATTGAATATAGGTAATGCATATGGATTTGTTAATATCTATGAAATTTTCTCTATTTCCAATCGAAAAATAGGTTCATCCTAATATTAATAGATAAAATAAGGTTCATTAATATGTGTTACACAGTAATTTGTCACCATTTGTCACCGTCCCTGTTATCCCTTTCCCGCACTTTGGAGGACTCATTCCGGGACCTGTGAGAAGTGACATAACTTGAAAACACTTGCATTATGTTCCCCTAAGTATGGACTTCAGATGCCTTGAAGACATCTCCTGCAGAATATCCTTAAAAAGTCCCCTTTTTCCATTAGCGCAGATCCACAATGTATCACCCGCGCCAATGGGGGAAATTCTCAAAAGAGGGCGCACCCGTTGGCGCTCTGTCTCAGAGTCTTACCTGCGCCAACCAAGTTTGGGAAAGCTTTTTAACAAATGCACGCCCGAAAGTTTTTTCCTTTCGACTCATGAGGCTTTTCAAGGATAATGCCAATATCATGGATGTCGAGATTCATCGTATCTCTATCCATAATAGCTTTTCGAGGATAATGCTAATCCCATGGATGTCTGGACTCATTGTATCTCTTCCTCCTCCTCCATCTATAAAAGCTTGTTCTGTTGCATTTGACAAGCTAATTTTTTAGCATAGGGAGAATTATACTGTCAGAAGTCTGAGAGATTGCTGTAAGAGTCTTCTTTGCATTCATAATCAAAGAGAGAGAGGCTTGTTCCCAATCCCGACAAGCTTTGCAAGACATATGTAGCTGATCATCCAGCCAAAGGAGGATTTGACGTCAGAACTATGGTTGTATTCTCCTTTGTTGATTATCAATAATAGATGACTATCATTATGGTTCCATTCTTGTTGTTCATTGTGATGATGTTTGAGTTATATCTTTTCTGACCGATATATAATTGCATCTATTTTATTCTATGCTTGTATTCGTGTCATTCTTTGCATGTGCAGGTGTCCATTCACGGAGATCGTGAGGATCGTGACCGGCCGGAGCAAAGGAATGGGAGTGTCAACTCTTCTACAACACTAGCGTTGGAATCCAAGTAGGCTCTTATTATCCACCTTTAATTTGCAATTAGGAACTTGCGTGATAGCATTGTTTGATTGTTGCTAGACCCATTTTGGGCTAGTGGGATCGCCTCTGTCCGCAGAGGGGATTTACCTCTCCAACAATTTGGCGACTCCACTGGGGAAGCTATTTGTTGTTTGATTCATAAACTTTGGACGGAGCTTGAAGTATGGCCAGGTGGCCTTCGAAACGCTATTGCTCTGCATTAGCGAAGTGGATCAACACCACTAGAGTCAATCTCTAGTTTGGTTTATGAACCGAACAGCTTGGATTTTGTCTTGCACTTTGGTTTTCTCTTGTTTTGCTTACTTATATAAGCTTTGTGGGTTGAATTTTAAGTTGTCTCTTGCTGCCTGGTCTGTCTGGATACTGTTGATCAAGCCGTGGACTGCTTGTTTTTATTTTTAAGTTAGCAAAATTGATTAGTGTGACTTTTTCCCTGACAGTCGCGCCAGTGGGCAAAAGTTGCACAAAAGCAACTCGCGCTAATCCCTTAAAAGCGCGAGTTACAGCCTGACAGTTGCGCCAGGCCTGTGAACTTTTCTAGTTTTCTTGTTTGGAAGTCTTCTGAGCTTGGATTTCTATCTTGTCACATCTTTTTCAACTACTGGAGTGTGTCAGAGCTTTGTTTGACTGGTTTTTGACCTTCAACCTTCGGGTGTTTGCCTCTTTCCATCGATTTCATATTTCAGCCCTAGAGCATCTAGTGGCTTTGTACATCAAGCCTTCCGTGGGAGTTTTTGGTTTTTTGATTGTCCAGTCGACTTCTTGGCTACTTTTTGCACTTGTCTAGTGGTTGTCAAAACTATTTATTGTGTTCTTCGAGCAATCTACCTCTTTTTCATTTGGATTTCACTTGGCTTCGTTTGGGCTTAGATCACATAGCTCATTAAGGTCTTTGTGATTTTTCTTGGTTTGAAAGATTGTCTTGGTGTTTCAAGGACTTGATTGTGTTTTCATTGAGTGAAATTTGTTTCTTTTCCTCTTTGTTATTATCTCTCAAAATTTGTTTAGTGCATTTTGCCATCGAAAAGAAAACGAACAATCTCTTTTGCATTGTAGTAGTTAATGGAAATTAGAGCTTTTCATTGTTATTAGCGATTAGTGATTCTTTAAAAAAAAAAAAAAGGTTTCGTTTATTGCCATTCGCTGCATTAGAGTCATTGTTGATTGTTTGATGATCATTTTGTTTGATTGAAAGATCTCAACTCTCCCGTAGTTAGCATTCATCGAATGAAATGATATATTTTGGCATATAGCTTGCATTTAGGAAATTGTGAGAGATTACATACGGTAGGACCTGAAAACTGAAACCTAATCAAAGATCAACCGTAAAATGAACTGAATGAATCTAAAAACGCATTGGAACTTAACACATACATCTAGAGGTCTAGGCTAGAGACGTGTTCCGGCGTCGTTAAACCTAGTCACTGTTGTTTCACATTAAGGTTGGGTGATTCCTCCTTTTGTGACTCAATAGTGTTCTAGCACGGATTTGTGCTCCCACGTACCGTCGAGTATATGGGGAAACCCCACTAGGTTATCATCCTTTATCCATAGGAAGCCGTGTTTGCTGCCTTACAAGCAGTAACGCACTGAACACAGCATTCGGGAAGATTGACTGTCGTACGGAAAGTCCTTGGTTTTCATAAGATTGCCAAGGTGTATATGCAGTTTCACAGATTTGTTTGGTAAACCCTTTGCCTAGTTTCTCCAGAGTAGTCACTTTTTATCCTTTTCAGACTCCCCAAAAGAAAAGGCTCACCTGAGCATTTGTCACTTCGAGCTCACTAAACATTCGAAGGCAACTAGAGTCACCTTTTCGTCCTTTTCTCGACTCTTAAAACATGAAAAGGTCAAGTTCAGTTCCTTTGTCTTAAAATTTATTCGGCTGCGATTCACATTTACCCGGTTAGATCTTGTTTACGTTAGCTTGAGTAGGCTTCTTTTTTGATGGCAACATTTCCGGGGTTCACCAACCCAGGGATCCCCTCTGACGGAAACCCTGGTCATTTCGCTCCTTTTGGGAATGTTGGTGCTCCTTACATGGCAACGTTGTCCCTCCCAGGGTTAACTGTTGGGTTGCCTGTTTGGTTGTTCCCAACCTCTTTGGTCCCTGTCGTCTCAACTTTTGGTCAATCAGTCCCTCCACCTGAACAACATCATGTTGATTCTAAGGTGGACCTCTCCCCTTCTTCGCCTGGTGAAAGTCTAGATTCGAGTAACCAGGTGACTAAGAAGAAGAAGAAGAAGACGAAGAAGAAGAAGTCTCCTAAGGGAGAGGCTAAAACTACAGCTAGTCCCTCGATTACACCTCCCATTGGGCCACCTTCTGCTCCTCCGCGGAAAGTCAAATTTCCTTGTAGATTGTGCAAGGAATATCATCTTCTTCGTGATTGTCCTGGCATTCCCAGGGTCTTAGAAGTATGGTCTCGCGATCCGGCCCGCCCCTCATCGTCCTCTGAAGTTCATGGCTGTTGTGGGGAAAAATGCCTATGCAGGACGATCCTATCCACCTAAGGTGTGACAGTGCCTTAGCAACAAACAGAAACAACTATTCTAGTATTCTTCCTTTATGAATTTAGAATGAAGAGAGATGGATGGACTAACCGGTGTCTTCTGTTTGTCCCTCGATCCGGTTTCTCTTCTCTTTGAGAGTTCCCAGCTACTTGCCTTCTCGCTCGCCCAGCTTCAACAGGTTCCTGCAAGATCACAAGAAGGGAACACTACACAAAGACATAGATTCATATTCATAACTAGTTCAGGATTAGAAATAAACCAAATACACTAATGCAATCATACATCAAAGACACATCAGCATATAGGAGAAACCAAGATAGCTTTATTGATGAATAACAAGGGTCAGGAGGAGATACAACCAAGAGAGTTCCAATCCAGCATCTCCTTCCCAGCGAATGAAATTCCTATCTTCACCTCCCTTCAAAGCATTAAGCACCCAATGATTCCAATCTCAAACCAACATCAATTCTTTGCAATAACAAAATTCCAGCCTCTAGATCTCATGGAGAAGAGATCCATATATAGATGTTTGGAGTGAGGATGAGTCAGCTTGTGATCTGACTAGTGTCCTCTCTCTCTGTCAGTTCTTACTTCCACTTGGAGACTAAGAGCCTCTTACTCATCACTTAGTCGAACTCAGCAAGGCAAGTGTCATGGAGGAAGATTCTGGAAGCTTCCACAGTCTTGACACCTCTCACAAGAGACCCTGACATTTGTCATTTCCCGCTCAGCGCACCCTGGTAGTGCTTCCACCTGCGTTGCAATGCAACTAGCCAGTGTAGCCTCTGCATTTCAACGCAGGCAGCTAGTGGAGCTTCTGAATTGATCCTGAATTGACTTGCTTTTGAGCAGTTTCTGGTGGAGAACTTCTGTGAATTGCTGTGGTTTGTTAGCCTTGTTCCTCTAGGGGTAGGAACAACATGTTTAGGGACTTTGGATCCCTTGGATTATGGACATTTCATGGTTATAGCTGTAAGGCATAAAAATGTCTATAACAGTTGCCCCCTAAAGTATGAGGCCGTTTATCGGGTGAAATGCTTTATTAGGAGGATCCGAAGTTCTTTCATTGCTGGGAGGAGACCTGTAATACAATACAATACAATACATTATTTTCATACTTTTTTCATGATCTAGCCGAGGCGGGCATTCCCATGCTCAACTTTATAAATTCATTTTCATGTACATATAACAGACAATCGTCTGATGATAGACTGATGATTCTGAAAGAGCCATCATCCTTTTGGTAGGATGATTATCTGTGCTGCAAAGCTGTACATTTCCATGTCTTTATTTTCTGAATATATATCGCAGCCCGGATGGATGAAACTAGATCCGGGGTCTTCAATCTCGTCCGGTCTTCACTCTAAGTACAAGTCGATCCATGTGAGAATTGCTCTGAAGTTGAACATGGAAAGACATCGCTTGATTACCAGTCAATGATGTAAACTGTTAACAAGCGCGAGAGGAATCACCGATATTGATGATGACCCTCAAGGTACTGCAGTACAATTCACGTGGTGTGAATAGAGGGCTTGGCATCGAACACCACGCAAAATCTTTCGGTCGAAGGTCATTGATGTATACCTATCGCCGGAAGTGAGAAACTTGCCATTGAGGCATGCAAGGTTCAAAGTACTGAAGGGGGTGTTCCTAGATCAACTTCTTGGATAATGAGCTGATGTCGACAAGAAGCGATCCGTCAAAGGAGGGCCTTAATGAATCCCACATCAATGACACGGAACGGAGCTAATGATTTTGATGGAGGTGAAAACGATCTGATGACATATGATTCAGGGTGGCAGTCATGAAAGAGTATAATGTATGGTAGTGGATGGGACACAGGTGACTTCTCTGAATGACTTCTCTTGAACATATGGCGACACTGATGCGATGGATTGGTAGCATTACCCCAAGTATGGATGGTATGGCGAGACCATGGTGATATGACCGGTGAATGAAACAACCCAACCCGATTGTGGTACAGAGGAAAAGTGTCATGTTCAAGAGCGACTTGCTACCATCAAAGTTTTCTTGAGTTTCTCCCAATTTTTCCCCAGTCATTGCTGACCAGTACCTCTTTATTTTTGTCAAGCTTGAGGAGGATAACATATGCTTGTTCTATAACTTTCCCTTCGGGCAAACCCATCGCTATGTTTTAACGAGCCTAGCGATAGGGAAACTCGTTCTCGTCTAAAGACAAGTTTTTCGCTATTTAATGCATTTAACGAGTCTAACGACAAGGATAACTCGGTCCTTTTCATTTTTAGAGAGTCTAAAAAGGTACATAAAGTTAACTCCAAAAGTCCTTTTTCGTCAACTAATCCCTTAAGTCCGGAAAAGTATAAAACAATACAGAAGGGATGAATTTTCGATAGTTTTAACGAGCCGAATAAAACAAGCGCTCGATCTTTTTGTGCAATCATCTCTCAGGTCCAAAAAGATTAAAATCTAGAGGAGGGATAGCTCTTCCAGTCACTTTAACGAGCTGGAAGGCCAAAACTCGGCAATATTTTCATATTTTACGAGTCAGATGAAAAGAGCTTAAAGAAGACTCGTCTTTTGAGGAACGAGTGATAAAAAGGGGTAGCAGCTGATTCCAGGGAGGGATTGGAATTTCCAAATCACGGAAGTGTCACAGGGATGGCTAGTGAAATCACTCTTCGCAGCTGTTCCTCAAAATGGGTAAACAATCATATGGAGGTGAATGATCGGCCAATGGAAAAGTGGAGGTGGTGGGCAAACACGACCAAGGCTTTAATGGCTGATGTCGCTACATTCACGGTGGTTATTTACTGGAATAGTTCATTTTTTAACGAGCTTAAACGCGGGTGGAAACATTTTCTCGATCTTATGTTTTTTTATTAACGAGCATGAACTATGTACTAAAACTGCTCAGATCTTGCGTTTATTTTTTAACGAGCATGAACTGTGTGCTAAAACTGCTCGATAGATGGTCTTGTTTTGGATCTTTACCAGAAATAGCTTTGTCCTTTCAACAGATAGTACTGTATCTTCGACTGCTTCATCAAACGAGTTAGAAATAAACAATATTTGTTTGAAAATGAGATTGACACACTAATATTTTACTTTGAACTATGTGAAAAGCAATTAAAAAGTGTTTTTACCTCTCATTTTACCATTTCATTTACACTTGGTTTGTTGTAGCTTTGGAGGTGCCTCTTCCTCTTCGATTTTCATCAGCTGATTTCGGGAGATTCTGTGGACGATTCTCGGCGCCGTCTGGACCAGGTAGGAGCTAAACCCTAGCTCTTTCTTTTCATGGTTTCCTTTTTGCATTTTGTGCCTCTTTTCCTGTTTTTCTGAGCCCCTGGGGTTTCAATTGACTTTCTTCCACGATTGCGGATTACTTGATCAACTAAAATAAACAGGGGAAGTATGTTTCCGAATTGAATGAATTTTAGACGCTTTTAGACACAACTTGCTTTTTCAATTTTAAAGAGTCGAGAAAAAGCTAAAGATGACTCTAGTCCCCTTCGATGTTTTAACGAGCCCGAAGTGACAAATGCTCGGATGGACTTTTTCCATTATAGAGTCTGAAAAAGGCCAAAAGGAACTGCTCTGGAGATCTAGGTAGAGGGTGTGCCAAACTTTTCGCAAAACCGCAGAATACTTTTTAAGGTACAGGCGGTCAATCTTCCTGAATGTTGTGTTCAATGCGTTGCGATCAGTAGGGCGGCCGACACGGCTTCCTAAGGATAAAGGTTTTATGCCTATAAGGGTCTCCCAATATATACTCGACGGTACGTGGGAGCACAATCCGTACTGGCGCTATCGTCCCTCAGGAGGAATCACCCACCATCAGCGAGATCGATAGTCACCAGGCTTTACGACGCCGAAACACGTCTCTAGCCTAGACCTCTATGTTGTGCGTTATGTTACAAAGCGTTATTAAGTTCATTCAGTTTATTTTATGTTGATATTTCTTAGAAGTTTGCCTTTTGAGGTTCACCACGAGATGTATAGACAACTTCCTAAATGCAATCTAAAAGATGATAAGCAAATTTTATCTCTTTTTCAACAATGAAAATCCTAGCTACAAAGGGAAAAGAAAGACACCATCTTTTCTCAGAGAGCAATCAGCACACTTTAAATGCACTTTCCCTAAATCAATCATGCAAACTATCAAGATGCAAATGCACAATGCAAGTGTTTGTTTTCCTCTTTCTTAATATTGATGCCTAAAAAGAAAGCTTTTTGCACAACTTTGAATTTGCTTTTAAATGATAAATACAAACAAGTTTACTTTTTCGAAATCAGAAAGGGTAGAAGAGATTACAACACTTAACGATTTTCGAAATGAATACTTGTTTTGACACTCAAAAGAGACAAACTCAAACCGTAAGCAAAAATGAAT
Source organism: Pinus tabuliformis (assembly GCA_031772625.1). Taxonomy (NCBI): domain Eukaryota; kingdom Viridiplantae; phylum Streptophyta; class Pinopsida; order Pinales; family Pinaceae; genus Pinus; species Pinus tabuliformis. Next base: position 1,531,142,084 of record CM062817.1, on the reverse strand, counting down.
GTATAACCAACTGTAAACAGCCAATGAACTCTCTCCTAAGATCACAATCAATAGATCTGAATCAAGGGCTACAGGATGACTATTTCACTCTTGCAAAGGGAAACTGTAAATGATGCCACAAACACATAAAAACATTGACAGTCTTTTGTACAAAAGGAGGCAGAATTTAAGCAAAGAAATTGGGCTATTAGACAGGTACCTATGCTGGTTACAGGCTGCAAAAATCAGAGATCAAAACAAGGCAAAACAGAGCAGAGAACCCCAGCTGCACAAGGCATAACTGGATCAGCGCACCTGTATAACAGGGAAACTGAATTTCAACGCAGGTAGCCTTCACGGGAACTGCGTTGAAATGCAGAGTCTCTTCACAGAGCCTGCGCTGAAGGAGAAACGAGAGTTCCTCACTGGGTTCTGGGTCACGGTTTGCTATGTAATCTACAGTTTCAGGCCAAATCAAAGCAACAAGCAAGGTACAATCAAAGGGATGCTTTGAAGGAGGACTAAGATCTATCACAAAGGATCATCAAATCATTTGTGAGTCCATTGTTCAGATCATAGAAAAATCCAGTGATTGGATCAAAGTAGCAGCTATCTACTTTGCATCTGAGAATAGCAAATGCAGTTCGATTGTTGCTGTTGAGTCTATGAAACAAACAATGATAGAAACACAAATAAAATGACTAAACAGATCTCCCCAGCGGAGTCGCCAATTTGTTGTGGGGAAAAATGCCTATGCAGGACGATCCTATCCACCTAAGGTGTGACAGTGCCTTAGCAACAAACAGAAATAGCTATTCTAGTATTCTTCCTTTATGAATTTAGAATGAAGAGAGATGGATGGACTAACCGGTGTCTTTCGTTTGTCCCTCGATCCGGTTTCTCTTCTCTTTGAGAGTTCCCAGCTACTTGCCTTCTCGCTCGCCCATCTTCAACAGGTTCCTGCAAGATCACAAGAAGGGAACACTACATAAAGACATAGATTCATATTCATAACTAGTTCAGGATTAGAAATAAACCAAATACACTAATGCAATCATACATCAAAGACACATCGGCATATAGGAGAAACCAAGATAACTTTATTGATGAATAACAAGGTTCAGGAGGAGATACAACCAAGAGAGTTCCAATCCAGCATCTCCTTCCCAGCGAATGAAATTCCTATCTTCACCTCCCTTCAAAGCATTAAGCACCCAATGATTCCAATCTCAAACCAACAGCAATTCTTTGCAATAACAAAATTCCAGCCTCTAGATCTCATGGAGAAGAGATCCATATATAGATGTTTGGAGTGAGGATGAGTCAGCTTGTGATCTGACTAGTGTCCTCTCTCTCTGTCAGTTCTTACTTCCACTTGGAGACTAAGAGCCTCTTACTCATCACTTAGTCGAACTCAGCAAGGCAAGTGTCATGGAGGAAGATTCTGGAAGCTTCCATAGTCTTGACACCTCTCACAAGAGACCCTGACATTTGTCATTTCCCGCTCAGCACACCCTGGTAGTGCTTCCACCTGCGTTGCAATGCAGCTAGCCAGTGTAGCCTCTGCATTTCAACGCAGGCAGCTAGTGGAGCTTCTGAATTGATCCTGAATTGACTTGTTTTTGAGCAGTTTCTGGTGGAGAACTTCTGTGAATTGCTGTGGTTTGTTAGCCTTGTTCCTCTAGGGGTAGGAACAACATGTTTAGGGACTTTGGATCCCTTGGATTATGGACATTTCATGATTATAGCTATAAGGCACAAAAATGTCTATAACAATGGCGATATTACCTTATTAGCTGGAAATGGTAAGGGAAAAGGGAAGATTCGAATCCCCTGTAGACTTTGTGAAGGCAATCATCCCCTTCACCTTTGTTCACTCATGGATAAAGCCTCCATTGTCTTGGAAAGTCTCACAGCTCCTTCACCCCAACTACCGATTGGCTATCAACATCTCTCTGCACCCGCAGGTCATTCCCCTATTGACAAAGAGATTGATTCAAATTCTTCTCTTGTCCAGGCCCCTCTTCCTGAACCTGGCTCTGCCAAGCCTGTTCCAGACCAACGATTGGTCGGAAAGAGTGTCGACTCGAGTTCACCACCCGTCGACCACTCTGTTTCAGAAGAGCATCATTCCCATGTTCTTCTCGTTTCCTCAGATTCTCCTGAGTTCGGAAATGACTCTCCTATCCCAGTTGTTCCCGAGGATCTTGCTTTGGTCCCTTTAGAGCAGGGGGGCAATCATACGATTCCCCCACCAAGTAGTTCGGTCGTTTCCTTCGACTGGAGTCGTTTGACCACCTCCCGCCTTCCATCCCATGTGCCTTTCTAGGTCATGGTACACACTTATAATAGGGCAATACCTAGCACTATTTTGGATGAGGGTGCATCTGTCAGTCTTATGCCTGCCACTACTTGGCAAGCTTTGGGTTCCCCATAGCTTGTGCCAGTCACGCCGAATCTGACGGCTTTTGACGAAGGAATTAGTTAACCATTAGGGATCCTTCCAAAGTTTCCTATTACTTTGGGAGGAAAAACCGTCTATATAGACGTATCGGTTACCGAAGGTGCTTTAGATTTCAGTCTTCTCCTTGGTCGTGACTATGTTTATGCCATGGGGGCCCTTATCTCTTCACTTTTCTGTGTGGTTTGATTTCCACATGATGGAAGAATCATGACTATAGATCAATTATCGTTCGTTCGTCCCCGGGTGCCTCCTCCGCAGTCGTCATCCCCTCCTGGTTTTCATCCACTAGTTGCATATACCCCACCACAGATCAACTACGTGGCCACTTATCCCATGCTTGTATCCAGTGATGCCGTCGTGCATAGTGTCCTGGGGGCATTGGGCCCTGACTTCCAAGATGTTGGACTTCCATCGGGAGTGGCACTCTTGGAAGCCCCGACTTCCTATTCATTCTAATGAAGTTCGGGCGGAGCATAGTTCGTTTTCCTATGTCAAGCTCCTTAAAAAATGAAACTAGGTGTCCGAGGATAGTTTTGATCTTGTGGTGACCTCATTAAAAAATGAAACAAGGGTTATGAGGATAGTTCTTTTACTACGTCAACCTCATTAAAAAATGAAACAACTCCCTTTCCAAATCGAGTCTTTTGATTAAGATCTCGTAAAATACAAGTCGAATCTTTCCTAGATCTCGAGAGTGAACCTTCATTCTATCCACTTTGTTGAATGCAATGAAGCTTGTGGGGCATGTACCTCGATTTGCATTATTATGCTGGGGGCATGCGAACTTATAACAAGCATAGTTTTTCATTTCAAGCTTGTGTAAACATGAAACCGAATCCAAGCAGAGTTCTCCATGGTTCAAGCTTGTGTAAAAATGAACCCATACCCATTTTACATCTCGTAATTGCCGTTATTTTGCTAAATTCTGTTAGATGAGCCTTGGTTGTTTCATTCCATTGCTACCATATCTTTGGCTGATTATATGCTTTCACTTTATCCTTTCCTGATGAACCGCAGCGATGAGTGGTTTTATTAGCTAGCCTCTTGACCATTATATGTTTTGAGAAGTTCCACCATTTTCAGAACCAGTTGCTACCCTTTATACCACTCGTTCCTCCAGGACAAGTCTCCTTTTAAGCTCTTTTCTGACTCGTAAAAAATGAAAAGATTGCCGAGTATTTTTCCTTTTTTGACTCGTTAAAGAGAATAAAAATGGAGGTCTACTTTCAGCTCTTTTCCGATCGTTTAAATGTGAAAAGATCGCCGAGTTACTCCTCTTGACTCGTTAGACGTGAATAAGAGGCGGTCGTCTTTAAACTCTTTTCCGACCGTGTAAAAACAAAAAGATCGTTGGACCCTTGTTGTTTCAGGTTCGTTAACGGTTACGAAGCGATGTGGCTTCCATCGCTTTTTTACTTTTTCAGGTCGAAATCACTACTCATGAAAAGTACTCCTCGATCGTAATGGTCGAGCAGTTCTTTTGAGCATTGCTTTATACTTTTTCAGGCTCGAAAGACAGAACTTTATGAAAAAGGACACCCTTGGAGTTTTCTTTTTTGTTGTCTTTTCAAACTATCTAAACATGAAAAGGCGCCGAGATCTTCCTATGTCAGACTCGTTAAAACCTGATGACATTGCATTTTGTTGAAATGATGCCTCACAAGCATATGCTATCCCCGTCAAGCTTGTTAATAAAAATAACTGGGGTACTCGCTAGAAATGGTGGGGGAAAATGGAACCATAATTATTGTCGTGTCGGCAGTATGTCGCTCTTGAACATGGCACTTGTCTGCTTTTGTGTCTAAGTGGGGACATCTCATCGCGTTTTTCACTTGCCTCCATGGATTTGGGTGATCCCGTTTGACCTCTCATCCGCTCATTGCCTCGTCACCATGACCTTTGATCCATTGATGTCAAATATTGCCAAGTCCACTGTCGTGCCGCCAATATGTTCAAGAGAAGTTGACCTCTGCAGAATAACAACCTCCCTCTGATAGCTCACTTAATTCTGATCCACCAAAACATTCTTTCTCTGTCTCGTGTCGATGATGTGGGAAACACTATGGCTCGCCTTCAATCAAGGTCACTTCCTGTCGACTTCAACTCATTATCCAAGAAGTTTATCTAGAGACTCCCTTCCGGTGCCTTGGAGCCTGCATGCCTCAATGGCAGGTTCTTCGTGTTCGACGTGAGGTTTTCATCATTGGCCTCCGATCGAATGATTCTACGAGTGTTCGATGCCAGCTCACTGATTCACACGCCATAGATTGTACATATAGTACCTTGAGGTCCATTGTCATTATTGGTGGTACCTCTCGCGTCTATTAACAGTTTTTATTATTGACTGGTAATCAGACGATGTTCATGCATGTTTGACTTCAACTCATGTATTCGCATGCTTGAACTTGTACTTTTGTTCGGGTCGAGATGGAGCGCAAGACCCCGGATTTTATCTGTTGGAATCCAGGCTACGATTTTGTGGATTATTGTTACGTGACTCATTCACTGGATGGCTGCGACCATGCCTGAGTCTATTCACCGATCCCCATCGGATGGCTATGCCCATACCATGGATCTAGATTATTATGTACTCTGTTATGGATGGTTGCGCCCATACCACATATATCATGTACAGGAGCTATCAATTGTATCTCTCTATGCAGATTCTCCGGCGGCAGCTGCATGTGTTCTTGTAAAGCATTTCACCCCTCTCTCTCTCTCGGGCCTCATGCTTTAGGGGGCATCTATTACACAGTAATTTGTCACCGTCCCTGTTATCCATTTTCCTCACTTCGGAGGACTCATTCCGAGACCTGTGAGAAGTGACATAACTTGAAAACACTCGCATTATGTTCCCCTAAGTATGGACTTCATATGCCTTGAAGACATCTCCTGCAGAATATCCTTAAAAAGTCCCCTTTTTCCATTAGCGCGGATCCACAATGTATCACCCGCGCCAATGGGGGAAATTCTCCAAAGAGGGCGTGCCCGTTGGCGCTCTGTCTCAGAGTCTTACCCGTGCCAACCAAGTTTGGGAAAGCTTTTTAACAAACGCACGCCCGAAAGTTTTTTCCTTTCGACTCATGAGGCTTTTCAAGGATAATGCCAATCTCATGGATGTCGAGATTCATCGTATCTCTATCCATAATAGCTTTTCGAGGATAATGCTAATCCCATGGATGTTTGGATTCATTGTATCTCTTCCTCCTCCTCCATCTATAAAAGCATGTTCTGTTGCATTTGACAAGCTAGTTTTTTAGCATAGGGAGAATTATAATGTCAGAAGTCTGAGAGATTGCTGTAAGAGTCTTCTTTGCATTCATAATCAAAGAGAGAGAGGCTTGTTCCCAATCCCGACAAGCTTTGCAAGAAATATGTAGCTAATCATCCAGCCAAAGGAGGATTTGACATCAGAACTATGGTTGTATTCTCCTTTGTTGATTATCAATAATAGATGACTATCATTATGGTTCCATTCTTGTTGTTCATTGTGATGATGTTTGAGTTATATCTTTTCTGACCGATATATAATTGCATCTATTGGATTTTATGCTTTTATTCGTGTCGTTCTTTGCATGTGCAGGTGTCCATTCACGGAGATCGTGAGGATCGTGACCGGTCGGAGCAAAGGAACGGGAGTGTCAACTCTTCTACAACACTAGCGTTGGAATCCAAGTAGGCTCTTATTATCCACCTTTAATTTGCAATTAGGAACTTGTGTGATAGCATTGTTTGATTGTTGCTAGACCCATTTTGGGCTAGTGCGATCGCCTCTGTCCGCAGAAGGGATTTACCTCTCCAACAATATGTATGGTTCAATTTTGTTTGATGATCCTATTTCTCCAAAGGATATTTTTTTTTTTTGAATTTTGTTTGGTATAAGATATGGGGATACCTTTAAATATGAGGTAATTTTGGGTAAAATTAGAAGTGGAACAACAAGTTTAGGTTTGAATTTCCTTTGTAGTAGTAGGCTACATGAAATTTCTATCGAAATGTTCTGTTGTGGCCCAATATAGAATAACCTTTGCATGGAAAGGTTCGTTATGGGTGGTATGTTTTTTATCCCTTAAACTCATTAGATTCTTTTTTTCTTCATGGTATTTGTTGTTCTCAACTTTCCTTTTCCAAGGGATTGATATTATTTACTTTATTCATTTGTCATGAAATTTCTATCGAAATGTTCTGTTGTGGCCCAATATAGAATAACCTTTGCATGGAAAGGTTCGTTATGGGTGGTATGTTTTTTATCCCTTAAACTCATTAGATTCTTTTTTTCTTCATGGTATTTGTTGTTCTCAACTTTCCTTTTCCAAGGGATTGATATTATTTACTTTATTCATTTGTCATGGCCCAGTGAGAGTATAAGAATGCATTTGTCTACACAAATTTTCGATTTTGCTAAGTTACAAATAAAAATAGTTTAACTCTATAGCCAAGAGACTAATAGCCCCTTGATAGACCTTTAGTGAGCTACGCATAAAGACCTTGGATGAGGGTATAACTACAATCTAGGCTTTTGAATGCAGGATTTGGTTGTTACATACATTTAAAATATACCCCTTCTCCAATTTGATCATTGTTTTCATACTTATGTTCTATATTCTAAATCATTTGATTAAAAACAGTAAGCCTATGTAAATGTTTTCATGATTTGGCAGAGATATTTTGATGTAAATGAAGCTTCTATATCTTCAAGAAAGACATTTCAGGAGCAGGAAATGCGGTATTGCAAAAATGTATGTGTTGACAAATGCTCTGTTCCTAGTGTTTGGCTTATTATCTTCAATTTATTGGTTATATCATTGTTTCCACTTCTTGCATCTTAAATTAATTTGTTCACATTTTATGCTCATGTTTATTGGGATATATTGATCTCATTTTTTGGGTTTTGCTCCAAATATATTAATAAATTGTTGTCATTATATTTTAAATCAATGGTTTTATATTCTTCACCCACATCATAAAGTGGAGGAAAATATTTGTAACTATTTTTAGTGACATGGTTATACTGTTCACTGTTGTATAAGCACTTGTAATATCCTGAAACAATCCCATTATAGTTGGAATTAGATTCCCAAAATCTAGCTACGTTACCATGATTAACAGGATCCAATGTTTCATGATGTGAATAAATTAACAACGACATATTCAGGGATATCATGCAGTCACTCTAATTCATGAATGATCTAGTGTATGTCAATTATTTTCTTCTGAAATTGGATTATAACAAAAGGATCCTGAAATTGGGTTCAAGATGTTGTAGCCATGTAATGTATGTGAAACGGGGAGTACTTGAACTTCCAAACCATTGTGCCATTGTAATATATATTGCAAATTACTTTTCTTGCATTTTTTCTTTTTGTTTCTAGAGATGGTTAAAATTCTTGAATTTTTAGCAACTTACTCTCATTTTCGAGAGTTGTAGATTCTTCGAACAAGAACCATGGAAAATTAATATGTAATTTGGAAGCCTCAATATCATTTGAGATTATCTCACCCTTAATAATCTATTTATTTATCCAAGAGTTGTAGTAATTTTAAATATCATTGTATATTATTCTAGGTGGATGGAATGCTATGTATTCCCACCTGCACATATTTAATTGATTAAAATATATCTTAATGTCAATCCTTTAATGCAACACCAAGAACTAATAAGTCGATGAAACTTAAACCAACATTTTTCTTACAATGATATGCATCTGAAGGATAATATTTTATTCATTTGGACTAAAACTACCTCATTTGATATCAACTCTAAAGTAGTCGATCCATCGTAATCTGTAGCTCTTTCCACAATGAACGTTGAAGATTTTCCATGAAAGTAAATATAAATCGCCACACAATAATGCTAAAAAAAACCATAGTTTTAGTTGTTTTTAGGAATCTTATTCTTGGGTAAGGAGGTTTTATAACAATAGGCATTGTTGGTCCCACATTTTTTCAACCAAGATTTCCACAAGGATGGAGTTTTTGGAATGTCTCAATTTATTAGAGATTTTACAAAGAGCCATGGCCTTACCTTTTCCACACTGGAGGAACCCTTGGAGTGGACTCACCATACAGAGCCTTGAAAATATATTTTACTTACTAGACTCACTGTGTAGAGCCCCAAAAAGTTATTTTTTGGGTTATTGATGCAATAATTAACTAAAGAAACTTTATGGACTACATTCAATGGTTATGTTCTTAAACTTTGTGACGGGAGAATAACAATTTTCAAAGATGATGAGTGAATCCCAATAAATTCCATATGACAAGAGCTAGATCCTTCAAAGTAGAGTGGCAACACTGACCCTATTGTTGTGACTCATCATTTTCACTCATGGTTGAGGTTGCATCCACACTTATGTTGACCAAGCTATTGCACAGGACCTATTAGCTTTCTCATAAAGAGCTTTCTTCAACTGATACACTTTGTCTTCTTGGCCTTCTACATCATAATTGGGTGGTTGTGCAACATACACTTCTTCTTTTAGCACCCCATTCAAGAATGCTAATTTTACATCCATTTGATACACTCTCCATTTATGCTACGCAGCAATTGCCACAACTACACACACTATCTCCATCCTTGTGACTAGCGCGAACGTCTCCGTATTATCTATGCCATGTTGCTACTTGTATCGTTTGACTACTAGCCCTGCTTTGTGCCTTTCAATCTTTCCCTTAATGTTCCTTTTGGCCTTATAGACCCACTTCACTCCAATTACATGTTTTCCTTTCGGAAGGCTCACTAACTCCCATGTGTCATTCCTTTCTATTTCTTTTATTTCTTCCTCCATTGCCGCAACCCATTTTTCTTCTTTGACAACATCTTCAAAATTGATTCGGTCATCCACATGACAAAATAATGAAAATATGGAATTCAGACCAACGCTGCTATCAACTTCTTCTTGCTCATAAATTTCATTTAAATTTTTGAATTTTGGTATTCTTGTGCTTACTGAACATGGGCTTGACATGTCACTTGGCGTTGCGCTTTGCGGTGTGCTTAGAGAAGCACTTTCTTGACTGTGTAAAATTGTCTTGTTATTTGTTTATGGTGTTGCTTGTTGCCTGCTTTGTTGCCCTTGAATAGGAGTAGAGGGAGTCACTGTTGAGGAATTACTTACTGCTGTTAATTCCTCTTTGTCCTCATGTGGTATACAAGCTTTGAAATTGACTATCTTTTAGAGATTGTATGGTTCGGATTCATCACTGTACCCAACAAATATGCATTTCTCCCCCTTGTTGTCCAACCTCTTCCTCAACTCATCTAAGACATGTGCATACACCACACATCAAAAAACTCTCCTGTGGGTGACACTATGCTTTCTTCCACACCATGCCTGTTTAGGAACTATATTCTGGATGCTTTTGGTTGGACATCTATTCAAGATATATGTTGCACAAGCGACAACTTCGGCCCAAGAATCATTTGGAAAATGCTTTGCCTTCAACGTACTCCTTGCCATTTCCATAATGGTCATATTCTTCCTTTCTGCTACACCGTTTTCCTGCGGTGTATATCTTGCTATAAATTTCTTGTGAATTCCATGCTCCCTGCAAAATCGAAGGAAATCATTTGAGATGCATTCTCCACCTCTGTTAATCTTGAGGACTTTGATGTAATTTCCACTTTGCTTCTCAACAAGAGCCTTGTATTGGCGAAAGTGCTCAAACACATCACTTTTTTGTTTTAGGAGAAAGACCCATGTCTTCCTTGCGTAGTCATCTATGAAGGTCAATACATAGTGCCTACCACCAATTGATGGTGTCTGCATTGGTCCACATAAATCTAAGTGGAAAATATCGAAAGGTACCTTTGCCCTTACTGACCTTCCTATTGTAAATGTCTCTCTATGTTGCTTTCCCAAGATACATCCTTCACATAGGTTGTCTGGTTTTTCTATGAGTGGTAGTCCCTTCACCATGCCTTTCCTATGCAGCAAATTCATACCTTCAAAGTTGAGATGTCCAAATCTCAAATGCCATAACCAATTTTCATCTTTGACCTCTGCTTGAAAGTTTACTTGAGTGAAAGATGAGGTAAAGGAAACTATAGAAGTTGAAAATAATGTCAAGGAGTTAATTCAAATGGTTAAAGACATACAGTTAAATCAAGCTCAAGTAATCAAGAACGAAGAAGTTAATTTGGCTCAACTTATTGAAGATATGGAACTTAATCAAGAAAGATTAATAGTTGATCATGTGAGGGAAATTAATTTTATGCAAAGAAAGTTATCATCCCTAGAGGAAAATATGACGATCATGGAATTCATGCATTCAAATCAAGTAACTCCCATGAAAGCAAGTTATCAAGAAGAAATAAGTTTGATTCAAAATAGATTTTCAACTATGGATGAAGAAATGACCATAATGAGATTCGATTATAATAATCAGTTACCTACCATGCAAGAAAATCATAAGAAAGAGATAAACTATATGCAAAAATGGTTCATGGGCATGAAAGAAAAGAATGATAAAATTGTAAAGGACATGGAAGCTAGTTAGATATGTCTTCAGAATAGGTTATTGACCATGGAGGAAAACCATGCCAATGAGGTCAGTGATATGAAGGTTGAATACGATAACCAGATGGATGCCATAACAATGGAAAAGATACAGGTACAGAAATTTCAACATTGGTCAAAGGATGAAAGAAATAAGGAAACATCAACATATCATAAGCCTCCCTGTCTGTGCAGCAAGCTCCATCTTATTATGAGGTTTTCACTTGTTCCATTGAAAAGTAGCTAATTGAAGGTGACTCGGATAAAATGGAAATTGATAAGAATTAGGTTGATTCTTACATAGTTGATCCACCAGTCATAACAGATCAGGTTCATAAAGGAGTGCAAGTCACAAAAATCTTGAACATTCAAAATTTTCCATATGAGCAGTTTTTTGATCAAGAAGGAAGTTATGCACCAACCACATCATCCTCAAGATCATAGCCTTCCACAAATAAAAAGTGCAAGAGAAAGAGAATGAGAAAGCGGTTTGATCCATCTGATGGCTGCAAGCAGCTTGATTTTCGGATAGGAAAAAGTCCTATAGTGTGTAGGATTGGACATGGCACATCCGAGAAACAACCATCAGATTTTCCTGAAAGTAGGCAAATGCTCAGTATGCACTATATTGAACCCATCTGATGCCATGGGGCATATTTGTATTGTATTTCTAACCTTATACTCTGTTATTTCAGTATTTCATTTTGTAGTTGGATTTGTGTTTTTCATGTTATTAAGATAGTTAATAAATGAAGAGATTATATATTTCTTGTGCGTAATGTTATATGATTATTTTTGGATGGACGCTACTTATGTCATATTATGTGTTTCATGGATGCAAATTTTGGATTCTCACATTCCTCCGGTGTAACAACATGTCCCCAACTAGAGCGAGCCGCTGAACACTATGTGTCAATGACCCGTAGCAGTACACCTCCTTTTTTCGCAAAGGGGATACCACTTGATTGATGTGTCAATGCCATTTGGCTATCATCATCGGCTTGACTTCTAGGATGTTATGTAAACCATTTTTCGTGTGTATAATGTAAATAATCTTAGCAGATTTGTGTCATGTATGTAACGACCTAGTTAAACCTACTTTTCTAGTGACGATCTTCATTTTGGGAGGTTTTCTATCTCACTGATCTATTTTCGGATGCTCAACAAAGTTTTCCTCTAGTCTTACCCCAAAGGTGGAATATATTTTGTCACTAGGATCTTAGGTGAGTCCTAGTGTTCTAGATCAAGTCTATGTAAAAGTAATTTTGGAATAATCCTAACTATTTGATTAGGCTATTTTATTACAAATTGCTTGGTCTACTGGATTATATTTGCGTCGCAGAAATGGGTAGTCTGTGAGGGTCTATTACGAATGGGTTTCCCCCCTTATGATGTAAAAAATATGAAAATCATGATGTAAAGTGTCTTGAGGGTTGGAAAATTAATTTATCCCCTCATAGGTTAATTAATTATTTTTTCTCGCCAAAAATTAATTAAAATCCTAAGCCAAAAATTTAATTAATTCTTGGTCCTAGGTAAATTTAAATTCTCTACAAGCAAAATTCGTTGGTCCTAAAAAGTTAATTTTTAAAAGGTCCCGGGACTAAGGTAAATTAATTATTTTGCTAAATTTTAAACCTTTGATCCCTGGCGTTTAAGTCAAAGTCAAAATTTTTGGGAAATTAACTAAAAATTTCTAATTTTGAGTTAATTAAATTGCATTTAATTAAAATTTTCGATTTTCCCCAAATATTTAAATATTTCGACAGATGGGATTAAAAAAAAAAAGATAAATCTTCATCAACAGTCGAAATTGCTTTGATGGGGATCACTCGAACTAGTCGTTGGAGGATTTATATTTAAATATGAAGTCATCTTTCAGTGGATACATCTGACCTTTGAGTCGTGTGCTTAGCAAGAAGCTCTTGTGTAATCTTCTTCTCAATAATAAAGAAAGACTTCGGGGTTAAGTTCTGCTGGTGTTACTCTTCATGGGAATATTGTAAGATGTGTTGTTTTCATGCATATTCTTTCCAAAGCCATTGATGATAGCGTCTGAAGAGTGATTTGAGTAAAGGTATTTTGTTCAATCACTAGGGTTTAAATAATAATTTAAATTTTGAACGTAATAGAAGGTATCTCTATTTGTCTGAATTTTATTATTATTTTCTCGCTATATTTTGATAGTTGGATTTAGTTTTGCAGGGAAATCTTGATTTTTAGATCCTTAGGTGTTAGGGGAAATTTTCAGTTGGACAAGCCAACTCCCAATCCATGTTTTCTGAAGAGTTCAGCTAAATTAGCTCCGAGCTTGTCATAAGATTTTGTTGGTGATACATAGAGGGTTTCGAGTTATCACCTCCTTTTAAAATTTTAAAAATCAAATTTTTTGTGGAAAATTGAATTGGATATTAAGAGCCTTGGATTATCAGATCTGCAAGTGAAGTTGGAATCATACTTAGATCTGATTAGTTCCTAAGTTGTCTAATACATTAGGGAATTAATTTATTGAGTTGGGAATCCATCATTAAACCTACTTCATATTTTAATTGCTGACTATAATAAGTATATCAAATCTGATATAATTATGGAAATCACATCATAATAGGATGAAATGTTTTGATAATTCATGCGGGAAAGTTTGGAAAGTTTTCGGAAAATATTTGGTATAAAGATAACATTGATAGCTCACTGTTTTCATTATCATATTGTTGTTGTCATAACATTTGTTTGCTGATGTCCTAAACAATTCACTGTTGTCATAAAAAACAATTTTCTGAAAGTTAGGAGTTTTAATATTGTTGTGGAAGGAACTGTCATAGGAATCTAGAAGGGTGATCTTCTTGATTGCAGTGAGCATTTCCCTGCTGTCATAAAGCTCTATTTTGCTTCTTTTTTAAATCACTAAAACATATTGGCTTCCATAGATCAAATTCTGAAATTTCAAGTGATTTGAGTTCATAACATAATTCAGAATTCTTTTGACATGTTTGACTCAGTTTGGCATTTTAATTTTGTTGTTGTGATTACAAAATTTATTGTTGTCCTAAATCTAATATTTGAAAATAAGTGCTTTTCGATGATTTTTTTGCATAAGTTTAGGTCAACAATTTTTTTATACAATTACTGGCAATAAAGTCCAACTTTAAACTCCTATTTTCTGAGTTTCTGAATCACATACGCACAAGGTCATTGCCTAAAGGAAAGTGATTTCACACACTTGGAATATATAATTCTAATATTTTAAATTGCCCAAATGTTTTCTTGTTTGGTGAATGGTAAATATTTTGAAATCTATTGAGATAAGTATCATTGGAAAGGCTTGCATTTGATTTGGATCAAACAGAAAACTTGGACTATTTGAATATCTCTTAACTAGTTTTGGAATTTTCAAGTAATTATCATTGAATCATAAATTGGATAAATGCTCTAGTTCTCTTTCTTGACATTAATATCATTATTGGCTTGTGGTTATTATATTTTTTGGCGTATTAGTGATCTTTCTTTAGGAGCATATATCTTGTGTATATTATTGGCACTTGAGGTATTTCGAACTTTCTCTTGTATAAGATTGTCTCTTCATTTGATTAAGTACTCTTGTCATAATGCTAATTAATACTAAGTATTTGAGTCTTCAAAGATATTACCTCAAGAATACTCACTCATTCATTTTCTAATCGCATCTTGCATCTCTTTTCATCATAATAACATTTTCTTTAGCAGCAATTGTACATCATGTACTTGGTCGTAAATTTCTTAGCAATTTAGTTGACTCCATAAGGAACTGGTATCAATTATATAAATCGAATCAGTTAAGTCTTGCTAGATCTAAATAAGTACTTGGTCACTCAACTGTGTCTCCCAGACTAGTTGGTTCCCAACTAGTTCTCCTTCATTCCATTTTCGTAGGGTACACCCACCATAGTTCACTGTAGGGAGACAACTTAAATGGAGAGATTGGGGATCATGGTGACAACGCCCGATCTGAGTCATTGTCATGGTGCCTGGACATTATCTTAGCCTCCTTTGGCATAGTTTATACCTAGTTTATAGATTATCAAAATTTTCCCACATCGGGGGTGACTCCTTCTTATTGAACTAGTGCAACAAGTAATGTTAATGATGAGTCTTAGAAAGGCATATTAGGTTTGTGACACATTCACTGCATGATTTTGAAATCCTTAACCATTACATTCGCTACAGAGTTTCTTATAATTACCTTATAGTCTTATAAATACCAAATGTGGTCACATTGATAATTGTTCCTAAGAATGAGACCCTATGAATAAGATATACAATACATAATAGTGCTTACACGACTTCAATTTTTTTTGCCAATAATACATTAATCATTGTGGGAAAATATCCTTAACATGTCAAGTTGATATAGGTATTGGAGTTCTCTCTATCATAACCAATTAATGAGGTCCAATGGTACCAGAAGTGATCTAGGTGGATATTGGTAGCCACCCGCCTATTCCATTTGGACCCCCAACACTATCTCTTTCAGTTTTTCAGTTTCCTCAATTGTAGCACAATTTACTATTTTTGGCAGTGTTTCAGGGCCTGAAATTTCAGAGCCATTTTGAGGCCCTAGACGATGTTTTTAGGGAAAACAGAGAGACCAAAATTGTCCCAAACTGGCATGCCAGTTTGATTTCAGCCTTTTCTTCAAGATCTTCAAAATGAGGTATTTTGATAGCCAAATGGAGATCGTATGCCAAAGTTACGACCCTGAGAAGTTGATTTACCAATTTACCCAAACGAGGCCCACACTTGTGGTGATTCATTTCCTAGGGTTAGGTTTTTGGATGTTTAGGGTTTTCCATTGTTTCTCAATAATAAATAGGCCTTTGAGCTTGATTGTAACATAGTTCAGAGGCATGTAACTAGCACATCTCTTCTAAGAGATAAGCTAGCATCGCTCGAGCTATCTTATTTCCATTACGTTTGTAAGCATAGTTCAATATTTTTCTATTAATGAAATCAAATGTTTTTCTGCTGCATCTTTGTATTTATGATTATATCTGTAAGTTGTTGTGTTCCTATTTATGTTTGGATCAATGGTATCAGAGCGGTCTGCTATTTCTCTATTTTTCTTTGCATGTCCCCGAAGAGGTTAGGGTATAAGGAGTTAGGGCTAGATATGTTTGAACTGTTGGAAGATTAGCCTCGCAATACCTTGACAACCTCCCATGGTGGGATAAAATAAAGATGAGGGGGCAGGAGATCCTTCCAAAATGTTGCTCGAGGAAGCCATTAAGCAACAGAGGAATGCGACGATGGATGACTTTGTCTAGATCCTTCGACGACTACCCATAGGTGATGCATCTTCATCCAGCTGCCACTCCGGAGGTGCCACTCCTTTTATGGTACAAGTTAAATTCGATATTCCCATATTTGAAGGCCTGATAGATACAAACATCGTAGATAAATAGTTAAATATATTGGAAGGATATTTTTCAGTTCATGACTTTTCCAATTGGGAAAAGATTAGTTTTTCACTTCTCAAAGCCACCGCACACATTAAGGACTAATGAGAAACATACTATGAACAAAAGGACGAGAGTGAACTCTCAATGTTTTCAACCACAACCACTTGGGATTATTTCCAAGACACCATAAAGGAACAGTATTACCCTATCGGGAGCTATGAAGATAAATACACAAAGTGGACCACGCTATGGCAGGGAAGGGACAAAAATGTGTCATAGTTCACAATTTTTTTCCATACCCTTTGCACGATGCTGGGTATCAAGGATACTGAGTGACATTTGGTGCTCAAGTACCACGATTGTCTACACAAGTACATCTAGGATTAGATGGAGTTCTTGGACATTTTATCGCTCAGCACGACGTACTGGGACACTGTCAAGATTGAGCAGAAGTTTAAATAGGAGAAGTGGGACTTTGGATCTGCGAATCTAAAGCAAGGAAACGGTGCTCCCAAACAAAAAAACAAAATACCAAGGAAAGGTGGGGCCACCAAGGATAGCCCACTGAAGCCGAAATCAAATGAAAACACCACGAAGACAAAGAAGGACACAGGCAAATGGTGTGAGTTCCATAAGAGCTCCACTCAAAATACAAGTGATTGTCGGGCCAAGCAGTCACTGGTGGTTGAGCTAAAGGCTTCTAAATCAGACATGTGTTTGTATTTGAATAAAAAAATGATAAGGGAAATGAAAAAGGGAAAAAAATAATTGATGTGGAGCCGAGTTTCATCATGGCCACCACCAAGATCCAAAAGATTGAGCCTGAAGATCTAGAGGAGGGGAAATGCCTCTTCAACCCACATATGTGGGTGAAGGGTTCTCCGCTACAGTTCATTGTCAACAACGGGAGCCAAAAGAACCTTATTTTACCAGAGTTTGTGAAGAAGTTGGACCTAAAGACTACAACACATCCACAATGGTACACCATTGGGTGAGTTCACCAAGGACGATATTTTCACATCGAACAGTAGTGCTACCTTCCCTACATCTTCAAGCCCTTCATGGATGAGGTATTGTGTGATGTTGCTCCTCCTGAAGTTATTGATGTGTTGTTAGGACAACCATACTTGTGGAAGCGAGATGTTGCATATGAGTCTAGACCTTGCTCTGTGATTATTGCCTTCGCTAACAAGTTATATAGGATACCAAAGATAGCCCTGCCTACTGCCATCTCTTCGATCATTGGAAATAAATGCAGTAAGATCATTTCCTAGACCAGGAAATTTGTTTTCCTTATGATTCTCCCTCAGGGCAAGAAGAAGGTTGTGGCCATGGCTTCCAGGCAGGGCTCCTATGCACAACAACAGTAATTGGACAAGGTTGTGGAGGAGTTTAGGGATAATTTTTGCCTCACCTATAGGGATACCTCTACACTATCAGGTCAAGCACTCCATAGATCTGACCCCGGGCATGCCACTACTCAGTGGGTCGATCTATCAACGCTCTTTTTTGGAGAACAATGAGATCAGGAGGCAGATTCAAGAACTATTGCAAAAAGTGTACATTAGGTCAAGCTCATCACCCTATGGGATCTTGATTGTATTGGTACAAAAGAAGGATGGGACCTAGAGGCTCTATATTGACTACCGAGTGTTGAAAAAGATCACTTTCTGGAATAGGTCCCCAATCTTGCTAATTGATGACCTTATTGACCAGATCAAGGGGGCCAAATATTTCAACAACATTGACTTGAAGTCATGTTATCACCAGGTTCCTGTCGAACCCTCTGATGTGTGGCAGGTGTCCTTCAAATCCAAGGAGGGCCTTTTTGAATGGTTGGTCATACCGCTAGGATTGACAAACACCCCTACAACCTTCATCAGACTGATGGAGGAAATCTTGTAACCCTTCACGAATGCATCCATTGTTATGTATTTAGATGATATCTTCATCTTCATCCAGATTTGGGATGAACACCTCCACCATATTTGATAGGTCCTTCAAACCCTACGATAACACAAGGTGTGTGTTAACTTGGAGAAATGCACCTTTGGCTTGACCCATGTTCAATATCTGGGGTACATAATTGCTGAGAAGGTTGTACATGTGGACCCATCCAAGATACAAGTCATTCATGATTGGCCATCCCCAACCACTCAAACAGAGTTCCACAACTATTTGGGTCTTGCCAACTTCTACCGTAGGTTCGTGTTGGGGTTCTCTCATAACACTTGGCCTTTTTCAAGTCATCAAGGGTGGAGAAAGAGAAAAGTTTTTTGGTTTGAAACCCAACAACAAGCATTCTCTGAGTTGAAGAATTTCCTCTGTTTTGCATTAGTACTCACATTACCAGACCTGCAACAACCATTTGAGATTGAGACAGATGCCTCCAACTATGCTATTGGTGTGGTTCTTACTCAGCATGGAAATCCAGTGGCTTACCACAGTGAGACACTTTCAGACACATTCCAAAAGTACCCCACTTACGACAAAGAAATGTATTACATTGTGCAGTAATGTCATCAATGGAAACATTACATTATGGGGTAGGAAACTATCATCCACATAGACCACTGAGCTCTACAGTTCATAAAGACACATAGAAGTTGCAAAACGATCACCATCAGAAATGGTCCACCTAGCTACAACAGTTCCATTTGAATATAAAGTATAAGAAGGGCAGCACCAATAATGTCATTGATTTCCTCAGCCGACCACTAGTCATGGCGTTGATTATTTTTCACGACTCTTATGGGCACGAGACATCGTGGTGGCCACATCTTTACAAGTGAAATCCAGAATTCTATAGCACATATGAAACACTCTTGTAAGGGAAGCAAGTTCCAAGTTTTTGCCTTCAGGATGCACTGTTATGCCACCTGGGACACATTTATGTTCCTTCAAGAAATCGTGCCAAGATGATTTCAGAGACGCACTACAACCAGGTCACTAGACATTTCAGAGTATAGAAAATAGTGGCGGTGTCACAAAAGTATTTTTATTGGCCGAAACTTCGTTAGAATATTGGGAAGCACATTAGATCATGCCCCACCTGCACAAAATCAAGAAACAAGGCATGTATACTCCTCTACCTACTCCTAGTCAGCCTTGGGAATCTGTCTCCATGGATTACATGTCGGGCCTTCCTTTTAATAAGCACAACAATGATTGTGTTTCCATGGTCATTGGCAGATCCTCTAAGATGACCATCATGGTGGCCTGCAATAAGAGTATCACAGTAGAGGCCACTACTAAGCTCTTATTTGAGCAAGTGTGGGTACACTTTTGGATCACACAATCCATTGCCTCACATCGGGACGGTAGATTCCCAACTGCATTTTGGTCAAGTCTCTGGTCGATGTTGTACACAAAACTTACTAAGTCCACGACTTTCCATCCCAAAATTGATGGCCAAACAGAGGTTGTCAATAGGATGATCGTACACATTCTACGCATGTAAAACTCAAAGTATCCACGCACATGGGATGAACGCCTCCCCTATGTCCAACTCAATTACCAAAAATTTCTCCATAGCTCACGGGCCACAACCCCTTTCAGGTAGGGGTGAGATTTCAGCCATTATGTCCCATTAATGTGTCCACACTATTTGCAGCTACTCAGGAAGATTCAGCTCATGTCTAGTTTGATGCTGACAGGGCTAACAAATTCATTGAGAGCATTCAATACATCCACCGGCAGGTCCATGATATATTGGATAAAGCTAGTGCTAAGTACAAGAACTTCAATGATCAACATTGGGTGCTGCACAAGTTCTAGGTGGGTGACAAATTTTGGCTACATTTGCAGAAGGAGCGCCTCATTCGACCCCATTGCAACCTTCGCCCGCTCTGATATGGGCCATACACCATCACCAAGTTTGTAGGGGAAAATTCCTTTGAGGTTAGCATTACACCGTTCCTTGATCTGCACCTAGTGTTCAATGTAGACTGCCTTCAGCCATACTTTCCACCATTGTTGGACACATCCGACATTGCAGAACAGCTCACACCAACACAGTTAAACCCAGACTGCATGGAACAGGCCACCACTGATCAGATCGTGGAAACACAAATCAAGAAGACTCGCCAACAGAAGATCCAACTATATTGCATTATCAAAGCTGGCCAACTCCTTCGCTAAGGAAATTGGCTCACCACGGACCAAGTTTAGCATAAGTTTCCCCATTTCATGGAGGCACTCAATGCAATGGGGACCATTACTTCCTAAGGGGGGAGGAATGATCCTGGTGGATATTGGTGGCCACCCACCTTTTCCACTTGGACGCCAAATGTTATCTCTTTTAGCATTTCGGTTTCCTTAATCGTAGCACAATTTAATATTTTTGGCAGTTTTTCGGGTCCTAAACTTCCAAAGCTGTTTTGAGGCCCTAAATGAAGTTTTTAGGTAAATTGGAGAGGCCGAAAATGTCCCAACTTAGCTAGCATGTTTCTCTTTCTTGTGCACTTTGAGATCTTCGAAACGAGGTATTATGATAGCCAAATGGAGATCATATGCCAAAGTTACGACCCCAGGAAGTTGATGTACGAACTTACCCAAACGAGGCCCACAATTTTTCCACTTCATCTCCTAGGGTTAGGTTTTTTGATGTTTAGGGTTTTCCATTGTTTCTCAATAAAAAGTAGGCCTTTAAGCCTCATTGTAACATAGTTTAGAGGCATGTAGATGCCACATCTCTTCTCAGAGATAAGCTACCATTGCCTGAGCTATCATATTTCCATTCTGTTTGTAAGCATATTTCAATATTTTTCTATTAGTGAAATGAAGTGTTTTTCTATTGCATATCTATATTTATGATTATATCTGTAAGTTTTTGCATTCCTGTTTAAGTTTAGATCAAGAAGAATGCACAATTGGACAACTAACTCACTGTGGCCAAGATAAGGTTAATAAAATGTTTAGGTCACCATGATGCTTACCTACACATAATGTGTTATCAAAATTGTAAGAATAAGTGAAAATGCAATGGGATGGGACATACACTATGGACTCTGTCCAATAAGGCATCAGTAACCCAAGTATCCATGAAAACACATAATAAGCATGTTTAGTTGTTGTTACTGTTTGTTCTTCTACTTCTATCATCATGGATTATAATCTTATCCATTTCACAGTCAATTATGATAGATTATAACAAAGGTCATGGGATCTGAAAATTATTTTTCTTCTTCTCTCGGTATTTGTGCAACGTTCTCTCGATCAATATGCCATGGAGTTGCTAGTTCTTATAAAAATTTATGTGTCTTCCTACGGTGAAGGTGTAAGGAATTATCAAACTGTCTCTATAGGAAATTCAATAAAAATTCCTAAACTCCTCGTACCTACACTAGCCAAATGTTTAATGGATGAGAAGAAAGTTGTTGTCCATAAAGACCAACTTATATCCGATATAAGGATCAATTAGGATGATTTGAATTTCATGGGATTTTTGGAAACTCATATATCTAGTATCTTTGAAAGAAATAGAGTTGTTTTCAAATGGGGATCTATTTATATTAGCAAACATGGTATGTGATAAAACTTTAAAATTGCTAGACTAGCTTGCTTGGGAAAATTGTGTTTTCTTAACTATATGGATATGTATATTTGAGTATACTATTGAGGCCAAGTAATTGAGTATATGTAGCTATGCAATTTGGATACATGATCTGCTCTTTGTGATTACAGTTCTAGGAATCTAGTTGGTGTACATTGTAGAATGTTTTCCCCTACAACCCCCATGCACACAACCATACAAGATCATTTGTATTTTTAATAGGCATGTAATTCCAAATGAAGAATAATGCAGATGATTAGGAATGCAACTACTTCAACAATGAAGCACGACATTCAAACAACCTTTGGAATTAAATAAGGAACATCTAACTATAGATGGTTTAACATTGTCATGGTGGCCCATTCTCCATTGCTCACTATCGAAAATATTTTTCATGCATTATACGCACTATACCTCATCCTCTCAAAAAGAAGAAAATAAGAATAATCTTTGGATATGAATAAAGATCAAAGAACAAGCTAGAGATACAATATAAGAAAATATATTACCTCTGCAAAAAATCCATCCAATGAACATAGAATAAAACATGGAAATATTCATTCTAGATAAATTTTGAGATTTAATCATGTCTCTGAGAGTTCCTTATGAAAAGAAATAAATAAACATACATAACAATTTTCTTCATGGAAGAGGTGTGATCTTCACCAGATTCAGCTAGGAAAATGTTACTGTGAGATAGTTTAGAAGCTCCATTTTGGAATTTTGGGGCCTTGGGTAGGAATTAAGAAATCATCAAACTGTTATTTTCTATATTATAGGGTAAGTAGGGAGCATAGTGCCATGTTCTTTCAATGTAGCTTTGAGAAAAACCACAATAAAGGTGGGATTGAACAAGGCTCTAGTCTCAAAATATTGTAAGCTTGGAGTCTCTCCAGCTTCAATTACACAAGTTGTCATAGATGTCAGTGCACAACCAAAATCATGCTAGCCCCATCATAACCACTAGCTTGAATCTTGATAAGATCAATTCACGTGCTTCATTTTCCATATAAGAATCATTTATTTTTATAATGGCACTAAATCGAAGGATTTATAAACCTTAAATTCATTAATCTAGGCTTAATTCAATCAAGATATACTCATTTCTTTGTTGATAAATTGGATCTTTTGAATTTATACATCTTATATATTTGTTTTTTTTTCATCTTTATGTGGTAATGTAATTATGTCATGTCTAAGTAGTGTGGGTATATGTTCTTAGGGATCGGATTTTCCATACCCATACTTGTACCTGACCATGTATCATCCACACACAAGCTAGAAATATATCCATCCTTGTACCATGTTGTATCCTGTAACATGATCACGTACTCAACAATGCCCCGTGGGACTTTGGGGATGCATATTGATTTCAACAATGCGAGTGCTGATTTTAGGGGAAAAAAAAAAGAATAATATTAAAAATGCGCTATTAAAGTTGCATTTAATGTGATCCCACAAGGAAACCCTAAAACAATTAAGTGTTTCCCTCTTTTTACACCTTTAATCCCTAATTTCATGTTCACTTTGGCATCTTTAGTTTAGATATGTGAGCTTGAAAGACACCAACAGAGAATAAGAGAAGTAGGTGCATTGCTTGTTGTTTTATTGTAAGAAAGTAGTGTGGAATTATTCAAAAATAAGCATTCTTCATAATTATTGACATACTTCACTCCCCAAGTCTTCACATTTTAGTTTTAGCAAGTTGTGAGTTTTCAGATTTTCATTTTTATCATTTTCACCCCATCTCTAGAAAGGGAAAGAATGTCAATGTTCATTGTTATATCATTAATGCTAATTGATGAATGGTGGACATTGAAATGATTTCAATCTAAAAATGAATACAAAACATTTCTCATTTATATTAATTTTGTTGCTCTTGTTTTTCCCAATATTAATATATATAAATTTGATATATAAGTTTGTCACGTGTTTTGAAAAATGTCATACCTAGACCCATACCTTGGCAACTTAGTTTGATGTTAGTTTTATATAGCTAAAAATGAAAAAATGAACTTATTTTGTATTTTTTAATGCTTGTCATGGTTTGCCAATTTTTTACATGATGTTTTTGAGGTCTTGAAGTCAAGACCCTTAGTGACTTTTTTATTTTATTTTTTATTCTAAGGTTTGTAACACTAGGAAAACATCAAGTTTAGTGTAAGAAGGAATATAAATAATTTGTGGAGCTTACCACTAAGAGTGTGATATTACACTTCCTCCTCACGTAACATGTGGTCCCATTTCCTATCTCCTTTACAAGTTTCTAATTTGTTTCTCCTTATAACATGTATAACATTACTTTTGAGCAAATTTTATATATATATCTATATATATATATATATATATATATATATATAAACCTCATATAAACCTTTGATAGACTTGCACATAATTCTCATATACGAATAGTTTAAGCAACTATTTGTGAAATAAGTTTTTAGATTTATAATAAATGAAATATTGAAATATATTTTTATTATTAAAATCTTTTTAAATGTTGTGTCAACTCCAGATAGGGTAGAAAAGCAATTATACATCTCTTATAAAAAGTCTATTTGGCTTAATAAATTTGAATTGCACCTATTATAAATTTAATTATAACATGCTTATGAGAGACAAGGGTGAGATAAGTTCTTAGATGGATAGATTCAACTTTCCATTTATAAATTTTTTTTCAAATTTTGATTGAAGCCTTGTTGAAAGTTTATTCATTCCATTTTAATGAGAACTTTGAAAATATAAATTATCTACAAAATTTTTAAACCAATGAAATTTCAAAAAAACCAATAAGCAAGGTAAAAATTTTAGGGACTTTTTTTAAAATCAAGATGTTATGTCATCTTGATAATAAATATTTGAGGTTGTAATGCAATATTATGCTTTAGAGTTTTTTGGGACATAATTTTATGTGAGCAAATGTTGTAGTACTGACTACGTTGAGCCACGTTGAAGGATATCATCTACAACATCGCTTTCTAGATCAACTAAAATCCCTGGCTACAATGGAATGCCTCTAAAACATTTTAACTAGGGTTGTATGACTCTTTTTTCCTTATTGGTCTCTGTCAATGTTGGTCATATCGTTACATTTAGAGTCAAGGTTTATAGTGATAAATTTCCTGTTGGATTCCCCACCATGATCTCACCTATTCTTGGTAATTCATCAAAATTATCACCCAAACAAGCTTTTAAAATGTTTCCACTAGGTTTGAAAGTCTATTTTTGCCTTATTGGTATTTGTCAATGTTGGTCATAACTTTATAGCTATATTCAATATCTATAGTGATAACTTTCCTGCTTGATTCCCCACTGGGATCTCACCTATTATTGGTAATTTATCAAAACTATCACCTAATTGTTTTCATCTGGATCATTGCAGTTTCTTATTTGAAGTTTTGGGAGACTAGATTTTTCACTGAAGAATAGCTATGGTATTGATATTCTGTGGAGAATACTTTGTTTCTCTGAATATGTTTATTTATTATTTTGATGCATATAATTCTATATGATGGTGCGCTTACAAGAGATTTAGTTTGGAAACCTTTTATTGGGAAATCTAACGCAATAATGCACCATAAACCATAATTACATAAAGGGAGCACAACACAACAATTTAACATTTAATCATTTTAGTCAAACTATAACAAAATTTCCTTTTAGTAGATCAACTAAACAAACTGCATATTAGATATTTGTTTATTCCTAACAATATATAAGATGTACTTTGCATGTGCCATGGTTGTGGTTGAGTGCAAGTATCATGATGGGAAAATCACATTCCATGATGAAGGACCCACTAACGACAATAGAATTTGCAAAACATTTGCAGAGGGTGAACACAAACATGACTTTTGTGAGGCATCCAGAATGGTAAGTCCCACATTATGCAACTTTCCACTAGATATCAATTGCGATACAGTCTCTTTAACCCAAAACATTAGCATTGGTCCCAGCAAAAGAAAAATTGTTCCTTTTCCCTTAAGATATGGTAAGAGTTAACCAACTTGTTAGGTTGTGATGGAAAAATATAATATGTATTTTGAGAAGTTTTTTAACCATTTTGATTGCATGATGCCATATTTCATAGATTCTCATGATATATAATCTGTGTTATATGTAGGTATGAATGTTGTATTATTTAGTTTATTGATTCATGCTTTATGATGTTATTCATTAACTTCACTAATTTGTGATTAAGAATGTAGAAGTTTGGATTAATCACCATCTCTATCACTCCTTTTTGCCTCTCTTTCTATGATTTTGAATTTTGAAGGCCCTAAAGTGGTTAGACATAGGGCTACATGCCTGATCCAACACAATTTATTCTAACTATTATTTGATCCAATCCATTATGAATCATACCTCCTCTGTTTGGAGGTGTTTTGTCCCTAAAAGCTAAATAATTCTAGGACTTCAGTGCCTGCTCAATTTCTGGCTTTGGTGATAGTTTTAATTAGGTCTCTTAGCTCTAGCATGTGACTACGGTGTTGCTCAACCTCCTTTCCTGACTCTTCTTAGGGTCTTTTTTATTTTATTTTTTGAAGTTGTATGCTTTTTCTCAACATCTCGTTAACCCTTTTCTTTG
This sequence comes from Pinus tabuliformis, assembly GCA_031772625.1. Taxonomy (NCBI): domain Eukaryota; kingdom Viridiplantae; phylum Streptophyta; class Pinopsida; order Pinales; family Pinaceae; genus Pinus; species Pinus tabuliformis. The sequence continues at coordinate 1,531,115,566 of CM062817.1, read as the reverse complement.
GTTCTTATTAGCTTTGCTAGGTCTGCACTTATTTTCCTTCAAACTTTGTTGGTGATAGTTAATTAGTTCCTTGGTGTATATGAAAACAAAATCTCAAGTGTGAGATTCATTGCACCTCAGAGGGGGACACTATCACCTCACCAACCTTCTTCTCGCTTTTGGCCAGCTTTCCTATGGATCAAGGGGAATTCTCCTTGTAGATCATAGAAATCTAATGTCCTAGTTAAGCCAAGTCAAGAGCTCTCCAAGGCATCTACTTCACACTCCACGGATCAAAGGATCTGATCAATTTGGGTTTAGGTGGTAGATAGGATTGTTAGGCTTCTTTAGGGTGATTAGAGTTTGAGTTCAATGGAAATTTCCCCAAACATACACAACCATAAGATTCATTAAAGAGTGAAACCATAACCAAACAACATGGATGGCTTGGAAAAAATATAAGGTGATGGAGAATGAATGATCAATGTCTTAGCTTATCAATGAAATTTTGGGCATATGGAGTCAGTGGGAAAAGTTTCCAAGAGAGATCATGCATGAGATTCACAAGACAATGTTGAGAACTGAGGGAGCTAAATGAAGGTTTCTCACCTTGTCAATCATGAATCTAGGGAAAAAAAAATATGAGAGCTAAACGAAGGTCTCCTACCCTTGTTAACCTAGGAGACTCAATTTTTGAGATAAATGAAAAGAGAAAGAGGCAAACAAAGGTCTCTTACTAATTCAACCTTTTGACCATGAAAACCAAGATACTATTTATTTCTTTTAAATTTTGCACAAGTAACCCCCAATCTCCTCCACATGGACATGTAGGTCCACAGTGATTATATTTCCAAATAAACCATAGGTAAGGATCTCACCATTGTTTTGTATTTTCTTGGCAAAGGAATAGGCTTTTCAACCATGTGGACTCGCCAAGTGATCTTGTAGGTTGGCCCAAATTCTTGTATTTAAGGTCACTTAAGAAAATATGGAAAAGTTGGCTCCAATTAAATCAAAATGTAGATCCCTGTAGGTCAGTCCCACGTCCATTATAGGTCATCCAATCAAGTTTTGTTCCATGTTCAAATGTGTGTGTATATTTTCTCCAAAGAAAACAAGTTGTAATGTTATTAAGATATAAAATTACATATACTAGATGTCGTGCATACTATTTTGTTGATATAGCCCCTCCCCTTATGATTCTTCAGAATGCTAGAAAAAAAACCTATAAAAGTGCTCCCTTTATATAAGAGGGATAACAGTACATCCTAAAAATACTTAAAGTATCAAAATAATAAGCCCTGAAGGTTGTTTCAGTATCAATGTGATGGAAAAAAATAACATAAACATATGTCAAAAAGGTATACATTATCAGTTGTCAATATATCTCTGTGATAACTGTCATAATGGCCATGTTCCTTAAAAGAGTTCATGTTGTTGTCCATCTTTTACTTTAGTGATTTTCCAGCAGTTTGGTGCCAGGTCCAATCCTGCCTTGGACAGTCTGTCAACATCTCTATTTTGGTTCCCTCATATGTGATCATAATTTTACAACTGATAAAAACCAAATTTTGGATCAGTTGGCTTAGAAAATGCATTAAAATCAAGTAATGAGGGTAAAGAAATAGATCTCAGAGTTATGTGTCTTGCTGCAAAAAAACATGTTAGTGATGTAGGGTATTGAGTGAACATGGATTCAAGACAACCACATGACCATAATAAAAGGAAACTCTATATTATATAGAATTGTATTGCATAGGAGCATAGACTAAAAGTTCAAATTATGTTTTAAAATTTGTTGTTGATGACATGGATAAACCTCCAACCAAAAATTTGCCATCCTAAATATATTAATATAACCTTATTTTAGTCCATTTCACTAGTTAGATTCCATCCTATCATATCTCACCCTTACTTTTATTTTTTAGCACACTTGGATTCCCCTCAACTTGGGCACTACATCTTAGAAGTTAGAAAACCCCACCCAAATTCCCATTTTAACTTCTTTCATGGAAAGGGTCATTCTAATATTTTTAATGCTTTGCATGTTCAATGTTGTTGTGAAAATGTCTGCAAGCTTATTTTCAGTTTTGCAACACATATATTCATATTCTTTGTGTTGCATTTTTTTCCCATTGACGTGATGTATGTGCTTAGTCCTTGCATGAATTCTAGTCTCTTCATGAGCTTAACTGGACTCTCATTATCATAATAGAGGGGTGTGGCTTGAGTATTTTGAATGTTTCTATCACCTTGAACCATCCTTAACAAGTTTTTTATATTTATGGTTGCATCCTCTTTTCTATGTGCATCCTCAAAGAAATCCATCAAGGCTATATTTACCATATTATGAAGCTGATTGTTGCACCTTTATTGACTTTATATGGACTTCAAATCTCTTTCACAGTTTCCAATTACCTTTATTTTTTTGAAAAATATGCCTCATATTTACAAAAAAGTATTTACAATAGAAATGCAGAAGTGTATTTGCGTGAACTTCATAACTTCTTCTTAAGAGCCACCAGAGCATAAACAAAATCATAATGTTCTATGTGATCTAAATATTTGGCTATGTGAAGGGAAAAAAATCCTTTTTCCAAAAGGCTAAAAGGCTAAAGCTAATGGTGTACCTCATCTTTTGACAATGTACTAAAAGTAGACAGAGAGAAAACCTACTAATTAAAAATAAACGTACACCTAAATTCCATGGCACAAACAATGTTGAGATCCATATGTAATGTCAAGGACCTAGAAAATCACTACAGAATGACCATCACTATACAAGGTAATGTGACAATGCACCCTTCCCTGAAGTAACACATCATGCTGAGTAGTCTCAAACATGCCTCAACATCAATTGGAAAACCAACACTCCTAGAAAATGTGCTTGACAGTCTCCAAGTGCTTTCAAACTAGGCAGAGTATCTCTAAGAACTCTTGTCCAACCTAACCATGGAAGAAATTCGATAAATGACCCACCACACAAAAACTTGCAGCATATTAGAAATCTCCACCATCAAAATTCTATGAACATGACAACCCCAATGCTCTTCTAGATAATTATATACCAATCTTGTGTTAAGAATCATTGAAAGAATATGTCTTTAATGAAGCACTAAAAACATTCTATGGGATTCACGTTGAAGAAACAGGTGGCTAAACCTCCACTCCTAGTCATGCCAAAATACCCTAGGAATATCAATGTTCTTGAACAACTTGCATGTTGGAATAAGGGCTTGCAACTCTATGATCAAGGGGGAAACAAGAGGTGAGAGGGCCATACTCCTGAGTAAGATATTGCCACTCTTTCCAAGCATGAGTTCTAGGATACTAGAATTTCCGCCAGGAAGAAATGCCCTTACAACTCAATCTTTTCACCCGAAGTGTGGCATGTTTGCAACACCATCACTGCTAAATTTTATTTTTTGGAGAATATCATTGAATGTTAGCTTTAAAATCTATTTAGAGAACTTGTATTGGGAAACATTCAAGCTCATCTTTGTTCACTATGGTCGTTGCACAAAATAACTGAGAAGTTTGCTAAGAAAATAGAGAAATCATCCATTGAACAACATAACTTAGAAGCATTTATGGGTCCTTGCAGAAGAGATGGAAGATAAGTTGTGAGTTGATTTTATGTCTTACATATATTTCTCATATTGATTTCTTAATAGGTTGAAAGACCATATGGAACATGTGAGAAGTTTATCTGTTGGAAAAATATTTTTCTGGTTTCGGGACTTCTGCTACTAGCTTTCTTCCTCATTGGCTTTGTAATCTACGATAACTATAAAGATGTATGATAGTTTGTGTTTATTTTGTGGTACTTTTTATAGATCTAAATTTAGATAGTTTGTCAAATATTTTCTTAATCAAGCACAAAAAATTATGCCTTAGAAATTACTACTATTAAGTATTTTTCATATGTTCTTAGAATGACCTACATCTAAGGATGGCTATTATAATTAGTTTTACACCACTCTCAGAAATTAGTTTTTTTTTTCAATCTCGACTTGCTTAAATGTTTCATTGTTTCTTATCTAAGGATAGTAATAAATAAGACTATGTGGCTGTTGGATTCACTAGTTAGACTGTCACGTAGTTGATAATTACCCCATTCCACATTTCCATCATACCCACACATATGGCTTCCTGTGTCATTGATGGAGCATTGGTGGCTCTCTTCAAACCTCATGGGACCTCCCAAGCGAAGGTGGTGAGAATATTACCTTTGAGCCATGAAATTCACCACCTTAACATCAGAAAACCAACTTGGCTCTCCTCTTCTTCCTTCAAACTTGTTATATTTCACCAATGGTGCAGAAGAAACCATGCTTCCCAATGACAGATTTGGTGCCTATATCCATCAATTACAGGGTTAATGCTAGTTTATGCCTGGGTGTAGGGGTCATGACTCGATTACCCTATTTCCCCCACCATGCATTAGTATAGACCCATGGCACAACATTCCACACTATAATCCTCCATTTATTGACATAGGCAGAGAAATGAAGAGGTTGTATATAATTTTTGGTAGATAGATACAAGAGATCACTTATGAAATAACAAGTGAGCAAGCATGATAATATTATGCTGGCTTAGAGGCAGTTTAATTGACAAGCATGGTGTTTATAATGTAGTGAAGTCTTATTGTATCTTTAATCTGAAAGTGACCAGGAAGATAGGAAAGCATTTCTGCAAAATCTTACAATGGTTCACTTTTCTTCTTTTGAACTTATCAATTTGACTAATTAGACTATGAATTTGGATCACCACAAATTGACTCTTTGAATAAGAGGTCCATTGTGTTTTTCTCTTGGACAGTCTCAACACCGATGAAGACTGTAACTGGGTGCAGTGTCTAGGCTTCAAATTTTCAATTGGTTAACAACTTGGAAAAACATTGTTCATTGTTTGTTTGTTTCTATTTATGAGTCATGATTGTGCATCATGAATAACATAATTTATGACCAACAACAAACATTCAATGTCGATGAGAATGTGCATTGGACTTTGATGCCAATGCTAGACTATAACTCAATGCATGCCTTGATTAACCTAAGAGCTTGGCTAATGATGGTTCAGTTTTGTATTTTTTTTACATTTTTTTTTTTGAGTGAAGACTAATTAGAATTACTATTTGTAACAGCATAAATTAGTACCTTTAACAAAGATTTCAATAATGAAGCATGACTTTATGCATCACTGTGATGCTAATGCGAGTATACTAGGATACAATCATATGGCACCTTAGCTACTATTGAATTGATCTTGAATCACACACATATGTTTGTTCAATTATGTTTCTTATGTTAAAATAAATAGGATAACAACACCCCCTCGAGCCAATTGGGTTATCATACCTTGAATTACGATATTTTGGAAAGACTAGTTGATACATTTTACAAGTTGGAGTTTTGATCCTCATTTCAACAAACCAAATTATATGAATTTAATAGTGCTTATAAGTTTGTAATCCACAATTAAATTCATCAGGAAAAGTCTGATGATGGTAAAATTTAAATACTCATGTGAGTCTTTGATTATTATTGGAGTTGTGGAATTTCTTATTGCACTAAATTTTCTCTACTTATAGCTTTTATTTCATCCGAGTCATATCTAATGTTCGTCAATTCTATGAGTTAAACCTGAATTATTTTGTGTATATCTTAATTTTGGTCCTTATAAAAACTTTTGTAGTCACACCCATATTCAAATCTAGAAGGATATAGATATGTTGTTATGTTACAAGTAGTATCCAAGCAACAATTTTTCCTCTAGTGAAGTAGGAGAAAAATACGGATGAATATTGTGAGTGCAAATGGGAAAGAGTGTTCAAGGAAAATTTGTCAAACTCCTCGCATCCATAAGAATAGAAGCGAGAAGGTCAAAATTGCAGAATGTGAAAGTATTAAGCATCAGATTTGAGTTCTCCATCATTCCAGATGGCATCATTATTTAAATTTGTCCACCTTCAATTCAACTCAGTGGTCTTGCATTGTTGATTTGTAAGTCAAAGGTTCCTGTAATTGTTTCAACTGACATTTGAGTCCATTTCAAATTGTTCTGGTGAATATAATATATGTTAATCTGAAACACTAATGTACAAAGTAGAAACTTTCAAGAGAGAATTACAACTACAACCAATCTAAAAAATTGTATTCACAAGCTTGGTTGGTCTTTCTAATCTGTTGCAAAAACAGACCATAGATCTCAAACAACTTTTTTGTCATTCCTATATTTATTTTATGTTTATTGATCCGGTTATCCCCTTTGGTTAATCCATCTGGTAATATTAAGTGAAGGGGTAAATATGTTGGTTGAATAACTTCGAAAGATGGCAGACTATAATGGTGAAAAATTCATTTTGATTTTATGCATTGTACAATACTAATTGGGGGCTGTAATTTTGCAGAATTTGCAATGGAGCAACAAGGGATGTTTGCGGATGTGTTCCAAAGAGACTTTTTAGCAATGGAAGTGGGGCTTTTCTCTCTTGTTACAGAGGCATGGCCTACAGATCCACAACTTGCAGCAGTTGGATCTTGTTGTTTAATAGGGGTGATTTGTGGTGGGATACTTTATGTTGCAAATCTGGGAGATTCTCGTGTTGTTTTGGGACTACAAGAGAAATTTTTCTTGTTATCGACATATGTCCTACAGATCCAAAACTTGGATCAGTTGGATATTTTTATTTAATAGGGGTGCTTTGTAGTGGGATACTTCATGTTGCCAATATCGGAGATTCACGTGTTGTTTTGGGACTATAAGAGAAATTTATTCCATGTAGTTGTCAATGGAATATAATAAATGTATTGAGACTGTGAGGTAAGAGCTACAATCTTTGCATCCATATGACTCTCATATTATAATTCTAAATCATGTGGTTTGGTATGAAGGGTATCATTGAGGTACATTTAATATCTACTTAATTTACTATGTTAATACTCGACAATTATATGTCGTTGCTATTTGGTTGATACATACATTCAGTGTGGATTTGGGTTGGATGTAAATTTTTTAATTCTTATTTATCTATAATATTGCAACTTGCTTGAAGAGTTTTCATGTTCTACTATGTTTCTTGTAAATGATTTCGCTGAATAAATCAATAGTGGAGAGGTTACCTTGATTATTTATTAAAACATTTAAACTACATGTCCAATTTATAAATCATCATCAAATAAATGGCATGTTATAGATAGTCTTATATGTTTTGACTTTTGTGTATCTATTTTCTCTAGAAAAAGAAATTTTCATGATTGATAAATCATAGTAAATCTAGATATCGACCCAGCTATGCATGTTGTCAGTGGTTCGATTACATTGTGCCCTAACATGAATTTATCAATGATATTGTAGTTTTTTTAATTTAATACTTTTTTATATTGATTTATTTCAATGGAGAGATATTTTTCTAGATTCATTATTTTATGTTGTCTCTGAAGAGACGAAATTAATATTGTATTGTCTTTAAATATAGTTTTTTTATTGTCTCTAGAGAGACAATAGCTAAGATTAAAGACACGTTGTCTCTATGAAGACAATATGTCTTTAATCCTGACGATTGTATCTCAATAGACAAAAATGAAATTGTCTCATAAGAGACAATAATGCTTGTGTTATAGCTTGTCCTTGTAGAGACAATTTATTAAGACAATAATTTGAGACACTTGCTAAAAGACAATTTTTAAGACAATAAAAAAGTTTTTTTTGTCTCAAGTTAGGAAAATTTACCCAAAAGTTGTCTCATAAGAGACAATAATGCTTGTGTTATATATTATATTTATAGAGACAATTGTTTAAGACAATAATTTGAGACACTCGCTTAAAGACAATATTAAGACAATACAAAAGTTTTTTTATGTCTCAATTTAAGACAATTTACCCAAAAATTGTCTCAAATATTGTCTTAAAAAGCACCTTTGTGTAGTAGTGGGAGGACAATGGGGAATCTGTAGAAGGATGAAATGATGAGGAAGGAAGGTGTGATATCTCTTCTAGTGATAAATGAACCAAGAGTAAGAAAGTCAAAATTGAAGGTGAATTCAAAAAAATAAAACTTCAAACATTTGATAGAGAATCTAAGGAGGTAGTTGAGGCTTGGTTGATCAACATGAACAAGTATTTTGAAATCTATGAATATGATAAAAATTTAAAAGTACGATTGGTAATTTATTAATTGCAATGTAAATCTGCCCTTTGGTGGGAGGAAATTAAGACCATATGGGAAATTGAAGAACAATAAGTCACCTAGAAATATTTTCGTAAACATTTTAAAGAGAAGTACTTGACTAAAGAGTTTTATGTTGAAATGGTAAAAGAGTTTCACGACTCGAGAGTAGGCCCACTAACCATGGATGAGTTCATAGCAAACTTTACATCATTATTGTGATATGTTTCATCCAAATGAGAGGATAAGGCTAAAGTGTAGCCCTTTATCAAGAGTCTACATACATTTATGAAGGAGAAACTGGAGTTTGACAATCCAAAAACCATGGATGAAGTCGTGTGGAAGGCCCATATATGTTATCAAAAAATGAAGTAGAGGGGTGAAGGTGGTAAAAATAGATCAAATACGAAGGGAGTAAAGAGTTTCATGAACCGTAGGAATGAAAAAACTAATGCTGGTAAAAATATGTACCAAAGGTAACCCAACAAGTTTTGAGGAAAGAATGAGTAGAAATATAGAGTACAAAGTGAGAATGGACAAACAAAAGTAGTAAGTAAACCAAAATTCAAACAACAGGAAAAACCTCCCTTTTAATGTTTGCTTTGTGGGGAGCATCATTATTACAAGAAATACTCACATCATGTATGAGGAGAAGAAGCCATCAACATACAAGAAGCCTCTACTATTGGAAAAGTGGCAAGGAATATACCCATAATGAACACAACCTTGGATGATAATCAAGTTGAGTATGAGCCAACAATGATAGAATGTGAAGGTAAAATTACTAATCATCTTATCTCTATTTTAATTGATTCCGGTGTAAGTAGGAGTTATGTCAGCACGAAAATTGTATACCTATGCCATTTATGAGTGATTGAATTTTGAAGCCCATGATTAGTACAATTGGTCATTGGTGCGAAAAGAAGCGTGATTGCCCAAAAAAAAATGTTCCATATAAATTTCGGGACAACAAATTCATATTGATTGGAGTAGACTGGTTAAAGAAGCATTGGTCCCTAGTGAGTTGTCTATTGACGAATATAGTGCAAAGTAGTGTTGTGATGATTCTTCATTACTTGATAACAATTTGCGGAGGGTTTATACTTTTATTCTTTGCTTATGTTTCTTATTCTTATTATTAATGCATATGTGTGTACTTCATCAAACTTCTTCCAAAACAAAATAACAAGAACACAAAGTTTGGCTCTCTACGAGGGACAAAACCTCTCCACTCTTGAGATGAAAACCCTTTGGAAGATTTATCTTATTGAAGATTCTTATTTGAAAAACTACCAAACCCTAGACCCTTGATTAGGACATCCTCCAAGCATCAGTCAAATCCTTCCTCTTTTTGCACTATAAATTTTGGCACATGGAAGTGTGTCTTCTGGCACTTCATCCTTCTTTTGTTTCTTGTCTAAGTTAGGAAACCTTAGAATATTAAGGCTTCTTTAATTCATTATAGATAGAGTGTTCTTCACTTTCCTTTGGATAACTTGTAGACCTAGATACACATCTGAATGAGGCTATTCATGCTGATGCCTTCAACTTCTATCAAATCCACAAGTGTTTCCTTCTTGGACGTGTGAACAGGAGTCCTAAAACAATCCTCTTATCCTCGCTAAATTTTCCTTCATTCTTCGCTGGAGAGAGAGGCCTTGTAGGCATATTTTTCACCCAAAATAGAGATATATAATGATATTTATTTTCCTACTACTATGGCCACAGGTAAGCCTTTTCGAACCTCAAACATGTGGTTTTAGTTGACCTGGAAATTGTCCTTTTACCCTCGTTGCTCTATCTCCTTATCACGCTATCCTTGTGACCCTTTTCCTTGGCTTGTCCTCGTCTTACTTTATCCTCTTCTTTCTTGTAGGTTTCAGAGTGAAGTTGCACCTTGTATGAGGAGTGGACAACCTATATAAATAGAGGGTTGTCCCTCCTCTTTAGGCTGACTTGACTGTCCTCTAGGCCGACATGATAGTTACACTAAAATTCATCTTTTATCCATCGTTTTACCCCTTGGACACTTCGTTGATGGTAGGAGAGGATTTTACTTTTCTTGGAGGTGTTTCCACGACATTTTACATTGACATACATGATGTAACATGCCCTCAAAGGGTCTTATCATAGTTAAATTTTGACATCGACTTTCTAGAAGAAATTTAAATATTCTTGACCTATTTTCAATGAGCAAGAAACTAATTGACAAATACTACAAAAATAATCTATTTTCTTGAATAAATACAAATATCAAAATTACATTGATGAAGACCGAATGTAGTTACATTTCCTTAAACACTCCCTCTTAGCTAGGTAGGTATTCATACAATATTACAAGGTGTTTGGAAATTTTCAATATTGAATAATTCACATAAGAGTAACCAAATTTGCAATCCATCTGTTATAGCATCATATTCATCAACATTGTCATATTGCAAGGCCTTCACTAACAACTCCATCTCTTTATGAGATCACGAGCTACAATGTTGGCAAGATCAATGATTTACAGACACCTTCATCATTATTTCTCAAGGTACATACCCACCCACGGGTTCTCCGAGTATGACCTTCTAGGACGATTCTGATCTTGGGTTCCTGGCCATCAAAGAATATCGGTCCTCTTCCCTAATCCTCCCATTCTTTCTTCCCAAATGAAGACAAGAATGTTGTGCCTATCTTGTGTCTACATTTCCATTCATTGCCTTCATCTAGACTTATGGATGTTAGTCTTGGTCTAGTGCATGACCCATGAAATGGAAAACATAATTGTCACTCCTTTGTAATTAGGGGTGATTCAAAAAGTCCCTCTTGATCAGGGACTTTTCATAGCTCCCTCTTAACTGGGGACTCTTTCCTTGATCAGCAAATTCTTCTTCATGGGTCCTTCAGCTGCTTGATCTCCTTCCTTTCTTGATGTCATGAAGTATTCGATCGAACTTCTTCTAGGTAGGGCACCATCCATCGATCACTTTCCTTCTTGGTTTGTCATGTCATTGCTTTGTGGAAAGTGACTATCAGGTTTTTCTTGTCATATTGGCTACTCCTTTGTCATCTTGTCCATGCTTGGGAATACTCTCCTCATGGATGCTTCATAGTACTTCCTAGGTTACATGCTTTGACCTGGTAGCGCAGTATGACTTCATCTTAATATTTTTTCAACATTGATTTTTGTTTTTTTGGATGGCTGCCTCATCAAGATATATCTGTAGAGTAGAATCAGTTATTTGCACCTTTTGTATCTCCAAGGCCTTTATAGGTGTCAAGGGCCCTTTCTTTCTTTATCAAAGTTGTCCTGCATTCTTTAGGAAGATATCTTCAAGGCCTTTTGTCATATAGTGATTCTCGGTGACCATGGTGTTCTTCACATGCTTGATCTCTTTCTTCATTCGCTTCTTCTCAAATAGATAGGTCAACCATCTAATGCTTCTTGTGAGATAATTCCTTCATTTCTTTCTTTATGGACTTCTCAACATTTCTTCTTGCTTCTTAGTCAACAATCTTATGCTCCGTATGTGAGCATATTCCTTTATTGACCTTCATTGCATCGTGGTACATGCCTTCGAGCATGTTCTCGGTGAAAGAGATTAGTTCATGCTTGATCATATTATAGAACTATACCCATGACTCAATAATATACAAATGATAACATGAATTAAACTTTGATTCATACATACCCCATCTTGATTCTCCTTTGATCATACTTTGGTGTGGCCCTTCTTGCTTCATCTTATCTTTCCTACATACTATAGTTTTCTTAAATCCCGTGAATGAGATTCCCAATGAGACATATTCTTTGGTAAATGAACCTTCTTTTGAATGTTCCATCATATGATCTTAAAGATATTTGCCTTGCAAATGTTTCATTTCTTTTGATAATGTAGGTCTTCTAAGATTCTTTTCATGATCAATTTTATTTCGTCACTTAGAGGTCCTATACTAGGTATGCTTCTTCTACACAATTATCTTGAGCTATATCTGCCACGCTCCTATATTCTAGAAGATATTTCTACTTATGAATTTTTTTTCTTATAATAAATTTTACATCTACATGAGTTTCTTAGAACTCTATGTACATCATGCTGCTAGATTCTAGAGGGTGTTTCTAGCCATGCAATTTAAATTATTCCTACATGCTCCTATTCTACTCAAAAATTTTAAAGAAGTCTAGAAGCAAAGAGTTTGACCTAGTCATAGTAGAGATCCGAAGGATCTTCCTTCTTTTTCTTGTTTCCTTATTATTTCATTTCTTGAGTTATGTGAGCTTCTTCCCTCTTCCTTTTGTTGTTCTCATTTTTTAGCTTAGGACAATCCCTTTTGTAGTGTCCATAGTCTTGGCATCCAAAATATTGGATCAACTTGGAGTCCCAGGGAATATTTTAAGGGTGGAAATTTATCTTAAAGTTTATAAACCTTGGCGAATCCCACTAGTCCATAATATGAAATCTATAAATTGCTTGGATATATTTTTGTAAAAATATTCATATTTATAATATTTTATATAGTCTATATATAGTTTTTTGGCGATTTTTAGGGTAAAATAATTTCATTCTATAAAATTTGGGCGAATCATTTAAAAAAAAAATGGAAATTAGCGAATCTTTTTTTGGAAAAAGTATAGAAAATTAGCCCATGGGAGAATATTAGCCCCTAAAATTTTGCCTGCCTTGGACATGTCTTTGCTGTTTGTTTTTCATGGACAAAGCTTTCCAAATTCACCATTTCTTTTGGCCATGGTAGAAAATGGTTTCTCCTTTGATCCCACATCTTCTTCTACCTTAAGTTTGGTTTCTTTTGTCCTACATAGAGGCCACATATCACTAAGAGTGGTTGCTTCCTTTTTTGCATATATTCTTGACGTGAAGTTTCCCCACTCCTCACGTAGAGCATTGAGTACTACAATTGTCATCTCTCTGTCAGACATGACTTCCCCAAGCTCTTGGAGTTGATATCTCATTTCAAATATTTTCATGAAGTGGGGAAATATTCATTCCTTTTTTATCTTCATCTTGAATAATTCATTCCTCACATAAATTACTTCTCTGGTTGTGGATACCGAGAATATCTCTACTAGCTTATCATAAATTTCTTTCGATGTCTCAAACTTGGAGTCATGGGGAATGAGAGATCCTTTGATTGATTCTATCAGAATCCTTTGAGCTCTTGTCTCACCCTTATTGTACTTGGCTAAGGCTTGAGTCTGTTCCCTAACTGGAATAGTGATATTCCCTTTGACATTCTCTACGAGTTCATTCTGCTTGAGTAGTAGATAAGTCCTCTTCTTCCATGTAAGAAAGTTATTGGTACCTACCAATTTATTTTTTTCCTTGCAAAAAGACATTGATGTATATTTAGAAGGGGACATGTAGTTACTTGATAGATTTTGAGATGGAATGGATTTTCTTCCTCCTTGAAGGCTTGATGGCTTGTATTCCCTGGATCTTGATGTTATTCAAGTTTCCTTCAAGTGGACTTTCTTGGTGATGAGATTTTCTTGAAGAATTGTAGCTTGTTGTAGGTCTTGCTTCAACCTGTTCTTCATTGTAGGTGTATTTATATAATACGATTCTTCTAGATTTGTATACCTCCTTGATGAATGATGGATTGTAGACCCTTGTTGTCCTTGGAGTGATTGAGACTTCTAGCCTTCATGCTTCATCTTTGTAGATGCTTCTTTTGATGAGTGTCCTTGATTTTCTCTTTCCTTGATGTGTCACCTTCGCTCTGATACCATGTTGAAGAATCTAGGGAAAAGTAATGTTGTGACAATCCTTCATTACTTTATAACAATTTGTGGAGTCTTTTTACTTTTCTTGTTAGCTTATGATTCTTCTTATTAGTGCATATGTGTTTACTTCATCAAACAACTACCAAAAACAAATAACAAGAACACAAAGTTTGGCTCTCTGCCATTGACAAAACCTCTCCACTCTTGAGAGGAAAACCCTTAGGAATTTTTCTCTTATTGAAACTTCTTATTTGAACAACTGCCAAACCCTAGACCCTTGACTAGGACATCCTACAAGAATAAGTAAAATCCTTCCCCTTTCTACACTATAACATCTTGCGCATGAGCCTCTGCCTTCAAGCACTTGGCTCCTTAGCACTTCGTCCTTCTTATGCTACTTGTCTAAGTTAGGAAACCCTAGAATATGAGGGCTTATTTACTTCATTATAGATAGAGTCTTATTCACTTTCTTTTGGATAACTTGTAGACCTAGACACACATATGAATGAGGCTATTAATGTTGCTACCTTCAAATGCTATCAAATTCGCAAGTGTTTTCTTGTTTCATGTGTGGAAAAGATCCCTAAAACAATCCTCTTATCCTTGCCGACTTTTCCTTCCTTCTTTGCTGGAGAGAGTGGCCTTGTAGGCCTATTTTGCACCCAAAATAATGATATATAATGATTTTTTTTCTTGCTATTATAGAAACAGGAAGGCCTTTCTGAACCTCGCATGCATGGTTGTAGTTGACCTAGAAACTGTCCTTTTACCCTTGTTTTTATATCACCTTATCACATTGTCCTTCTAACCATTTTCCTTAGCTTTCACTCATCTTACTTTATCCTCTTCTTGCTTGAGAAGATCAAAATGAAGTTGTATGTTGTATGAGGAGTGGACATCCTCTATAAATAGAGGTATGTAGCTCCTATTTAGGCTGACTTGATTGTCTTCTAGGCTGACATGACAATTATACTAAAATTTAACTTTTTTCCATCGTTTTGTTGCTTAGAGACTTCATTGATGCTAGGAGAGGATTTGACTTTGCTTGGAGGTGTTTCCATGACCTTGTACATTGACATACATGATGTAACATGCACTCAAAGGGTCTTATCATAATTACATTTCGACTTTGGCTTTCTAGAAGGACTTTAAAATATGTTGGACCTATTTTCAATGAGCGAGAAACTCATTAACAAATACTACAAAAATAATTTCTCTTTTCTTGAATAAATACAAATATCAAAATTACATTTATGAAGACCAGACCTAGTTACATTTTCTTCAACATTGTCAGGATAAAACTATTATTTTCTCTACTAAGGCGTCAAACAAGAAATTCAGGGCATTAAGAAAGCGATTAAATTGTGACCCATTAGTGCTAACCAGCTAGGAAAATATGTTCAGAAGGGCTATCATATTTATGTTGTGAAAGTGGGTTATACAAACTCTAAGTACAAGATAACCTCCTTGGAAAACATGTCAGTCATTTGAGACTTCATTTTTGTTTTTCTAGAAGGATACTAGGATTTTTGGTGAAGCGAGATATCGATTATACCATAGAAGTACTTCTAGGAACAACCCCTGTATCAAGGACTCCCTATCTTATGAGTATACCTAAATTAAAATAACTTAAATTACAACTACAGGAGCTCCTTGAAAACAGCTATATTCGCCCAAGAATGTCACCTAGGGGAGCCCGTGTACTATTTTTAAGGAAAAAGGATGGTACTCTCGATTATGTATTGAATATAGGCAGCTGAACAAAATGAACATTAAAAAAAATACCCTCTACCAAGGATTGATGACATGTTTGATCAGGTTAGAGGAGCCAACATGTTCTCAAAAATTGATTTACAATTGGGATACCATCATATAAAAAGTAAGGATGAAGATATTTGAAAGATAGCCTTTAGAACTCACTATGGCCATTATGAGTTCATGGTGTTGTCCTTTGGGCTCACTAATGCCCCTGCAACATTCATGAGTTTGATGAATGGTATATTTCAACCTTATTTAGACAAATTTGTGTTGATTTTCATTGCTGATATCCTAATTTATTCCAAGAATTTAGAATAGCACGAAAAACATTTAAGGATAGTACTACAAACATTACAAGATAATAAATTATATGTTAAATACAATAAATGAAATTTTTATAAGGATCAGATTCAGTATTTGGGGAACATCATCTCCTCAGAAGGAATAGATTTAGATCCCAAAAAGATCAAAACTATTATGGAGTGGTCTGTCCCTAAAAATGTTGCAGAAATTCGGTCCTTTATAGGATTAGCTCAATACTATTGCCCATTTATAGAAGGGTTTTCAAAATTTTCCTACCCTATAACCTCCTTGGAAAAGAAAGGAAAAGTTTTTAAGTGGACTCTAGAATGTCAACAAAGTTCTGAACATTTAAATTATTTGTTCACTATAGCACATGTCTCAATAGTGGAAGACCAAGAAAAAGAGTTTATTATTTGCACCTACCGAGAATAAGAATTTATTATGTACATTGATGCTTGAAAGCAAGGTGTTTTCGGGGGGGGGGGGGGTGTACTAACGCAAGAAGGTAGAGTTATACCAAATGAATCCTGCAAATTGAGAGATCATGAACAACGATACTCTACCTAAGACTTGGAGTTGATTGCGGTAGTCCATGCCCTAAAGGTGTGGCGACATTATTTATTGGGAAATAAATTTCATCTAATGGATGATCACAATAGCTTAACAAGTTTCTTCAATCAACCTGATTTGAATGTTCAACAAGCGAGGCATATAAATTTTCTAAGTGAGTTCGATTTTGATATTAGGTACCTCAAGGGGAAGGAGAATCGATTTGCTGATGCACTCAACAAAATATTACATTATGTGTACAAAATGAATTAAGTAAAGCCGAATCAAACTTTTCTGAAATGATTAAGGAAGCGTCCCATAAAGATCATAAATATAATTTTTTATGGCAGCAAGCTAATTGTACACAGAACCTTGGGGAGAAATTTGATTATGTCTTAAAATATGAATGTATTGACCTTTAAAGGGTGGATATACGTACCCAATCAGATCTCCTTAAGACAGTTCAAGTTAGATTAGATATCAAAAATTGTTTTCCTCAATAGAAAAATATTATTTCTGGCTAGGCATGAGAAGAGACATCATGAGTATTTGGCTAAATTCCTAGAGTGCCAACAAGTTAAAGTAGAACACCAACACCCTATTGGGATTCTCCATCCACTACCCATTCCTGAGTGGAAATGGGATACAATTACTTTATATTTTGTCACAAGTTTTCCTATATCTAAAAAGTAGAATGACTTTATTGTGGTGGTGGTGGACAATTTATGTAAAACAACCCATTTTATATCAATTAAATCCACCTACAAAATAATCGAGATTTCTGATATATTTATGAATGATATATTATGGTTACATGGCATACCGAAGGTGGCGATTTCTGATAGAGATGTAAAATTTATGTCAGTATTTTGGAAATCCCTCTTTACTGGGTTGGGCACACAAGTTCAATTTAGCACTGCATATCATCCCTAGACTGATGGGTAGACTGAGTGAGTGAATCAAGTACTAGAAGAAATGCTAAGAATGTTTGTGATGCAATAACTAACGAAGTGGGAGGAGTATCTCCACTTAGTTGAATTTGCATATAATAATAGCTAACATGAATCATTGGGGATGAGTCCATTCAAGGTACTATATGGAAGGAAATCCAAAATTCCCATTAACTTGAAATTCCCTAAAGACAAACTAGTGTTGGGACCTGAGATGCTAGCTAACATGGAGCAGGAAATAAATAAAGTTTGCCCTAATCTAAAATTTGTTGAGGATAGGAAAAACGTTTATATAGATAGGAAAAGAACCTACAAGGAATTTCCTGTTGGAGATCATCTGTACTTACGAATTAAGCCTAGTAAAAGTACATTACATAGTGCCAAGTTAGCCCCTTGATATTTTGGACCCTTCTAAATTTTGGAAAGGATCACACCAGTAGCATAAAAAATAGCCCTTATGGAGTCATATTCGGGTCCATAATGTATTTCATGTTTCTTTATTAAAAAAAAATGTGTATGATCCTAGGCATGTGATTGATTGGCACAATGCACAGGTAAAATTTCAACTTATGTTAATTTGATGAATATATATACAAGTATCTCTACAATTAGCATGAGCTAATGACAATTTGTGGGCATGCGCACATCGATCTAGACAAAGAATTCCTGGTAGACCCTCTATGCATTCTTGAGAAGAGATAAACAATGTTACAGATGCGAGCTATCACCTAGGTTAAATCACAATGGAAGCACTTTAGCCACGATGAGGCTTCCTGGGTGGATGGCGACTTTATGTGCAAGGCTTGCCATGGCTTATTTCAGAATATTAAGCCAAACACCAAGGATGATGTTTAGCACAAGGGAGGCGAGATGTAAGACCTCTCGCAATACTTGTTAGGTTACTATTGTTACTCTTAGTTATTTTATTTATTGTTTTATAAACTTAATGATTCATGACTTAAAAGGATTGATGAAGTGTTGTGGGAAAAACAATTAATTAATAGAATACAATTAAATTCAAGAAAGATTTTCTTTTTCTAAAAGAAAAATAAAGAGCTAAAACCACCAGACAATTGGGACAAATATGAGGGATATCTCTCTTTTCCCCTAGGGAATATAATGAAAAAACACACACTCCAAGGGGGAAGATAGGAGGACAAAAGAGATAGATTAGATAGAGAACCTTATACAACAAAGGGAACGAGGTAGTACGCTGCCAGACCAAGCTGCTCTTGAGCTAGTCTCTGAACTAGTGGAACCCTTGGAAGAACCCTAGAAGGGTTAAATTCTGGACTGGACCTAGGTGGTCTTGAGGTTCTTAATTTCTTAACCTAAGGCTTAGTCTGATTACTGACTGGTTGAAAGAAGCTCGAGGGAGAGAATGGACATCATTGCTAGTCTCATGGTTGGATGGTGAGATATTTATGGTAAATTCTCATAACAACAAAAGTTCTAACAGATAAGTACTCTCAAAAATTCTTTTTTATTTCTTTTTATTGAATGTTTAAACATAGGTTGTCTGTGGGTTTCTATTCTATATAGTGATTGAATGGAAAACTTTATTATTGACAGCTGAAGTTTTCTCTGGTGTTTGGGAAGAAATTTGAACACCCCGTGCCTTAGAGTAGGTGTAATTTATAATCATAACAAAAAATAATAAAAGTGAATTTGTAATTCACTATGGACTGCCAGTTAACAAGGTGAGACGTTTTAAGGCCCGAGTGTTGTGGGAAAAAATGCCTATGCAGGACGATCCTATCCACCTAAGGTGTGACAGTGCCTTAGCAACAAACGAGTACAGCTATACTGGTTTCTTCCTTTATGAAATGTGAAAGAAGAGAGATCAGTAGACTTACCAGTGTCTTCCGTTTGTCACTCGATCCAGATCCTCTTCCCTTTGGGTGTTCACAGCTACTTGCCTCCTCGCTCGTCCAAGAGAACAGCGATTTGATCCCTGCGAGATCACAAGAGAACAGCTACTTGCGACAAGAGAACAGCTACTTGCGACAAGAGAAGAACACAACACAAAGGCAAATATAGATATTCATAAATGATTTAGGATTAGAAACAAATCAAATACACTAATGCAATCATACATCAAGAAAACATCAGCATATAGGAGAAACCAAGATATCTTTATTGATGAATAACAAGGTTCAGGAAGAGATACAACCCAGAGGGCTCCAATCCAGCATCTCCTTCCCAGCAAATGGAATTCCTACCTTCAGCCCCTTCAAAGCATTAAGCACCCAATAGTTCCAGTCTCAAACCAACAGCAATTCTTTGCAATAACAAAATTCCAGCCTCTAGATCTCATGGAGGAGAGATCCATATATAGATGTTTGGAGAGAGGATGAGTCAGCTTGAGATCTGACTAGTGTCCTCTCCCTCTCTCAGTTCTTGAGTCCACTTGGAGGTTCTTGCTTCCACTTGGAGATTTGGAACCTCTTACTCATCACCAGTCGAATTCCCTGAGGCAAGTGTCATTTTGGAAGCTTCCTGGCTTCTGACACCTTGAGGAATGAGTCTGCCACATGTCCAAACTTGCTCAGCGCAGGTAGCTAGTATTGGAGTTGACATTCAACGCAGGTAGACAGTGGGGCCACTGACATTCAGTGCAGATGGTCAATGGAGCAGTTGACATGATCCTGAATTGACTTGTTTTTGAGCAGTTTCAGGTGGAGAACTTCTGTGAATTGCTGTGGTTTGTTAGCCTTGTTCCTCTAGGGGTAGGAACAACATGTTTAGGGACTTTGGATCCCTTAGATTATGGACATTTCATGCTCAATGTTGTAAGGCACAAAAATGTCTATAACACCGCGGGCTCAACTGCCAGAAAATAATAGTGCAAAAAACTTACTGGGAGTATTTTCTAGAAGGTTCTGATAGGAATTGGGTAATTTTCGGTGGAAGAGAGGAAGTTTATGAGTTTAGTCTGACGAAGGATTAAATATTGAAGAGCAAGGAACCTATCGACGAGGACATGAAAAAAATGTAAGGGCTAGTTCTGCAAGCTAGGAAAAACCTAAGACTGAGTCAGTTATAATACAAAAGAAAAATAGGGAAGTGAAACAAAGAGGAGGGAATATTGTTCATTACATAGAAGTAAAACCACTCTAGCCATATATACACTATTTCACATGAAAATAAATTCTATAATAAACACCATCTGGTCCAAAAAGAAAACATTATAAATTTGTGCACATATTTAGTTACCCTAGATTTAACAAAAGCTAAAAGAAATGAAAAATTGAACATTTATATAAGAATAAGGTTACCCTTTCCTTTCATAATCAGAAACTTACAATTCTAAATGTATTCATAAGCTATAGCATTGACAAAAGAAATCAAATGCTTAGAATTAAAGGCTTTATTCCTAAAAAAATCCATGCAAGAATCAAAACAACCAGGTTAATGCCCATGACAGTTCGTCAGGCACATTCACTATGTGTTCAAAATAATACAATTACATTAAACAAAAAGGAAACCCATAATTTAATTAAATTCCCCCTCAGTTTCACTGAGTGGAGTCAAGGCTACAGACCCATGAATCTATTGAGACAAATTATTGTCCTAACAGTTGCAGAGTCTAAACAAAGACTGAAATACTATGACAGTGCAGGAGGGAAACCTATGTCTGTGGCACTGAGCACCATGTTTTTTGTAAGAGAGAAAACCATGGATTCCTTAATGTCTACGCTAAAATAGAACCTAGAAGAGGAAAAGATGAACCTGTGAGTCCTTTTCTCGCAGCTGTAACTTAATCTTTGGAAGTAAAAAAGGCATGATAAAACCCTGACCTTTCACATGCATAGAACACACAGTCAATTAAGATATTCGCAAAAGTATCGACCATAATTTAACGAAGTAGGGGAAACATATTACTTATTTATTTCTTGTCAAGCTATACTTTGTTTCTGAACGTGCCAAGAGGAGTAAACATTTAGTGTTTTTAGTAAGTGGGCTAATTTTTCCAAAAGAAAAACAACAATATAATTGGGTGAGGTGGCCATAGGAAAAGATTCAGAAGTAGTACATTGCATGATACCTATAGACCTGAGACTTTCCTTTCGCCATACTAGTATGGAAGATGACTAAACCTGTGGGGTAGGGAGACAGAGAACGGGTCAATATTGTAGGAGGGTCGACGAGAATGACAAAGGCTTGGTATGTTTAACTGAATTGGAGCAAGTGTAATCACCTAGAGGAAAGAGGCCACCCTGTTCAACACTCTCACTGTCATAGACCAGTTGTAGAGCGCCGAAAACCATAACTCGCAGAAGAGAAAATAACAAAATGGTCTCGGAACCAAGGAGGGAATTGGTTACAAAACTAAACCCTGATTAATATTGATCGTCGGATGACCTCGAAAGTAGGCTGCTGTGGATCTGGCCCCAGTTGCCAGGTCGGGTAGAAACTTCCGGAAGTGCAGTACATTTAAATTTAATAATGCAAATTTGCATGTACATAACATTGATACGGGCAAACGTGAGCGACCTTTACAAATTAAATAATTCTAATTAATAATTAAGCCTACCAGCTCAACTCTGAGTTCAATTGGTCATCTCTATATTATGAAGTATTACGTAAACAATGAGATTCATAGTGGGTCAAGCCAACAAAAAAAATACTAAGTTATTCAGATACAAATTTATGTAATTTGATCTTAGTTTATTTTTATTGAGTTTATTATAGAAACGTTGTGGAGAGATTTAGACCATGATACAAGGTTTGGTTGGAGTGCTCCAAGTCTCAGGCATGAGCCCCTTCATTGTTTTCTTATTGGTGAGTGGTTATGTAGAAAATTCTTGTCTTTGATGGGCTTTGCCATGTTGTTCTCAGTTTTTAGTTATGCATGGTTATGGGATTTTCTCCCTAAGCCGTCATTTTCTCAGTTTGATTCATGTTGGAGGTAAGGAGCGCAATTGATAATTTTTCAAAGGAAGTCTATTATAAGCTCGAAACAAATATGGGTGATTTTCAGGGCTTTTGTGGAAGGACATGTAAAATATAGCTACTAACAGCTAATAGCCCAAAGATCATCAATACCGAATATTTCACAAACAGAACTTTATATGAGATGACATACCTTGGTTAATCGCGGAAGATGTAATGGCTGCCATCTACTTTGATCTGAATCCTGACTGTTCCTCTTCTTCAGAATTCGGTTTCTCTCCTCTTGCCCTCACTTCCTTTATGTGCTTCTTGATGGAGAAGAATGCAACTCTTGTGTGTGGGAGAGAGAGGACCCAATCCTTTATATATTATTTAACTCTAATCTGGTACGTCCATCATATACGTATTCAACGCTTAAGATCTAATGCTTTAATGCTTTAATCGGGTCAAATTAAGATTAGAAACTGCTTTAACGTTAAAAAGCAATGAGCCTTTTGCTGTTTCTAATAGCAGTTTCTAACATTCTCCCACTTGACCCGACTATTCATAATATTAAGCGTTGAACATCATACTATGATAAATTGCTTAGAGTTATGGCGGTTGTGCACTTTTAATTCAATGCATTCCCTTCCATATACTACAATACCAGCAATCCATCAATTCATACTCATAATTTATATAAAACAACATAATGGTCCACATAATGTCTTATATCATAATGATTAAACATAATATCTTTATAAGACTCTTTCTCGTTTTAAAATTACATAAAGTACATACTACTACATTAAAACAAGAAACACATGATTGTATATCAGAAACACATAAAAGAGCTCAGAATGTCACACATCAATTATCATTAATACAACCAAGACCCATTCTTTGAACATGTTCCTTAAATTGTCTTGGTTGTAACCCTTTCGTCAAAGGGTCTGTAATCATAAGTTCTGTCCTGATGTACATTATTGACATTCTTTGTTTCTGAACCTCATCTTTCACAACAAGATACTTCAGTTCTATATGTTTGGCACCTTTAGAGTACTTGTCGTTCTTTGAGAAAAATACTGCTGCAGAGTTATCACAATAAATTTTCAGCGGCTTGCTAATGGTGTCGACAACCGCAAGTCCTGAAATAAAGTTCCACAACCATAATGCATGAATTATGGCTTCAAAACATGCCACAAATTCTGCCTCCATAGTGGATGAAGCAACGATAGTCTGTTTCACACTTTTCCATGATACGGCACCTTGAGCAAACATAAACAGGTAACCAAAATACGATTTTCTAGTATCGATGCATCCAGCAAAATCTGAATTGCTATATCCAATCACTTCCGATTCATTGGATGAGCATGTAATCTTTCATTGAGAGAAATTCCTTAGTCTCATGCAATATACTTAAATTATTTGCAGCAAGCAAGACGTCATCAACATAAAGGACCAGATAAATAAACTTGCTCCCACTGATCTTTCGGTATATACAGTGATCAACCGTATTTTCCTTAAAACCAAAGATGTAATAATGGTATTGAACTTAATATACCACTGCCGGGATGCTTGTTTAAGCCCATATATTGACTTCTTAAGTTTACACACCAATTGTTCTTTACTTTCTACAGAAAAACCCTCAGGTTGATCCATATAAACATCCTCATCAAGATCTCCATTCAGAAAAGCTGTTTTCACATCCATTTGATGCAACTCCAAATCATAATGAGCTACTAATGTCATTATTATTCTTAGTGAGTCCTTTTCCGAAACAGGAGAAAATGTCTCCTTGTAATCAACACCATCTTTCTGAGTGTAACCCTTAGCAACAAGTCTAGCTTTATACCGTTTGATATTACCACTAGAGTCGTGTTTGGTTTTAAAAACCCATTTGCATCTGACTCTTTTACAGCCATGTGGTAACTCAACGAGATCCCAAACTTCATTCTGTTGCATGGATTTCAGTTCTTCTTTCATGGCATTAATCCATTCCTTTGACTCTTTACTTTCTACAGCATGTGAAAACGAAACTAGATCCTTATTGATTCCAATATCATAATCTGATTCTTGCATATAAACCACATAATCATTAGAAATAGTTGACCTACGATTTCTTTGAGGTCTTCTTAATGCTACTTGTTGTGGTTCATGCATATCAGCATTATGTAAGTCATTTCCTTCAGGAAGTACTTCTTCATTTATATGTTGTTCATTATCATCATGCTGTTATACAACAGCTGGAACAACATTTGGAGTAATAGTAGATGGAGGAACTATTCTAGGTAATGTAACATTTACCCTTGTTTCCTTTATTTCTACTATTTCTCTTCTAGTACTCCCACTGACTTCACCATTCTCAATGAATCTTGCATTACCAGTTTCTACAATTCTTGGACTATGATTAGGACAGTAAAACACATACCCTTTAGATTTCTCAGGGTAACCTAAAAAATACCCACTGATCGTTCGAGAATCTAATTTCTTTTCATGTGGATTATAAATTCTCACTTCCGCTGGACAACCCCAAACATGCAGGTGTCTTAAGCTAGGTTTCCTGTTAGTCCATAACTCAAAAGGAGTCTTTTGAACAGCTTTACTAGGAACCCTATTCAACAAATAGTTAGCGGTTTTGAGAGCATACGACCACAAATTCTTAGGTAGTGTAGAATCTGACATCATACTCCTAATCATATCCATTAACGTCCTATTGCGCCTTTCTGCTACACCATTTTGCTGTGGTGTACCTGGAATTGTGTATTGCGCACATATGCCATGACTTTCGAGGAATTTTGCAAATGGACCTGGACACTGGCCTGACTCATTATATTTACCATAATATTCACCACCTCTATCAGACCTTATGATTTTCACCTTTTTATCTAATTGCCTCTCAACTTCCTTTACAAACGTCTCAAGGACATTCACAGATTGAGATTTTTCATGAAGCAAATAGACATAACCATAACGGGAAAAATCGTCAATGAAAGTGATGAAATACTTTTCTCCATTAAAGGCTGGAGTGTCCATAGGTCCGCAAATATCAGTGTGTATTATTTCAAGAAGCTGGCTGCTTCTAGTGGCTCCTTTCTTATTATGTTTGGTTTGTTTACCTTTAATACAATCCACACATAATTCTAGATCACTAAAGTCCAAATTTGACAGAATTTCATTACTTACTAATCTCATCATTCTTTCTTTGGATATATGACCTAGTCGTTTATGCCACAAGAAAGCAGAATTTTCATTCAACCTGCTACGTTTACATCCAACATTATTTACTACATTCAACAAGGAATTCGGATAAGTGTCATTCAGTTTCAATTTATATAAACCATCAATTAGAATACCAGAACCAACATTATCAGTATTCTTATATAAATCAAAACAACCAGATCCAATCATACATCTAAAACCAGAATATCCAATTTACTTGCGGAAATAAGGTTTCTCGATAATGAAGGTACATAAAGGGTACTGTATAAGTCTAATACATATCCACTTTCTAGAATTAGACGATAAGTCCCAATGCCTTCAATTGAAGATTTCATTCCGTTTCCCATAAAGAGAAAACGATCTTCATTTGGATTTATGGTTCGGATCGTAAGAAATCCCTGCATATTGTTGGAAACATGAGTTGTAGCACCAGTATCAAGCCACCATGTATTAATAGGAACTTCAACTAAATTTGATTCAAAACATACGAAAGATAGACATCCTTCAAATCGAAAATGAAATAACTATAAGCTCATAACTAACGCGATTCAGATGTAGACATAATAGTATAATATAGCACTCCTTTGGGTAGATACTATCTTATACTTAACATAATTAAATACCAAAACATAAGTAGGTAATAAATATATTCAATTAAATAGAACTGACATCTTTGGATGATCAATATTTATTTAATCAAAATATCTATCAACCCTCATCATGTCAACTAGTTATAGAACAAGACTTTCCTTTGGGTAAGTTCTCAGGTTCTATCATTAGTGACGCCAGTTTTTAATTGGTATTATTATAACTGGCAATTTCTATCATTATGTCGTTTATGCACTAAATGATTATTCTGATTTTGACCACTTTGGTGATTAACAAAATCATAAATCTCATGTGCATAAACACATACCTTATGCAAAACAATCAGTCATAGAGCAATTACTTTTATGCCCAAATTTCAAACAATTATTTTGCACTAGTAAACTTTAATCGTGCAAAGCCAAAATAGTAAATGATGCACGAAAAGTACTGATATAATAAATAAAAATTACCAAATGTTACAATGATTTTGATAATTAGAACTCAACCCCATTTGAATCACAATTCAAATTATAAAGAGACTGGTGATAATCGCACATTATCATAATTAAAACTAAACAATTAAAACACGCTTTTAAATAATATAACCCAGATTAAAACCCAATAGCATTTGAATGACACTTCAACTTATAACCAAACTTTCACATCGGTATAGTGACTACCCATTTAATATGTGAAAAGTTTTATTTACTGTTCTTTGAGACCATATAATGCAGAAAGCAAAAGTTTTATTGCGGGTAGAGAAGGCTCAGATCATGCATTTCTAAACACCCAATATTGGCGGCCTCAATCTGGTCCCAAATGCACACAAATCTCGTGAGAATTTCGCTGTCCATGAACCATATTCTGAATTCAAGTGTCGTACCCTATTCTCGTTTCAAATGGCCATACCTACGAGAGGGAAGCGATCTCGCACGAGTTTGCCAAAGGCGGATAGAAGGATCCCATGAAAGTCTTAAAGATGGTGTTTTGACACCGAATCAAGCCATTACATAAAGCAAAACACCGAATCAAGCCATTACATAAAGCTCCCGAATCAAGCCATTACATAAAGCAAAACACCAAATCAAGCCATTACATAAAGCTCTGGAGGCCGCGCAATTACATGGCTCGTATTTTGAAGGCAAGAATTGAGCTTGAAAAGCGAGACGATGCTAAGCGAGTAAGGGCGCTTACGGATTTGATGGAACTATGCAACTTACGCTTACCATTAAATCCTTTTGGCATTGAAACTATGCATGCACAGGACTTGGTTAACAACGAAAGGATGCAAACAGGGATCAATAGGCGCATAGTCAAAAGACTCATGAATGCGTGATCATTTCATAAAACCCCCACAGTTTCCCGAAGGCTCAATCACATGAGTAAAGCCTAGAACAGATCAATTGCAATCATAGGAAATATTCAGTTATTGATTGTAGCTCTGATACCAAATGTAAAATATAGCTACTAACAGCTAACAGCCCAAAGATCATCAATACCGAATATTTCACAAACAGAACTTTATATGAGATGACATACCTTGGTTAATCGTGGAAGATGTAATGGCTGCCATCTACTTTGATCTGACTCCTGACTGTTCCTCTTCTTCAGAATTCGGTTTCTCTCCTCTTGCCCTCACTTCCTTTATGTGCTTCTTGATGGAGAAGAATGCAACTCTTGTGTGTGGGAGAGAGAGGACCCAATCCTTTATATATTATTTAACTCTAATCTGGTACGTCCATCATATACCAATTCAACGCTTAAGATCTAATGCTTTAATGCTTTAATGCTTTAATCGGGTCACATTAAGATTAGAAACTGCTTTAACGTTAAAAAGCAATGAGCCTTTTGGTGTTTCTAATAGCAGTTTCTAACATTCTCCCACTTGACCCGACTATTCATAATATTAAGCGTTGAACATCATACTATGATAAATTGCTGAGAGTTATGGTGGTTGTGCACTTTTAATTCAATGCATTCCCTTCCATATACTACAATACCAGCAATCCATCAATTCATACTCATAATTTATATAAAACAGCATAATGGTCCACATAATGTCTTATATCATAATGATTAAACATAATATCTTTATAAGACTCTTTCTCGTATTAAAATTACATAAAGTACGTACTACTACATTAAAACAAGAAACACATGATTGTATATCAGAAACACATAAACGAGCTCAGAATGTCACACATCAATTATCATTAATACAACCAAGACCCATTCTTTGAACATGTTCCTTAAATTGTCTTGGTTGTAACCCTTTCGTCAAAGGGTCTGTAATCATAAGTTCTGTCCTGATGTACATTATTGACATTCTTTGTTTCTGAACCTCATCTTTCACAACAAGATACTTCAGTTCTATATGTTTGGCACCTTTAGAGTACTTGTCGTTCTTTGAGAAAAATACTGCTGCAGAGTTATCACAATAAATTTTCAGCGGCTTGCTAATGGCGTCGACAACTGCAAGTCCTGAAATAAAGTTCCGCAACCATAATGCATGAATTGTGGCTTCAAAACATGCCACAAATTCTGCCTCCATAGTGGATGAAGCAACGATAGTCTGTTTCGCACTTTTCCATGATATGGTACCTTGAGCAAACATAAACAGGTAACCAAAATACGATTTTCTAGTATCGATGCATCCAGCAAAATCTGAATCGCTATATCCAATCACTTCCGATTCATTGGATGAGCATGTAATCTTTCGTTGAGAGAAATTCCTTAGTCTCATGCAATATACTTAAATTATTTGCAGCAAGCAAGACGTCATCAACATAAAGGACCAGATAAATAAACTTGCTCCCACTGATCTTTCGGTATATACAGTGATCAACCGTATTTTCCTTAAAACCAAAAGATGTAATAATGGTATTGAACTTAATATACCACTGCCGAGATGCTTGTTTAAGCCCATATATTGACTTCTTATGTTTACACACCAATTGTTCTTTACTTTCTACAGAAAAACCCTCAGGTTGATCCATATAAACATCCTCATCAAGATCTCCATTCAGAAAAGCTGTTTTCACATCCATTTGATGCAACTCAAATCATAATGAGCTACTAATGTCATTATTATTCTTAGTGAGTCCTTTTCCGAAACAGGAGAAAATGTCTCCTTGTAATCAACACCATCTTTCTGAGTGTAACCCTTAGCAACAAGTCTAGCTTTATACCGTTTGATATTACCACTAGAGTCGTGTTTGGTTTTAAAAACCCATTTGCATCCGACTCTTTTACAGCCATGTGGTAACTCAACGAGATCCCAAACTTCATTCTGTTGCATGGATTTCAGTTCTTCTTTCATGGCATTAATCCATTCCTTTGACTCTTTACTTTCTACAGCATGTGAAAACGAAACTAGATCCTTATTGATTCCAATATCATAATCTGATTCTTGCATATAAACCACATAATCATTAGAAATAGCTGACCTACGATTTCTTTGAGGTCTTCTTAATGCTACTTGTTGTGGTTCATGCATATCAGCATTATGTAAGTCATTTCCTTCAGGAAGTACTTCTTCATTTATATGTTGTTCATTATCATCATGCTGTTATACAACAGCTGGAACAACATTTGGAGTAATAGTAGATGGAGGAACTATTCTAGGTAATGTAACATTTACCCTTGTTTCCTTTATTTCTACTATTTCTCTTCTAGTACTCCCACTGACTTCACCATTCTCAATGAATCTTGCATTACCAGTTTCTACAATTCTTGGACTATGATTAGGACAGTAAAACACATACCCTTTAGATTTCTCAGGGTAACCTAAAAAATACCCACTGATCGTTCGAGAATCTAATTTCTTTTCATGTGGATTATAAATTCTCGCTTCCGCTGGACAACCCCAAACATGCAGGTGTCTTAAGCTAGGTTTCCTGTTAGTCCATAACTCAAAAGGAGTCTTTTGAACAGCTTTACTAGGAACCCTATTCAACAAATAGTTAGCGGTTTTGAGAGCATACGACCACAAATTCTTAGGTAGTGTAGAATCTGACATCATACTCCTAATCATATCCATTAACGTCCTATTGCGCCTTTCTGCTACACCATTTTGCTGTGGTGTACCTGGCATTGTGTATTGCGCACATATGCCATGACTTTCGAGGAATTTTGCAAATGGACATGGACACTGGCCTGACTCATTATATTTACCATAATATTCACCACCTCTATCAGACCTTATGATTTTCACCTTTTTATCTAATTGCCTCTCAACTTCCTTTACAAACGTCTCAAGGACATTCACAGATTGAGATTTTTCATGAAGCAAATAGACATAACCATAACGGGAAAAATCATCAATGAAAGTGATGAAATACTTTTCTCCATTAAAGGCTGGAGTGTCCATAGGTCCGCAAATATCAGTGTGTATTATTTCAAGAAGCTGGCTGCTTCTAGTGGCTCCTTTCTTATTATGTTTGGTTTGTTTACCTTTAATACAATCCACACATAATTCTAGATCACTAAAGTCCAAATTTGACAAAATTTCATTACTTACTAATCTCATCATTCTTTCTTTGGATATATGACCTAGTCGTTTATGCCACAAGAAAGCAGAATTTTCATTCAACCTGCTACGTTTACATCCAACATTATTTACTACATTCAACAAGGAATTCGCATAAGTGTCATTCAGTTTCAATTTATATAAACCATCAATTAGAATACCAGAACCAACATTATCAGTATTCTTATATAAATCAAAACAACCAGATCCAATCATACATCTAAAACCAGAATATACAATTTACTTGCGGAAATAAGGTTTCTAGATAATGAAGGTACATAAAGGGTACTGTATAAGTCTAATACATATCCACTTTCTAGAATTAGACGATAAGTCCCAATGCCTTCAATTGAAGATTTCATTCCGTTTCCCATAAAGAGAAAACGATCTTCCTTTGGATTTATGGTTCGGATCGTAAGAAATCCCTGTATATTGTTGGAAACATTAGTTGTAGCACCAGTATCAAGCCACCATGTATTAATAGGAACTTCAACTAAATTTGATTCAAAACATACGAAAGATAGACATCCTTCAAATCGAAAATGAAATAACTATAAGCTCATAACTAACGCGATTCAGATGTAGACATAATAGTATAATATAGCACTCCTTTGGGTAGATACTATCTTATACTTAACATAATTAAATACCAAAACATAAGTAGGTAATAAATATATTCAATTAAATAGAACTGACATCTTTGGATGATCAATATTTATTTAATCAAAATATCTATCAACCCTCATCATGTCAACTAGTTATAGAACAAGACTTTCCTTTGGGTAAGTTCTCAGGTTCTATCATTAGTGACGCCAGTTTTTAATTGGTATTATTATAACTGGCAATTTCTATCATTATGTCGTTTATGCACTAAATGATTATTCTGATTTTGACCACTTTGGTGATTAACAAAATCATAAATCTCATGTGCATAAACACATACCTTATGCAAAACAATCAGTCATAGAGCAATTACTTTTATGCCCAAATTTCAAACAATTATTTTGCACCAGTAAACTTTAATCGTGCAAAGCCAAAACAGTAAATGATGCACGAAAAGTACTGATATAATAAATAAAAATTACCAAATGTTACAATGATTTTGATAATTAGAACTCAACCCCATTTGAATCACAATTCAAATTATAAAGAGACTGAAGATAATCGCACATTATCATAATTAAAACTAAACAATTAAAACACGCTTTTAAATAATATAACCCAGATTAAAACCCAATAGCATTTGAATGACACTTCAACTTATAAGCAAACTTTCACATCGGTATAGTGACTACCCATTTAATATGTGAAAAGTTTTATTTACTGTTCTTTGAGACCATATAATGCAGAAAGCGAAAGTTTTATTGCGGGTAGAGAAGGCTCAGATCATGCATTTCTAAACACCCAATACTGGCGGCCTCAATCTGGTCCCAAATGCACACAAATCTCGTGAGAATTTCGCTGTCCATGAACCATATTCTTAATTCAAGTGTCGTACCCTGTTCTCATTTCAGATGGCCATACCTACGAGAGGGAAGCGATCTCGCACGAGTTTGCCAAAGGCGGATAGAAGGATCCCATGAAAGTCTTAAGGATGGTGTTTTGACACCGAATCAAGCCATTACATAAAGCAAAACACCGAATCAAGCCATAAATCAAAACACCGAATCAAGCCATTACATAAAGCTCCCGAATCAAGCCATTACATAAAGCAAAACACCGAATCAAGCCATTACATAAAGCTCCCGAATCAAGCCATTACATAAAGCTCTGGAGGCAGCGCAATTACATGGCTCGGATTTTGCAGGCAAGAATTGAGCTTGAAAAGCGAGACGATGCTAAGCGAGTAAGGGCGCTTTCGGATTTGATGGAACTATGCAACTTACGCTTATCATTAAATCTTTTTGGCATTGAAACTATGCATGCACAGGACTTGGTTAACAACGAAAGGATGCAAACAGGGATCAATAGGCGCATAGTCAAAAGACTCGTGAATGCGTGATCATTTCATAAAACCCCCATAGTTTCCCGAAGGCTCAATCACATGAGTAAAGCACAGAACAGATCAATTGCAATCATAGGAAATATTCAGTTATTGATTGTGGCTCTGATACCAAATGTAAATATAGCTACTAACAGCCCAAAGATCATCAATACCGAATATTTCACAAACAGAACTTTATATGAGATGACATACCTTGGTTAATCGTGGAAGATGTAATGGCTGCCATCTACTTTGATCTGACTCCTGACTGTTCCTCTTCTTCAGAATTCGGTTTCTCTCCTCTTGCCCTCACTTCCTTTATGTGCTTCTTGATGGAGAAGAATGCAACTCTTGTGTGTGGGAGAGAGAGGACCCAATCCTTTATATATTATTTAACTCTAATCTGGTACGTCCATCATATACCAATTCAACGCTTAAGATCTAATGCTTTAATGCTTTAATGCTTTAATCGGGTCACATTAAGATTAGAAACTGCTTTAACGTTAAAAAGCAATGAGCCTTTTGTTGTTTCTAATAGCAGTTTCTAACATTCTCCCACTTGACCCGACTATTCATAATATTAAGCGTTGAACATCATACTATGATAAATTGCTGAGAGTTATGGCGGTTGTGCACTTTTAATTCAATGCATTCCCTTCCATATACTACAATACCAGCAATCCATCAATTCATACTCATAATTTATATAAAACAACATAATGGTCCACATAATGTCTTATATCATAATGATTAAACATAATATCTTTATAAGACTCTTTCTCGTTTTAAAATTACATAAAGTACGTACTACTACATTAAAACAAGAAACACATGATTGTATATCAGAAACACATAAAAGAGCTCAGAATGTCACACATCAATTATCATTAATAAAACCAAGACCCATTCTTTGAACATGTTCCTTAAATTGTCTTGGTTGTAACCCTTTCGTCAAAGGGTCTGTAATCATAAGTTCTGTCCTGATGTACATTATTGACATTATTTGTTTCTGAACCTCATCTTTCACAACAAGATACTTCAGTTCTATATGTTTGGCACCTTTAGAGTACTTGTCGTTCTTTGAGAAAAATACTGCTGCAGAGTTATCACAATAAATTTTCAGCGGCTTGCTAATGGTGTCGACAACCGCAAGTCCTGAAATAAAGTTCCGCAACCATAATGCATGAATTGTGGCTTCAAAACATGCCACAAATTCTGCCTCCATAGTGGATGAAGCAACGATAGTCTGTTTCGCACTTTTCCATGATATGGCACCTTGAGCAAACATAAACAGGTAACCAAAAGACGATTTTCTAGTATCGATGCATCCAGCAAAATCTGAATCGCTATATCCAATCACTTCCGATTCATTGGATGAGCATGTAATCTTTCGTTGAGAGAAATTCCTTAGTCTCATGCAATATACTTAAATTATTTGCAGCAAGCAAGACGTCATCAACATAAAGGACCAGATAAATAAACTTGCTCCCACTGATCTTTCGGTATATACAGTGATCAACCGTATTTTCCTTAAAACCAAAAGATGTAATAATGGTATTGAACTTAATATACCACTGCCGAGATGCTTGTTTAAGCCCATATATTGACTTCTTATGTTTACACACCAATTGTTCTTTACTTTCTACAGAAAAACCCTCAGGTTGATCCATATAAACATCCTCATCAAGATCTCCATTCAGAAAAGCTGTTTTCACATCCATTTGATGCAACTCCAAATCATAATGAGCTACTAATGTCATTATTATTCTTAGTGAGTCCTTTTCCGAAACAGGAGAAAATGTCTCCTTGTAATCAACACCATCTTTCTGAGTGTAACCCTTAGCAACAAGTCTAGCTTTATACCGTTTGATATTACCACTAGAGTCGTGTTTGGTTTTAAAAACCCATTTGCATCCGACTCTTTTACAGCCATGTGGTAACTCAACGAGATCCCAAACTTCATTCTGTTGCATGGATTTCAGTTCTTCTTTCATGGCATTAATCCATTCCTTTGACTCTTTACTTTCTACAACATGTGAAAACGAAACTAGATCCTTATTGATTCCAATATCATAATCTGATTCTTGCATATAAACCACATAATCATTAGAAATAGCTGACCTACGATTTCTTTGAGGTCTTCTTAATGCTACTTGTTGTGGTTCATGCATATCAGCATTATGTAAGTCATTTCCTTCAGGAAGTACTTCTTCATTTATATGTTGTTCATTATCATCATGCTGTTATACAACAGCTGGAACAACATTTGGAGTAATAGTAGATGGAGGAACTATTCTAGGTAATGTAACATTTACCCTTGTTTCCTTTATTTCTACTATTTCTCTTCTAGTACTCCCACTGACTTCACCATTCTCAATGAATCTTGCATTACCAGTTTCTACAATTCTTGGACTATGATTAGGACAGTAAAACACATACCCTTTAGATTTCTCAGGGTAACCTAAAAAATACCCACTGATCGTTCGAGAATCTAATTTCTTTTCATGTGGATTATAAATTCTCGCTTCCGCTGGACAACCCCAAACATGCAGGTGTCTTAAGCTAGGTTTCCTGTTAGTCCATAACTCAAAAGGAGTCTTTTGAACAGCTTTACTAGGAACCCTATTCAACAAATAGTTAGCGGTTTTGAGAGCATACGACCACAAATTCTTAGGTAGTGTAGAATCTGACATCATACTCCTAATCATATCCATTAACGTCCTATTGCGCCTTTCTGCTACACCATTTTGCTGTGGTGTACCTGGCATTGTGTATTGCGCACATATGCCATGACTTTCGAGGAATTTTGCAAATGGACATGGACACTGGCCTGACTCATTATATTTACCATAATATTCACCACCTCTATCAGACCTTATGATTTTCACCTTTTTATCTAATTGCCTCTCAACTTCCTTTACAAACGTCTCAAGGACATTCACAGATTGAGATTTTTCATGAAGCAAATAGACATAACCATAACGGGAAAAATCATCAATGAAAGTGATGAAATACTTTTCTCCATTAAAGGCTGGAGTGTCCATAGGTCCGCAAATATCAGTGTGTATTATTTCAAGAAGCTGGCTGCTTCTAGTGGCTCCTTTCTTATTATGTTTGGTTTGTTTACCTTTAATACAATCCACACATAATTCTAGATCACTAAAGTCCAAATTTGACAAAATTTCATTACTTACTAATCTCATCATTCTTTCTTTGGATATATGACCTAGTCGTTTATGCCACAAGAAAGCAGAATTTTCATTCAACCTGCTACGTTTACATCCAACATTATTTACTACATTCAACAAGGAATTCGCATAAGTGTCATTCAGTTTCAATTTATATAAACCATCAATTAGAATACCAGAACCAACATTATCAGTGTTCTTATATAAATCAAAACAACCAGATCCAATCATACATCTAAAACCAGAATATACAATTTACTTGCGGAAATAAGGTTTCTAGATAATGAAGGTACATAAAGGGTACTGTATAAGTCTAATACATATCCACTTTCTAGAATTAGACGATAAGTCCCAATGCCTTCAATTGAAGATTTCATTCCGTTTCCCATAAAGAGAAAACGATCTTCCTTTGGATTTATGGTTCGGATCGTAAGAAATCCCTGTATATTGTTGGAAACATGAGTTGTAGCACCAGTATCAAGCCACCATGTATTAATAGGAACTTCAACTAAATTTGATTCAAAACATACGAAAGATAGACATCCTTCAAATCGAAAATGAA
This sequence comes from Pinus tabuliformis, assembly GCA_031772625.1. NCBI lineage: Eukaryota > Viridiplantae > Streptophyta > Pinopsida > Pinales > Pinaceae > Pinus > Pinus tabuliformis. The sequence goes on along the minus strand of CM062817.1, from coordinate 1,531,079,179 downwards.
ATAACTATAAGCTCATAACTAACGCGATTCAGATGTAGACATAATAGTATAATATAGCACTCCTTTGGGTAGATACTATCTTATACTTAACATAATTAAATACCAAAACATAAGTAGGTAATAAATATATTCAATTAAATAGAACTGACATCTTTGGATGATCAATATTTATTTAATCAAAATATCTATCAACCCTCATCATGTCAACTAGTTATAGAACAAGACTTTCCTTTGGGTAAGTTCTCAGGTTCTATCATTAGTGACGCCAGTTTTTAATTGGTATTATTATAACTGGCAATTTCTATCATTATGTCGTTTATGCACTAAATGATTATTCTGATTTTGACCACTTTGGTGATTAACAAAATCATAAATCTCATGTGCATAAACACATACCTTATGCAAAACAATCAGTCATAGAGCAATTACTTTTATGCCCAAATTTCAAACAATTATTTTGCACCAGTAAACTTTAATCGTGCAAAGCCAAAACAGTAAATGATGCACGAAAAGTACTGATATAATAAATAAAAATTACCAAATGTTACAATGATTTTGATAATTAGAACTCAACCCCATTTGAATCACAATTCAAATTATAAAGAGACTGAAGATAATCGCACATTATCATAATTAAAACTAAACAATTAAAACACGCTTTTAAATAATATAACCCAGATTAAAACCCAATAGCATTTGAATGACACTTCAACTTATAAGCAAACTTTCACATCGGTATAGTGACTACCCATTTAATATGTGAAAAGTTTTATTTACTGTTCTTTGAGACCATATAATGCAGAAAGCGAAAGTTTTATTGCGGGTAGAGAAGGCTCAGATCATGCATTTCTAAACACCCAATATTGGCGGCCTCAATCTGGTCCCAAATGCACACAAATCTCGTGAGAATTTCGCTGTCCATGAACCATATTCTGAATTCAAGTGTCGTACCCTGTTCTCGTTTCAAATGGCCATACCTACGAGAGGGAAGCGATCTCGCACGAGTTTGCCAAAGGCGGATAGAAGGATCCCATGAAAGTCTTAAGGATGGTGTTTTGACACCGAATCAAACCATTACATAAAGCAAAACACCGAATCAAGCCATAAATCAAAACACCGAATCAAGCCATTACATAAAGCTCCCGAATCAAGCCATTACATAAAGCAAAACACCGAATCAAGCCATTACATAAAGCTCTGGAGGCAGCGCAATTACATGGCTCGGATTTTGAAGGCAAGAATTGAGCTTGAAAAGCGAGACGATGCTAAGCGAGTAAGGGCGCTTACGGATTTGATGGAACTATGCAACTTACGCTTACCATTAAATCCTTTTGGCATTGAAACTATGCATGCACAGGACTTGGTTAACAACGAAAGGATGCAAACAGGGATCAATAGGCGCATAGTCAAAAGACTCATGAATGCGTGATCATTTCATAAAACCCCCACAGTTTCCCGAAGGCTCAATCACATGAGTAAAGCACAGAACAGATCAATTGCAATCATAGGAAATATTCAGTTATTGATTGTAGCTCTGATACCAAATGTAAAATATAGCTACTAACAGCTAACAGCCCAAAGATCATCAATACCGAATATTTCACAAACAGAACTTTATATGAGATGACATACCTTGGTTAATCGTGGAAGATGTAATGGCTGCCATCTACTTTGATCTGACTCCTGACTGTTCCTCTTCTTCAGAATTCGGTTTCTCTCCTCTTGCCCTCACTTCCTTTATGTGCTTCTTGATGGAGAAGAATGCAACTCTTGTGTGTGGGAGAGAGAGGACCCAATCCTTTATATATTATTTAACTCTAATCTGGTACGTCCATCATATACCAATTCAACGCTTAAGATCTAATGCTTTAATGCTTTAATGCTTTAATCGGGTCACATTAAGATTAGAAACTGCTTTAACGTTAAAAAGCAATGAGCCTTTTGTTGTTTCTAATAGCAGTTTCTAACATTCTCCCACTTGACCCGACTATTCATAATATTAAGCGTTGAACATCATACTATGATAAATTGCTGAGAGTTATGGCGGTTGTGCACTTTTAATTCAATGCATTCCCTTCCATATACTACAATACCAGCAATCCATCAATTCATACTCATAATTTATATAAAACAACATAATGGTCCACATAATGTCTTATATCATAATGATTAAACATAATATCTTTATAAGACTCTTTCTCGTTTTAAAATTACATAAAGTACGTACTACTACATTAAAACAAGAAACACATGATTGTATATCAGAAACACATAAAAGAGCTCAGAATGTCACACATCAATTATCATTAATAAAACCAAGACCCATTCTTTGAACATGTTCCTTAAATTGTCTTGGTTGTAACCCTTTCGTCAAAGGGTCTGTAATCATAAGTTCTGTCCTGATGTACATTATTGACATTATTTGTTTCTGAACCTCATCTTTCACAACAAGATACTTCAGTTCTATATGTTTGGCACCTTTAGAGTACTTGTCGTTCTTTGAGAAAAATACTGCTGCAGAGTTATCACAATAAATTTTCAGCGGCTTGCTAATGGTGTCGACAACCGCAAGTCCTGAAATAAAGTTCCGCAACCATAATGCATGAATTGTGGCTTCAAAACATGCCACAAATTCTGCCTCCATAGTGGATGAAGCAACGATAGTCTGTTTCGCACTTTTCCATGATATGGCACCTTGAGCAAACATAAACAGGTAACCAAAAGACGATTTTCTAGTATCGATGCATCCAGCAAAATCTGAATCGCTATATCCAATCACTTCCGATTCATTGGATGAGCATGTAATCTTTCGTTGAGAGAAATTCCTTAGTCTCATGCAATATACTTAAATTATTTGCAGCAAGCAAGACGTCATCAACATAAAGGACCAGATAAATAAACTTGCTCCCACTGATCTTTCGGTATATACAGTGATCAACCGTATTTTCCTTAAAACCAAAAGATGTAATAATGGTATTGAACTTAATATACCACTGCCGAGATGCTTGTTTAAGCCCATATATTGACTTCTTATGTTTACACACCAATTGTTCTTTACTTTCTACAGAAAAACCCTCAGGTTGATCCATATAAACATCCTCATCAAGATCTCCATTCAGAAAAGCTGTTTTCACATCCATTTGATGCAACTCCAAATCATAATGAGCTACTAATGTCATTATTATTCTTAGTGAGTCCTTTTCCGAAACAGGAGAAAATGTCTCCTTGTAATCAACACCATCTTTCTGAGTGTAACCCTTAGCAACAAGTCTAGCTTTATACCGTTTGATATTACCACTAGAGTCGTGTTTGGTTTTAAAAACCCATTTGCATCCGACTCTTTTACAGCCATGTGGTAACTCAACGAGATCCCAAACTTCATTCTGTTGCATGGATTTCAGTTCTTCTTTCATGGCATTAATCCATTCCTTTGACTCTTTACTTTCTACAACATGTGAAAACGAAACTAGATCCTTATTGATTCCAATATCATAATCTGATTCTTGCATATAAACCACATAATCATTAGAAATAGCTGACCTACGATTTCTTTGAGGTCTTCTTAATGCTACTTGTTGTGGTTCATGCATATCAGCATTATGTAAGTCATTTCCTTCAGGAAGTACTTCTTCATTTATATGTTGTTCATTATCATCATGCTGTTATACAACAGCTGGAACAACATTTGGAGTAATAGTAGATGGAGGAACTATTCTAGGTAATGTAACATTTACCCTTGTTTCCTTTATTTCTACTATTTCTCTTCTAGTACTCCCACTGACTTCACCATTCTCAATGAATCTTGCATTACCAGTTTCTACAATTCTTGGACTATGATTAGGACAGTAAAACACATACCCTTTAGATTTCTCAGGGTAACCTAAAAAATACCCACTGATCGTTCGAGAATCTAATTTCTTTTCATGTGGATTATAAATTCTCGCTTCCGCTGGACAACCCCAAACATGCAGGTGTCTTAAGCTAGGTTTCCTGTTAGTCCATAACTCAAAAGGAGTCTTTTGAACAGCTTTACTAGGAACCCTATTCAACAAATAGTTAGCGGTTTTGAGAGCATACGACCACAAATTCTTAGGTAGTGTAGAATCTGACATCATACTCCTAATCATATCCATTAACGTCCTATTGCGCCTTTCTGCTACACCATTTTGCTGTGGTGTACCTGGCATTGTGTATTGCGCACATATGCCATGACTTTCGAGGAATTTTGCAAATGGACATGGACACTGGCCTGACTCATTATATTTACCATAATATTCACCACCTCTATCAGACCTTATGATTTTCACCTTTTTATCTAATTGCCTCTCAACTTCCTTTACAAACGTCTCAAGGACATTCACAGATTGAGATTTTTCATGAAGCAAATAGACATAACCATAACGGGAAAAATCATCAATGAAAGTGATGAAATACTTTTCTCCATTAAAGGCTGGAGTGTCCATAGGTCCGCAAATATCAGTGTGTATTATTTCAAGAAGCTGGCTGCTTCTAGTGGCTCCTTTCTTATTATGTTTGGTTTGTTTACCTTTAATACAATCCACACATAATTCTAGATCACTAAAGTCCAAATTTGACAAAATTTCATTACTTACTAATCTCATCATTCTTTCTTTGGATATATGACCTAGTCGTTTATGCCACAAGAAAGCAGAATTTTCATTCAACCTGCTACGTTTACATCCAACATTATTTACTACATTCAACAAGGAATTCGCATAAGTGTCATTCAGTTTCAATTTATATAAACCATCAATTAGAATACCAGAACCAACATTATCAGTGTTCTTATATAAATCAAAACAACCAGATCCAATCATACATCTAAAACCAGAATATACAATTTACTTGCGGAAATAAGGTTTCTAGATAATGAAGGTACATAAAGGGTACTGTATAAGTCTAATACATATCCACTTTCTAGAATTAGACGATAAGTCCCAATGCCTTCAATTGAAGATTTCATTCCGTTTCCCATAAAGAGAAAACGATCTTCCTTTGGATTTATGGTTCGGATCGTAAGAAATCCCTGTATATTGTTGGAAACATGAGTTGTAGCACCAGTATCAAGCCACCATGTATTAATAGGAACTTCAACTAAATTTGATTCAAAACATACGAAAGATAGACATCCTTCAAATCGAAAATGAAATAACTATAAGCTCATAACTAACGCGATTCAGATGTAGACATAATAGTATAATATAGCACTCCTTTGGGTAGATACTATCTTATACTTAACATAATTAAATACCAAAACATAAGTAGGTAATAAATATATTCAATTAAATAGAACTGACATCTTTGGATGATCAATATTTATTTAATCAAAATATCTATCAACCCTCATCATGTCAACTAGTTATAGAACAAGACTTTCCTTTGGGTAAGTTCTCAGGTTCTATCATTAGTGACGCCAGTTTTTAATTGGTATTATTATAACTGGCAATTTCTATCATTATGTCGTTTATGCACTAAATGATTATTCTGATTTTGACCACTTTGGTGATTAACAAAATCATAAATCTCATGTGCATAAACACATACCTTATGCAAAACAATCAGTCATAGAGCAATTACTTTTATGCCCAAATTTCAAACAATTATTTTGCACCAGTAAACTTTAATCGTGCAAAGCCAAAACAGTAAATGATGCACGAAAAGTACTGATATAATAAATAAAAATTACCAAATGTTACAATGATTTTGATAATTAGAACTCAACCCCATTTGAATCACAATTCAAATTATAAAGAGACTGAAGATAATCGCACATTATCATAATTAAAACTAAACAATTAAAACACGCTTTTAAATAATATAACCCAGATTAAAACCCAATAGCATTTGAATGACACTTCAACTTATAAGCAAACTTTCACATCGGTATAGTGACTACCCATTTAATATGTGAAAAGTTTTATTTACTGTTCTTTGAGACCATATAATGCAGAAAGCGAAAGTTTTATTGCGGGTAGAGAAGGCTCAGATCATGCATTTCTAAACACCCAATATTGGCGGCCTCAATCTGGTCCCAAATGCACACAAATCTCGTGAGAATTTCGCTGTCCATGAACCATATTCTGAATTCAAGTGTCGTACCCTGTTCTCGTTTCAAATGGCCATACCTACGAGAGGGAAGCGATCTCGCACGAGTTTGCCAAAGGCGGATAGAAGGATCCCATGAAAGTCTTAAGGATGGTGTTTTGACACCGAATCAAACCATTACATAAAGCAAAACACCGAATCAAGCCATAAATCAAAACACCGAATCAAGCCATTACATAAAGCTCCCGAATCAAGCCATTACATAAAGCAAAACACCGAATCAAGCCATTACATAAAGCTCTGGAGGCAGCGCAATTACATGGCTCGGATTTTGAAGGCAAGAATTGAGCTTGAAAAGCGAGACGATGCTAAGCGAGTAAGGGCGCTTACGGATTTGATGGAACTATGCAACTTACGCTTACCATTAAATCCTTTTGGCATTGAAACTATGCATGCACAGGACTTGGTTAACAACGAAAGGATGCAAACAGGGATCAATAGGCGCATAGTCAAAAGACTCATGAATGCGTGATCATTTCATAAAACCCCCACAGTTTCCCGAAGGCTCAATCACATGAGTAAAGCACAGAACAGATCAATTGCAATCATAGGAAATATTCAGTTATTGATTGTAGCTCTGATACCAAATGTAAAATATAGCTACTAACAGCTAACAGCCCAAAGATCATCAATACCGAATATTTCACAAACAGAACTTTATATGAGATGACATACCTTGGTTAATCGTGGAAGATGTAATGGCTGCCATCTACTTTGATCTGACTCCTGACTGTTCCTCTTCTTCAGAATTCGGTTTCTCTCCTCTTGCCCTCACTTCCTTTATGTGCTTCTTGATGGAGAAGAATGCAACTCTTGTGTGTGGGAGAGAGAGGACCCAATCCTTTATATATTATTTAACTCTAATCTGGTACGTCCATCATATACCAATTCAACGCTTAAGATCTAATGCTTTAATGCTTTAATGCTTTAATCGGGTCACATTAAGATTAGAAACTGCTTTAACGTTAAAAAGCAATGAGCCTTTTGTTGTTTCTAATAGCAGTTTCTAACATTCTCCCACTTGACCCGACTATTCATAATATTAAGCGTTGAACATCATACTATGATAAATTGCTGAGAGTTATGGCGGTTGTGCACTTTTAATTCAATGCATTCCCTTCCATATACTACAATACCAGCAATCCATCAATTCATACTCATAATTTATATAAAACAACATAATGGTCCACATAATGTCTTATATCATAATGATTAAACATAATATCTTTATAAGACTCTTTCTCGTTTTAAAATTACATAAAGTACGTACTACTACATTAAAACAAGAAACACATGATTGTATATCAGAAACACATAAAAGAGCTCAGAATGTCACACATCAATTATCATTAATAAAACCAAGACCCATTCTTTGAACATGTTCCTTAAATTGTCTTGGTTGTAACCCTTTCGTCAAAGGGTCTGTAATCATAAGTTCTGTCCTGATGTACATTATTGACATTATTTGTTTCTGAACCTCATCTTTCACAACAAGATACTTCAGTTCTATATGTTTGGCACCTTTAGAGTACTTGTCGTTCTTTGAGAAAAATACTGCTGCAGAGTTATCACAATAAATTTTCAGCGGCTTGCTAATGGTGTCGACAACCGCAAGTCCTGAAATAAAGTTCCGCAACCATAATGCATGAATTGTGGCTTCAAAACATGCCACAAATTCTGCCTCCATAGTGGATGAAGCAACGATAGTCTGTTTCGCACTTTTCCATGATATGGCACCTTGAGCAAACATAAACAGGTAACCAAAAGACGATTTTCTAGTATCGATGCATCCAGCAAAATCTGAATCGCTATATCCAATCACTTCCGATTCATTGGATGAGCATGTAATCTTTCGTTGAGAGAAATTCCTTAGTCTCATGCAATATACTTAAATTATTTGCAGCAAGCAAGACGTCATCAACATAAAGGACCAGATAAATAAACTTGCTCCCACTGATCTTTCGGTATATACAGTGATCAACCGTATTTTCCTTAAAACCAAAAGATGTAATAATGGTATTGAACTTAATATACCACTGCCGAGATGCTTGTTTAAGCCCATATATTGACTTCTTATGTTTACACACCAATTGTTCTTTACTTTCTACAGAAAAACCCTCAGGTTGATCCATATAAACATCCTCATCAAGATCTCCATTCAGAAAAGCTGTTTTCACATCCATTTGATGCAACTCCAAATCATAATGAGCTACTAATGTCATTATTATTCTTAGTGAGTCCTTTTCCGAAACAGGAGAAAATGTCTCCTTGTAATCAACACCATCTTTCTGAGTGTAACCCTTAGCAACAAGTCTAGCTTTATACCGTTTGATATTACCACTAGAGTCGTGTTTGGTTTTAAAAACCCATTTGCATCCGACTCTTTTACAGCCATGTGGTAACTCAACGAGATCCCAAACTTCATTCTGTTGCATGGATTTCAGTTCTTCTTTCATGGCATTAATCCATTCCTTTGACTCTTTACTTTCTACAACATGTGAAAACGAAACTAGATCCTTATTGATTCCAATATCATAATCTGATTCTTGCATATAAACCACATAATCATTAGAAATAGCTGACCTACGATTTCTTTGAGGTCTTCTTAATGCTACTTGTTGTGGTTCATGCATATCAGCATTATGTAAGTCATTTCCTTCAGGAAGTACTTCTTCATTTATATGTTGTTCATTATCATCATGCTGTTATACAACAGCTGGAACAACATTTGGAGTAATAGTAGATGGAGGAACTATTCTAGGTAATGTAACATTTACCCTTGTTTCCTTTATTTCTACTATTTCTCTTCTAGTACTCCCACTGACTTCACCATTCTCAATGAATCTTGCATTACCAGTTTCTACAATTCTTGGACTATGATTAGGACAGTAAAACACATACCCTTTAGATTTCTCAGGGTAACCTAAAAAATACCCACTGATCGTTCGAGAATCTAATTTCTTTTCATGTGGATTATAAATTCTCGCTTCCGCTGGACAACCCCAAACATGCAGGTGTCTTAAGCTAGGTTTCCTGTTAGTCCATAACTCAAAAGGAGTCTTTTGAACAGCTTTACTAGGAACCCTATTCAACAAATAGTTAGCGGTTTTGAGAGCATACGACCACAAATTCTTAGGTAGTGTAGAATCTGACATCATACTCCTAATCATATCCATTAACGTCCTATTGCGCCTTTCTGCTACACCATTTTGCTGTGGTGTACCTGGCATTGTGTATTGCGCACATATGCCATGACTTTCGAGGAATTTTGCAAATGGACATGGACACTGGCCTGACTCATTATATTTACCATAATATTCACCACCTCTATCAGACCTTATGATTTTCACCTTTTTATCTAATTGCCTCTCAACTTCCTTTACAAACGTCTCAAGGACATTCACAGATTGAGATTTTTCATGAAGCAAATAGACATAACCATAACGGGAAAAATCATCAATGAAAGTGATGAAATACTTTTCTCCATTAAAGGCTGGAGTGTCCATAGGTCCGCAAATATCAGTGTGTATTATTTCAAGAAGCTGGCTGCTTCTAGTGGCTCCTTTCTTATTATGTTTGGTTTGTTTACCTTTAATACAATCCACACATAATTCTAGATCACTAAAGTCCAAATTTGACAAAATTTCATTACTTACTAATCTCATCATTCTTTCTTTGGATATATGACCTAGTCGTTTATGCCACAAGAAAGCAGAATTTTCATTCAACCTGCTACGTTTACATCCAACATTATTTACTACATTCAACAAGGAATTCGCATAAGTGTCATTCAGTTTCAATTTATATAAACCATCAATTAGAATACCAGAACCAACATTATCAGTGTTCTTATATAAATCAAAACAACCAGATCCAATCATACATCTAAAACCAGAATATACAATTTACTTGCGGAAATAAGGTTTCTAGATAATGAAGGTACATAAAGGGTACTGTATAAGTCTAATACATATCCACTTTCTAGAATTAGACGATAAGTCCCAATGCCTTCAATTGAAGATTTCATTCCGTTTCCCATAAAGAGAAAACGATCTTCCTTTGGATTTATGGTTCGGATCGTAAGAAATCCCTGTATATTGTTGGAAACATGAGTTGTAGCACCAGTATCAAGCCACCATGTATTAATAGGAACTTCAACTAAATTTGATTCAAAACATACGAAAGATAGACATCCTTCAAATCGAAAATGAAATAACTATAAGCTCATAACTAACGCGATTCAGATGTAGACATAATAGTATAATATAGCACTCCTTTGGGTAGATACTATCTTATACTTAACATAATTAAATACCAAAACATAAGTAGGTAATAAATATATTCAATTAAATAGAACTGACATCTTTGGATGATCAATATTTATTTAATCAAAATATCTATCAACCCTCATCATGTCAACTAGTTATAGAACAAGACTTTCCTTTGGGTAAGTTCTCAGGTTCTATCATTAGTGACGCCAGTTTTTAATTGGTATTATTATAACTGGCAATTTCTATCATTATGTCGTTTATGCACTAAATGATTATTCTGATTTTGACCACTTTGGTGATTAACAAAATCATAAATCTCATGTGCATAAACACATACCTTATGCAAAACAATCAGTCATAGAGCAATTACTTTTATGCCCAAATTTCAAACAATTATTTTGCACCAGTAAACTTTAATCGTGCAAAGCCAAAACAGTAAATGATGCACGAAAAGTACTGATATAATAAATAAAAATTACCAAATGTTACAATGATTTTGATAATTAGAACTCAACCCCATTTGAATCACAATTCAAATTATAAAGAGACTGAAGATAATCGCACATTATCATAATTAAAACTAAACAATTAAAACACGCTTTTAAATAATATAACCCAGATTAAAACCCAATAGCATTTGAATGACACTTCAACTTATAAGCAAACTTTCACATCGGTATAGTGACTACCCATTTAATATGTGAAAAGTTTTATTTACTGTTCTTTGAGACCATATAATGCAGAAAGCGAAAGTTTTATTGCGGGTAGAGAAGGCTCAGATCATGCATTTCTAAACACCCAATATTGGCGGCCTCAATCTGGTCCCAAATGCACACAAATCTCGTGAGAATTTCGCTGTCCATGAACCATATTCTGAATTCAAGTGTCGTACCCTGTTCTCGTTTCAAATGGCCATACCTACGAGAGGGAAGCGATCTCGCACGAGTTTGCCAAAGGCGGATAGAAGGATCCCATGAAAGTCTTAAGGATGGTGTTTTGACACCGAATCAAACCATTACATAAAGCAAAACACCGAATCAAGCCATAAATCAAAACACCGAATCAAGCCATTACATAAAGCTCCCGAATCAAGCCATTACATAAAGCAAAACACCGAATCAAGCCATTACATAAAGCTCTGGAGGCAGCGCAATTACATGGCTCGGATTTTGAAGGCAAGAATTGAGCTTGAAAAGCGAGACGATGCTAAGCGAGTAAGGGCGCTTACGGATTTGATGGAACTATGCAACTTACGCTTACCATTAAATCCTTTTGGCATTGAAACTATGCATGCACAGGACTTGGTTAACAACGAAAGGATGCAAACAGGGATCAATAGGCGCATAGTCAAAAGACTCATGAATGCGTGATCATTTCATAAAACCCCCACAGTTTCCCGAAGGCTCAATCACATGAGTAAAGCACAGAACAGATCAATTGCAATCATAGGAAATATTCAGTTATTGATTGTAGCTCTGATACCAAATGTAAAATATAGCTACTAACAGCTAACAGCCCAAAGATCATCAATACCGAATATTTCACAAACAGAACTTTATATGAGATGACATACCTTGGTTAATCGTGGAAGATGTAATGGCTGCCATCTACTTTGATCTGACTCCTGACTGTTCCTCTTCTTCAGAATTCGGTTTCTCTCCTCTTGCCCTCACTTCCTTTATGTGCTTCTTGATGGAGAAGAATGCAACTCTTGTGTGTGGGAGAGAGAGGACCCAATCCTTTATATATTATTTAACTCTAATCTGGTACGTCCATCATATACCAATTCAACGCTTAAGATCTAATGCTTTAATGCTTTAATGCTTTAATCGGGTCACATTAAGATTAGAAACTGCTTTAACGTTAAAAAGCAATGAGCCTTTTGTTGTTTCTAATAGCAGTTTCTAACATTCTCCCACTTGACCCGACTATTCATAATATTAAGCGTTGAACATCATACTATGATAAATTGCTGAGAGTTATGGCGGTTGTGCACTTTTAATTCAATGCATTCCCTTCCATATACTACAATACCAGCAATCCATCAATTCATACTCATAATTTATATAAAACAACATAATGGTCCACATAATGTCTTATATCATAATGATTAAACATAATATCTTTATAAGACTCTTTCTCGTTTTAAAATTACATAAAGTACGTACTACTACATTAAAACAAGAAACACATGATTGTATATCAGAAACACATAAAAGAGCTCAGAATGTCACACATCAATTATCATTAATAAAACCAAGACCCATTCTTTGAACATGTTCCTTAAATTGTCTTGGTTGTAACCCTTTCGTCAAAGGGTCTGTAATCATAAGTTCTGTCCTGATGTACATTATTGACATTATTTGTTTCTGAACCTCATCTTTCACAACAAGATACTTCAGTTCTATATGTTTGGCACCTTTAGAGTACTTGTCGTTCTTTGAGAAAAATACTGCTGCAGAGTTATCACAATAAATTTTCAGCGGCTTGCTAATGGTGTCGACAACCGCAAGTCCTGAAATAAAGTTCCGCAACCATAATGCATGAATTGTGGCTTCAAAACATGCCACAAATTCTGCCTCCATAGTGGATGAAGCAACGATAGTCTGTTTCGCACTTTTCCATGATATGGCACCTTGAGCAAACATAAACAGGTAACCAAAAGACTATTTTCTAGTATCGATGCATCCAGCAAAATCTGAATCGCTATATCCAATCACTTCCGATTCATTGGATGAGCATGTAATCTTTCGTTGAGAGAAATTCCTTAGTCTCATGCAATATACTTAAATTATTTGCAGCAAGCAAGACGTCATCAACATAAAGGACCAGATAAATAAACTTGCTCCCACTGATCTTTCGGTATATACAGTGATCAACCGTATTTTCCTTAAAACCAAAAGATGTAATAATGGTATTGAACTTAATATACCACTGCCGAGATGCTTGTTTAAGCCCATATATTGACTTCTTATGTTTACACACCAATTGTTCTTTACTTTCTACAGAAAAACCCTCAGGTTGATCCATATAAACATCCTCATCAAGATCTCCATTCAGAAAAGCTGTTTTCACATCCATTTGATGCAACTCCAAATCATAATGAGCTACTAATGTCATTATTATTCTTAGTGAGTCCTTTTCCGAAACAGGAGAAAATGTCTCCTTGTAATCAACACCATCTTTCTGAGTGTAACCCTTAGCAACAAGTCTAGCTTTATACCGTTTGATATTACCACTAGAGTCGTGTTTGGTTTTAAAAACCCATTTGCATCCGACTCTTTTACAGCCATGTGGTAACTCAACGAGATCCCAAACTTCATTCTGTTGCATGGATTTCAGTTCTTCTTTCATGGCATTAATCCATTCCTTTGACTCTTTACTTTCTACAACATGTGAAAACGAAACTAGATCCTTATTGATTCCAATATCATAATCTGATTCTTGCATATAAACCACATAATCATTAGAAATAGCTGACCTACGATTTCTTTGAGGTCTTCTTAATGCTACTTGTTGTGGTTCATGCATATCAGCATTATGTAAGTCATTTCCTTCAGGAAGTACTTCTTCATTTATATGTTGTTCATTATCATCATGCTGTTATACAACAGCTGGAACAACATTTGGAGTAATAGTAGATGGAGGAACTATTCTAGGTAATGTAACATTTACCCTTGTTTCCTTTATTTCTACTATTTCTCTTCTAGTACTCCCACTGACTTCACCATTCTCAATGAATCTTGCATTACCAGTTTCTACAATTCTTGGACTATGATTAGGACAGTAAAACACATACCCTTTAGATTTCTCAGGGTAACCTAAAAAATACCCACTGATCGTTCGAGAATCTAATTTCTTTTCATGTGGATTATAAATTCTCGCTTCCGCTGGACAACCCCAAACATGCAGGTGTCTTAAGCTAGGTTTCCTGTTAGTCCATAACTCAAAAGGAGTCTTTTGAACAGCTTTACTAGGAACCCTATTCAACAAATAGTTAGCGGTTTTGAGAGCATACGACCACAAATTCTTAGGTAGTGTAGAATCTGACATCATACTCCTAATCATATCCATTAACGTCCTATTGCGCCTTTCTGCTACACCATTTTGCTGTGGTGTACCTGGCATTGTGTATTGCGCACATATGCCATGACTTTCGAGGAATTTTGCAAATGGACATGGACACTGGCCTGACTCATTATATTTACCATAATATTCACCACCTCTATCAGACCTTATGATTTTCACCTTTTTATCTAATTGCCTCTCAACTTCCTTTACAAACGTCTCAAGGACATTCACAGATTGAGATTTTTCATGAAGCAAATAGACATAACCATAACGGGAAAAATCATCAATGAAAGTGATGAAATACTTTTCTCCATTAAAGGCTGGAGTGTCCATAGGTCCGCAAATATCAGTGTGTATTATTTCAAGAAGCTGGCTGCTTCTAGTGGCTCCTTTCTTATTATGTTTGGTTTGTTTACCTTTAATACAATCCACACATAATTCTAGATCACTAAAGTCCAAATTTGACAAAATTTCATTACTTACTAATCTCATCATTCTTTCTTTGGATATATGACCTAGTCGTTTATGCCACAAGAAAGCAGAATTTTCATTCAACCTGCTACGTTTACATCCAACATTATTTACTACATTCAACAAGGAATTCGCATAAGTGTCATTCAGTTTCAATTTATATAAACCATCAATTAGAATACCAGAACCAACATTATCAGTGTTCTTATATAAATCAAAACAACCAGATCCAATCATACATCTAAAACCAGAATATACAATTTACTTGCGGAAATAAGGTTTCTAGATAATGAAGGTACATAAAGGGTACTGTATAAGTCTAATACATATCCACTTTCTAGAATTAGACGATAAGTCCCAATGCCTTCAATTGAAGATTTCATTCCGTTTCCCATAAAGAGAAAACGATCTTCCTTTGGATTTATGGTTCGGATCGTAAGAAATCCCTGTATATTGTTGGAAACATGAGTTGTAGCACCAGTATCAAGCCACCATGTATTAATAGGAACTTCAACTAAATTTGATTCAAAACATACGAAAGATAGACATCCTTCAAATCGAAAATGAAATAACTATAAGCTCATAACTAACGCGATTCAGATGTAGACATAATAGTATAATATAGCACTCCTTTGGGTAGATACTATCTTATACTTAACATAATTAAATACCAAAACATAAGTAGGTAATAAATATATTCAATTAAATAGAACTGACATCTTTGGATGATCAATATTTATTTAATCAAAATATCTATCAACCCTCATCATGTCAACTAGTTATAGAACAAGACTTTCCTTTGGGTAAGTTCTCAGGTTCTATCATTAGTGACGCCAGTTTTTAATTGGTATTATTATAACTGGCAATTTCTATCATTATGTCGTTTATGCACTAAATGATTATTCTGATTTTGACCACTTTGGTGATTAACAAAATCATAAATCTCATGTGCATAAACACATACCTTATGCAAAACAATCAGTCATAGAGCAATTACTTTTATGCCCAAATTTCAAACAATTATTTTGCACCAGTAAACTTTAATCGTGCAAAGCCAAAACAGTAAATGATGCACGAAAAGTACTGATATAATAAATAAAAATTACCAAATGTTACAATGATTTTGATAATTAGAACTCAACCCCATTTGAATCACAATTCAAATTATAAAGAGACTGAAGATAATCGCACATTATCATAATTAAAACTAAACAATTAAAACACGCTTTTAAATAATATAACCCAGATTAAAACCCAATAGCATTTGAATGACACTTCAACTTATAAGCAAACTTTCACATCGGTATAGTGACTACCCATTTAATATGTGAAAAGTTTTATTTACTGTTCTTTGAGACCATATAATGCAGAAAGCGAAAGTTTTATTGCGGGTAGAGAAGGCTCAGATCATGCATTTCTAAACACCCAATATTGGCGGCCTCAATCTGGTCCCAAATGCACACAAATCTCGTGAGAATTTCGCTGTCCATGAACCATATTCTGAATTCAAGTGTCGTACCCTGTTCTCGTTTCAAATGGCCATACCTACGAGAGGGAAGCGATCTCGCACGAGTTTGCCAAAGGCGGATAGAAGGATCCCATGAAAGTCTTAAGGATGGTGTTTTGACACCGAATCAAACCATTACATAAAGCAAAACACCGAATCAAGCCATAAATCAAAACACCGAATCAAGCCATTACATAAAGCTCCCGAATCAAGCCATTACATAAAGCAAAACACCGAATCAAGCCATTACATAAAGCTCTGGAGGCAGCGCAATTACATGGCTCGGATTTTGAAGGCAAGAATTGAGCTTGAAAAGCGAGACGATGCTAAGCGAGTAAGGGCGCTTACGGATTTGATGGAACTATGCAACTTACGCTTACCATTAAATCCTTTTGGCATTGAAACTATGCATGCACAGGACTTGGTTAACAACGAAAGGATGCAAACAGGGATCAATAGGCGCATAGTCAAAAGACTCATGAATGCGTGATCATTTCATAAAACCCCCACAGTTTCCCGAAGGCTCAATCACATGAGTAAAGCACAGAACAGATCAATTGCAATCATAGGAAATATTCAGTTATTGATTGTAGCTCTGATACCAAATGTAAAATATAGCTACTAACAGCTAACAGCCCAAAGATCATCAATACCGAATATTTCACAAACAGAACTTTATATGAGATGACATACCTTGGTTAATCGTGGAAGATGTAATGGCTGCCATCTACTTTGATCTGACTCCTGACTGTTCCTCTTCTTCAGAATTCGGTTTCTCTCCTCTTGCCCTCACTTCCTTTATGTGCTTCTTGATGGAGAAGAATGCAACTCTTGTGTGTGGGAGAGAGAGGACCCAATCCTTTATATATTATTTAACTCTAATCTGGTACGTCCATCATATACCAATTCAACGCTTAAGATCTAATGCTTTAATGCTTTAATGCTTTAATCGGGTCACATTAAGATTAGAAACTGCTTTAACGTTAAAAAGCAATGAGCCTTTTGTTGTTTCTAATAGCAGTTTCTAACATTCTCCCACTTGACCCGACTATTCATAATATTAAGCGTTGAACATCATACTATGATAAATTGCTGAGAGTTATGGCGGTTGTGCACTTTTAATTCAATGCATTCCCTTCCATATACTACAATACCAGCAATCCATCAATTCATACTCATAATTTATATAAAACAACATAATGGTCCACATAATGTCTTATATCATAATGATTAAACATAATATCTTTATAAGACTCTTTCTCGTTTTAAAATTACATAAAGTACGTACTACTACATTAAAACAAGAAACACATGATTGTATATCAGAAACACATAAAAGAGCTCAGAATGTCACACATCAATTATCATTAATAAAACCAAGACCCATTCTTTGAACATGTTCCTTAAATTGTCTTGGTTGTAACCCTTTCGTCAAAGGGTCTGTAATCATAAGTTCTGTCCTGATGTACATTATTGACATTATTTGTTTCTGAACCTCATCTTTCACAACAAGATACTTCAGTTCTATATGTTTGGCACCTTTAGAGTACTTGTCGTTCTTTGAGAAAAATACTGCTGCAGAGTTATCACAATAAATTTTCAGCGGCTTGCTAATGGTGTCGACAACCGCAAGTCCTGAAATAAAGTTCCGCAACCATAATGCATGAATTGTGGCTTCAAAACATGCCACAAATTCTGCCTCCATAGTGGATGAAGCAACGATAGTCTGTTTCGCACTTTTCCATGATATGGCACCTTGAGCAAACATAAACAGGTAACCAAAAGACTATTTTCTAGTATCGATGCATCCAGCAAAATCTGAATCGCTATATCCAATCACTTCCGATTCATTGGATGAGCATGTAATCTTTCGTTGAGAGAAATTCCTTAGTCTCATGCAATATACTTAAATTATTTGCAGCAAGCAAGACGTCATCAACATAAAGGACCAGATAAATAAACTTGCTCCCACTGATCTTTCGGTATATACAGTGATCAACCGTATTTTCCTTAAAACCAAAAGATGTAATAATGGTATTGAACTTAATATACCACTGCCGAGATGCTTGTTTAAGCCCATATATTGACTTCTTATGTTTACACACCAATTGTTCTTTACTTTCTACAGAAAAACCCTCAGGTTGATCCATATAAACATCCTCATCAAGATCTCCATTCAGAAAAGCTGTTTTCACATCCATTTGATGCAACTCCAAATCATAATGAGCTACTAATGTCATTATTATTCTTAGTGAGTCCTTTTCCGAAACAGGAGAAAATGTCTCCTTGTAATCAACACCATCTTTCTGAGTGTAACCCTTAGCAACAAGTCTAGCTTTATACCGTTTGATATTACCACTAGAGTCGTGTTTGGTTTTAAAAACCCATTTGCATCCGACTCTTTTACAGCCATGTGGTAACTCAACGAGATCCCAAACTTCATTCTGTTGCATGGATTTCAGTTCTTCTTTCATGGCATTAATCCATTCCTTTGACTCTTTACTTTCTACAACATGTGAAAACGAAACTAGATCCTTATTGATTCCAATATCATAATCTGATTCTTGCATATAAACCACATAATCATTAGAAATAGCTGACCTACGATTTCTTTGAGGTCTTCTTAATGCTACTTGTTGTGGTTCATGCATATCAGCATTATGTAAGTCATTTCCTTCAGGAAGTACTTCTTCATTTATATGTTGTTCATTATCATCATGCTGTTATACAACAGCTGGAACAACATTTGGAGTAATAGTAGATGGAGGAACTATTCTAGGTAATGTAACATTTACCCTTGTTTCCTTTATTTCTACTATTTCTCTTCTAGTACTCCCACTGACTTCACCATTCTCAATGAATCTTGCATTACCAGTTTCTACAATTCTTGGACTATGATTAGGACAGTAAAACACATACCCTTTAGATTTCTCAGGGTAACCTAAAAAATACCCACTGATCGTTCGAGAATCTAATTTCTTTTCATGTGGATTATAAATTCTCGCTTCCGCTGGACAACCCCAAACATGCAGGTGTCTTAAGCTAGGTTTCCTGTTAGTCCATAACTCAAAAGGAGTCTTTTGAACAGCTTTACTAGGAACCCTATTCAACAAATAGTTAGCGGTTTTGAGAGCATACGACCACAAATTCTTAGGTAGTGTAGAATCTGACATCATACTCCTAATCATATCCATTAACGTCCTATTGCGCCTTTCTGCTACACCATTTTGCTGTGGTGTACCTGGCATTGTGTATTGCGCACATATGCCATGACTTTCGAGGAATTTTGCAAATGGACATGGACACTGGCCTGACTCATTATATTTACCATAATATTCACCACCTCTATCAGACCTTATGATTTTCACCTTTTTATCTAATTGCCTCTCAACTTCCTTTACAAACGTCTCAAGGACATTCACAGATTGAGATTTTTCATGAAGCAAATAGACATAACCATAACGGGAAAAATCATCAATGAAAGTGATGAAATACTTTTCTCCATTAAAGGCTGGAGTGTCCATAGGTCCGCAAATATCAGTGTGTATTATTTCAAGAAGCTGGCTGCTTCTAGTGGCTCCTTTCTTATTATGTTTGGTTTGTTTACCTTTAATACAATCCACACATAATTCTAGATCACTAAAGTCCAAATTTGACAAAATTTCATTACTTACTAATCTCATCATTCTTTCTTTGGATATATGACCTAGTCGTTTATGCCACAAGAAAGCAGAATTTTCATTCAACCTGCTACGTTTACATCCAACATTATTTACTACATTCAACAAGGAATTCGCATAAGTGTCATTCAGTTTCAATTTATATAAACCATCAATTAGAATACCAGAACCAACATTATCAGTGTTCTTATATAAATCAAAACAACCAGATCCAATCATACATCTAAAACCAGAATATACAATTTACTTGCGGAAATAAGGTTTCTAGATAATGAAGGTACATAAAGGGTACTGTATAAGTCTAATACATATCCACTTTCTAGAATTAGACGATAAGTCCCAATGCCTTCAATTGAAGATTTCATTCCGTTTCCCATAAAGAGAAAACGATCTTCCTTTGGATTTATGGTTCGGATCGTAAGAAATCCCTGTATATTTTTGGAAACATGAGTTGTAGCACCAGTATCAAGCCACCATGTATTAATAGGAACTTCAACTAAATTTGATTCAAAACATACGAAAGATAGACATCCTTCAAATCGAAAATGAAATAACTATAAGCTCATAACTAACGCGATTCAGATGTAGACATAATAGTATAATATAGCACTCCTTTGGGTAGATACTATCTTATACTTAACATAATTAAATACCAAAACATAAGTAGGTAATAAATATATTCAATTAAATAGAACTGACATCTTTGGATGATCAATATTTATTTAATCAAAATATCTATCAACCCTCATCATGTCAACTAGTTATAGAACAAGACTTTCCTTTGGGTAAGTTCTCAGGTTCTATCATTAGTGACGCCAGTTTTTAATTGGTATTATTATAACTGGCAATTTCTATCATTATGTCGTTTATGCACTAAATGATTATTCTGATTTTGACCACTTTGGTGATTAACAAAATCATAAATCTCATGTGCATAAACACATACCTTATGCAAAACAATCAGTCATAGAGCAATTACTTTTATGCCCAAATTTCAAACAATTATTTTGCACCAGTAAACTTTAATCGTGCAAAGCCAAAACAGTAAATGATGCACGAAAAGTACTGATATAATAAATAAAAATTACCAAATGTTACAATGATTTTGATAATTAGAACTCAACCCCATTTGAATCACAATTCAAATTATAAAGAGACTGAAGATAATCGCACATTATCATAATTAAAACTAAACAATTAAAACACGCTTTTAAATAATATAACCCAGATTAAAACCCAATAGCATTTGAATGACACTTCAACTTATAAGCAAACTTTCACATCGGTATAGTGACTACCCATTTAATATGTGAAAAGTTTTATTTACTGTTCTTTGAGACCATATAATGCAGAAAGCGAAAGTTTTATTGCGGGTAGAGAAGGCTCAGATCATGCATTTCTAAACACCCAATATTGGCGGCCTCAATCTGGTCCCAAATGCACACAAATCTCGTGAGAATTTCGCTGTCCATGAACCATATTCTGAATTCAAGTGTCGTACCCTGTTCTCGTTTCAAATGGCCATACCTACGAGAGGGAAGCGATCTCGCACGAGTTTGCCAAAGGCGGATAGAAGGATCCCATGAAAGTCTTAAGGATGGTGTTTTGACACCGAATCAAACCATTACATAAAGCAAAACACCGAATCAAGCCATAAATCAAAACACCGAATCAAGCCATTACATAAAGCTCCCGAATCAAGCCATTACATAAAGCAAAACACCGAATCAAGCCATTACATAAAGCTCTGGAGGCAGCGCAATTACATGGCTCGGATTTTGAAGGCAAGAATTGAGCTTGAAAAGCGAGACGATGCTAAGCGAGTAAGGGCGCTTACGGATTTGATGGAACTATGCAACTTACGCTTACCATTAAATCCTTTTGGCATTGAAACTATGCATGCACAGGACTTGGTTAACAACGAAAGGATGCAAACAGGGATCAATAGGCGCATAGTCAAAAGACTCATGAATGCGTGATCATTTCATAAAACCCCCACAGTTTCCCGAAGGCTCAATCACATGAGTAAAGCACAGAACAGATCAATTGCAATCATAGGAAATATTCAGTTATTGATTGTAGCTCTGATACCAAATGTAAAATATAGCTACTAACAGCTAACAGCCCAAAGATCATCAATACCGAATATTTCACAAACAGAACTTTATATGAGATGACATACCTTGGTTAATCGTGGAAGATGTAATGGCTGCCATCTACTTTGATCTGACTCCTGACTGTTCCTCTTCTTCAGAATTCGGTTTCTCTCCTCTTTCCCTCACTTCCTTTATGTGCTTCTTGATGGAGAAGAATGCAATCTTGTGTGTGGGAGAGAGAGGACCCAATCCTTTATATATTATTTAACTCTAATCTGGTACGTCCATCATATACCAATTCAACGCTTAAGATCTAATGCTTTAATGCTTTAATGCTTTAATCGGGTCACATTAAGATTAGAAACTGCTTTAACGTTAAAAAGCAATGAGCCTTTTGTTGTTTCTAATAGCAGTTTCTAACATTCTCCCACTTGACCCGACTATTCATAATATTAAGCGTTGAACATCATACTATGATAAATTGCTGAGAGTTATGGCGGTTGTGCACTTTTAATTCAATGCATTCCCTTCCATATACTACAATACCAGCAATCCATCAATTCATACTCATAATTTATATAAAACAACATAATGGTCCACATAATGTCTTATATCATAATGATTAAACATAATATCTTTATAAGACTCTTTCTCGTTTTAAAATTACATAAAGTACGTACTACTACATTAAAACAAGAAACACATGATTGTATATCAGAAACACATAAAAGAGCTCAGAATGTCACACATCAATTATCATTAATACAACCAAGACCCATTCTTTGAACATGTTCCTTAAATTGTCTTGGTTGTAACCCTTTCGTCAAAGGGTCTGTAATCATAAGTTCTGTCCTGATGTACATTATTGACATTATTTGTTTCTGAACCTCATCTTTCACAACAAGATACTTCAGTTCTATATGTTTGGCACCTTTAGAGTACTTGTTGTTCTTTGAGAAAAATACTGTTGCAGAGTTATCACAATAAATTTTCAGCGGCTTGCTAATGGTGTCGACAACCGCAAGTCCTGAAATAAAGTTCCGCAACCATAATGCATGAATTGTGGCTTCAAAACATGCCACAAATTCTGCCTCCATAGTGGATGAAGCAACGATAGTCTGTTTCGCACTTTTCCATGATATGGCACCTTGAGCAAACATAAACAGGTAACCAAAAGACGATTTTCTAGTATCGATGCATCCAGCAAAATCTGAATCGCTATATCCAATCACTTCCGATTCATTGGATGAGCATGTAATCTTTCGTTGAGAGAAAGTCTCATGCAATATACTTAAATTATTTGCAGCAAGCAAGACGTCATCAACATAAAGGACCAGATAAATAAACTTGCTCCCACTGATCTTTCGGTATATACAGTGATCAACCGTATTTTCCTTAAAACCAAAAGATGTAATAATGGTATTGAACTTAATATACCACTGCCGAGATGCTTGTTTAAGCCCATATATTGACTTCTTATGTTTACACACCAATTGTTCTTTACTTTCTACAGAAAAACCCTCAGGTTGATCCATATAAACATCCTCATCAAGATCTCCATTCAGAAAAGCTGTTTTCACATCCATTTGATGCAACTCCAAATCATAATGAGCTACTAATGTCATTATTATTCTTAGTGAGTCCTTTTCCGAAACAGGAGAAAATGTCTCCTTGTAATCAACACCATCTTTCTGAGTGTAACCCTTAGCAACAAGTCTAGCTTTATACCGTTTGATATTACCACTAGAGTCGTGTTTGGTTTTAAAAACCCATTTGCATCCGACTCTTTTACAGCCATGTGGTAACTCAACGAGATCCCAAACTTCATTCTGTTGCATGGATTTCAATTCTTCTTTCATGGCATTAATCCATTCCTTTGACTCTTTACTTTCTACAGCATGTGAAAACGAAACTAGATCCTTATTGATTCCAATATCATAATCTGATTCTTGCATATAAACCACATAATCATTAGAAATAGCTGACCTACGATTTCTTTGAGGTCTTCTTAATGCTACTTGTTGTGGTTCATGCATATCAGCATTATGTAAGTCATTTCCTTCAGGAAGTACTTCTTCATTTATATGTTGTTCATTATCATCATGTTGTTATACAATAGCTGGAACAACATTTGGAGTAATAGTAGATGGAGGAACTATTCTAGGTAATGTAACATTTACCCTTGTTTCCTTAATTTCTACTATTTCTCTTCTAGTACTCCCACTGACTTCACCATTCTCAATGAATCTTGCATTACCAGTTTCTACAATTCTTGGACTATGATTAGGACAGTAAAACACATACCCTTTAGATTTCTAAGGGTAACCTAAAAAATACCCACTGATCGTTCGAGAATCTAATTTCTTTTCATGTGGATTATAAATTCTCGCTTCCGCTGGACAACCCCAAACATGCAGGTGTCTTAAGCTAGGTTTCCTGTTAGTCCATAACTCAAAAGGAGTCTTTTGAACAACTTTACTAGGAACCCTATTCAACAAATAGTTAGCGGTTTTGAGAGCATACGACCACAAATTCTTAGGTAGTGTAGAATCTGACATCATACTCCTAATCATATCCATTAACGTCCTATTGCGCCTTTCTGCTACACCATTTTGCTGTGGTGTACCTGGCATTGTGTATTGCGCACATATGCCATGACTTTCGAGGAATTTTGCAAATTGACCTGGACACTGGCCTGACTCATTATATTTACCATAATATTCACCACCTCTATCAGACCTTATGATTTTCACCTTTTTATCTAATTGCCTCTCAACTTCCTTTACAAACGTCTTAAGGACATTCACAGATTGAGATTTTTCATGAAGAAAATAGACATAACCATAACGGGAAAAATCGTCAATGAAAGTGATGAAATACGTTTCTCCATTAAAGGCTGGAGTGTCCATAGGTCCGCAAATATCAGTGTGTATTATTTCAAGAAGCTGGCTGCTTCTAGTGGCTCCTTTCTTATTATGTTTGGTTTGTTTACCTTTAATACAATCCACACATAATTCTAGATCACTAAAGTCCAAATTTGACAAAATTTCATTACTTACTAATCTCATCATTCTTTCTTTGGATATATGACCTAGTCGTTTATGCCACAAGAAAGCAGAATTTTCATTCAACCTGCTACGTTTACATCCAACATTATTTACTACATTCAACAAGGAATTCGCATAAGTGTCATTCAGTTTCAATTTATATAAACCATCAATTAGAATACCAGAACCAACATTATCAGTATTCTTATATAAATCAAAACAACCAGATCCAATCATACATCTAAAACCAGAATATCCAATTTACTTGCGGAAATAAGGTTTCTAGATAATGAAGGTACATAAAGGGTACTGTATAAGTCTAATACATATCCACTTTCTAGAATTAGACGATAAGTCCCAATGCCTTCAATTGAAGATTTCATTCCGTTTCCCATAAAGAGAAAACGATCTTCCTTTGGATTTATGGTTCGGATCGTAAGAAATCCCTGCATATTGTTGGAAACATGAGTTGTAGCACCAGTATCAAGCCACCATGTATTAATAGGAACTTCAACTAAATTTGATTCAAAACATACGAAAGATAGACATCCTTCAAATCGAAAATGAAATAACTATAAGCTCATAACTAACGTGATTCAGATGTAGACATAATAGTATAATATAGCACTCCTTTGGGTAGATACTATCTTATACTTAACATAATTAAATACCAAAACATAAGTAGGTAATAAATATATTCAATTAAATAGAACTGACATCTTTGGATGATCAATATTTATTTAATCAAAATATCTATCAACCCTCATCATGTCAACTAGTTATAGAACAAGACTTTCCTCTGCGTAAGTTCTCAGGTTCTATCATTAGTGATGCCAGTTTTTAATTGGTATTATTATAACTGGCAATTTCTATCATTATGTCGTTTATGCACTAAATGATTATTCTGATTTTGACCACTTTGGTGATTAACAAAATCATAAATCTCATGTGCATAAACACATACCTTATGCAAAACAATCAGTCATAGAGCAATTACTTTTATGCCCAAATTTCAAACAATTATTTTGCACCAGTAAACTTTAATCGTGCAAAGCCAAAACAGTAAATGATGCACGAAAAGTACTGATATAATAAATAAAAATTACCAAATGTTACAATGATTTTGATAATTAGAACTCAACCCCATTTGAATCACAATTCAAATTATAAAGAGACTGAAGATAATCGCACATTATCATAATTAAAACTAAACAATTAAAACACGCTTTTAAATAATATAACCCAGATTAAAACCCAATAGCATTTGAATGACACTTCAACTTATAAGCAAACTTTCACATCGGTATAGTGACTACCCATTTAATATGTGAAAAGTTTTATTTACTGTTCTTTGAGACCATATAATGCAGAAAGCGAAAGTTTTATTGCGGGTAGAGAAGGCTCAGATCATGCATTTCTAAACACCCAATATTGGCGGCCTCAATCTGGTCCCAAATGCACAGAAATCTCGTGAGAATTTCGCTGTCCATGAACCATATTCTGAATTCAAGTGTCGTACCCTGTTCTCGTTTCAAATGGCCATACCTAGGAGAGGGAAGCGATCTCGCACGAGTTTGCCAAAGGCGGATAGAAGGATCCCATGAAAGTATTAAGGATGGTGTTTTGACACCGAATCAAGCCATTACATAAAGCAAAACACCGAATCAAGCCATAAAGCAAAACACCGAATCAAGCCATTACATAAAGCTCCCGAATCAAGCCATTACATAAAGCAAAACACCGAATCAAGCCATTACATAAAGCTCTGGAGGCAGTGCAATTACATGGCTCGGATTTTGAAGGCAAGAATTGAGCTTGAAAAGCTAGACGATGCTAAGCGAGTAAGGGCGCTTACGGATTTGATGGAACTATGCAACTTACGCTTACCATTAAATCCTTTTGGCATTGAAACTATGCATGCACAGGACTTGGTTAACAACGAAAGGATGCAAACAGGGATCAATAGGCGCATAGTCAAAAGACTCATGAATGCGTGATCATTTCATAAAACCCCCACAGTTTCCCGAAGGCTCAATCACATGAGTAAAGCACAGAACAGATCAATTGCAATCATAGGAAATATTCAGTTATTGATTGTAGCTCTGATACCAAATGTAAAATATAGCTACTAACAGCTAACAGCCCAAAGATCATCAATACCGAATATTTCACAAACAGAACTTTATATGAGATGACATACCTTGGTTAATTGCGGAAGTTGTAATGGCTGCCATCTACTTTGATCTGACTCCTGACTATTCCTCTTCTTCAGAATTCGGTTTCTCTCCTCTTGCCCTCACTTCCTTTATGTGCTTCTTGATGGAGAAGAATGCAACTCTTGTGTGTGGGAGAGAGAGGACCCAATCCTTTATATATTATTTAACTCTAATCTGGTACGTCCATCATATACCAATTCAACGCTTAAGATCTAATGCTTTAATGCTTTAATGCTTTAATCGGGTCACATTAAGATTAGAAACTGCTTTAACGTTAAAAAGCAATGAGCCTTTTGCTGTTTCTAATAGCAGTTTCTAACAGGACATGCTTACTGTTTTTTATTTCGAGGCTTTAGTTGGATTTTTTACGGCCAACTCCATCTCTTTGGATTTTCAAACTCTTATGTGCAACTGTAGATATATGAGCTTTTCTATTTCTTACATTGTCACACCTCCTTAGTATATACAGATGCGCTTTGAAACAACAAGATTTACAGAATATACCTCCAAGTCCCTTTTCAATGGGAAGGATGGATAACATAGAATGCTCGAAGTCCATGCAAGGGTTTGAAACTTTTGTTTGAAAAACCAGTGTAAGATCTAACCATTGTTGGTTCATGCAAAAGCCAAGGTGAAGGATGTAAAATATATCTGAAATTCTTGTAATGTTTCAACGTTTCATTTACGAGGGAAAATAGTTCTCGGATATATGCCAATTAAGTGCATATAACATCTACATGAATTCATTCATGCTTTTAGGATTGAGACAACTTAGGGAAGAAATGGGATCCATAGGATCATCTATACTTCAACCTCATACAAGGATGCTACCTGTGGTAAAGATCCCATCTCAATCGTCTAGTCTCAAGCTTTTGTAATATTGTACATTGTAAGAACATTGAGAAAATGCTTTCTTTGGAAATAAAAATTGCAGAGGTAAAGAATTTCTTGACATTACTACAAGATAGGGCTGTTATTTGAAGATTAAATGGGTTCTAGTAAAATACAGAAGCATTGCATTAATGGATTTTTTAATTTCAAAAAAAATTGTGATATTTATTTCTATTCCAAAAGATTTTTCATTGTACAGTTTGATTCCGAGGAAGATTATGACAAATGTGTGGTAGATGGGCCCTATTTTTTTGGGAAAAGCCCGGTCTTCCTCACTCCCTGGATTTTGAAGTTTGATCACACTAAGATGGTTGTAAGAAATGCTAGTTTGAGCTAGGTTTCCACAACTTCCTTTTCCTTTTTGGCATGAGAATTTCATTTAGGACACGGGGAATACTCTTGGAAAGTTCATAAAGATGGATAATGAATGCACTATTTACTTTTGATTGCCTGTGTGGAAATAGATATAGGTAAATGTGTACCAGATCATATTTTGTTGAATCATGGTTCTTTATAATGGATTCAAACTTTACATTTGCTTTCAAATGAAATTCATATTTTCAAATAGGGCATTTGAACAATTCATCCCATAGGAAAAAAGATATAAAAAAAAGAAGAAGACAGATTTGTAAATCCAAAAGACACACCAAAAAAACATATTTGTAAATCCAAATGCTATATAGCATATGAACCCATTTTCTCCGAAGTTGTGGAAGAGGATATCAAGGAAGACCCCTCTCTAAAAATTATATGGACACCCAGAGTCGAGTTTCATATTCACAACATATTTAGAATTGCAAAATACATAGAATAATCATGATCGTCGTGCAGAAGGAATGCGAACAATTAAAAATCATGGGATGTTAGGAACAAAAGAGAAAGTGCGTTAAAAGTTTTGACTCTAGTAAAAGACAGCGCCCATTAACGTGCTGATCCACAATTCATTCTTCTTCGGACAAAAGCAGATCGAGTCGCTGAAGGGACAGGCGGTAGGGCAAGACAAGTGCTCAAGCCTTGAAGTTCTATCGGCGTTTTTGTGGCGTCTAAGAACGAAGGATGTCCAAATGCCCGCGGAGCAAGAAGTTTGGTTCATATTCACAGTGAATGCCTGGACGAAAACTGACCCGCCGCTTCCAAAAGGGTTCTACGGGAATGAGATTAGCCTTGCATGCGCGAAGACGACCGCAGGAGAGCTATTAAACAAACCACTGCCTTTCGCTGTGAGATTCATAAACGAAGCAAAAATGACTGTAACGAGTACGTGCGGTCGATGATAGATTTGATGGAAGTGAGATGGCGCCCTCCCTTTACTATGGTGGGCTCCTTTTTCATTTCGGACGTTACCAACATGGGCGTCAGAGATGTGGATTTCGGCTGGGGAAAAGCAGCCTACGCAGGAACTGCAAAATGTAGAGTGGGTGTAGTGCCGGGCCTGATCAATCACTTCATCGCTGTTCGTAATAGAAGAGGCGTGGAGGGAATAATGTTTACTATTTGCTTGACCTCTGCTACCATGCGAAGATTTGAAGCCAGAATCCGTGTTACGATGGAGCAAACTCCCCATTTTCCACGTTCCATCTCTAAAATTTGTATTCGCTGAAAGAAGCAATGGAATGCCATATGCCCCAAAATATAGGTTTCGCAAATAAGATTTCTAGGTCGTTTCTGTCACAATTTAATATTTTTTATATCAAGTTGGGTTGTATTGTTTGGGTATGGCTGTAGCCATTTGGTGACGTTGTATTGTTTGTCTAAGGCTTTTCCAAATTTTTGTAAGTTTGGTCATGCTAGGTTTGGCTTCAATAGTTTATGTTATGTGCGTTGTTTTTATAAGTTTCTTATATGGAAGTCTCTTCCTATTATCTTGGGTTAATGAAGTGGCATATTACTATTTCATGTGCGCTGTTTTTATAAGTTTATTATATGGAAGTCTCTTCCTATTATCTTGGGTTAATGAAGTGGCATATTACTATTTTATTGATTTGGTGTCTGGTTTAAGAATTTAACATTTAAATAATACATTTATAATTTGTAAAATAATTTATTTTAAATTTACAATTTAATAAAAATGTAAACATTTAATTAAAAATATATATATAAATTATAAAATTAATATTATTTATCATTAAAATTAAATATATATTAATTAAAAATTATAAATGTATTAAATCTAAGAAAATTCCGTGCTTGGATTTAAAGGAGCCCTCAATGAGCTTTGATTTGGAGATGGAGTTGTGGGTCATATTAATTATATGTTTTTTTAATGTGAGACTACACATTGGATCAAATTTATGGTAAGTAGTTTTAAATAATTGTTGCATAATCTTAAAAGGCTTAAATCGAGTTTTAATATTCTTCTTAGCCTAAAAATTTGAGATATGGTTGATGGTACCTTTGATATAGGGTAGAAAGATAAGAGCTTTAGGTAAGGAAGAGAGATGATGTTTACAATTTCGAGAGAAAGCTGAACCTATTGCTTCATGTTATATTTTAAGCAAAAACACAAGGTATATGTGCGAAATTGTACTGAACTAGCTATAAGATAATAACAAGAGAGAAGAAAAAATAAAATTACTGACACATGTAGTCCTAGGTTTCACCCACTACTAAAATTCTATTTACTAAAAATAAAAAATGTCAAAAAAACATTAAAATTCCAATTGGTAGGGAAGATATCATAGTGAAAGAAATTGGTCATATGTCCCCCTAATTATGTGTGGGATAGGGTTGAATCATTGCCTAAATGACGTACTAATGAGGTCTTGATGATCTCTTTAATGCAACATACCCCAACACATTCTTGATGTATGAAATGGAGTGCCCATTGGTTTTTGAGCCTTTGTTAAATTGAATTTCTTCTTTGGTTAGGAACTGATGATAATAGATTCGAATGGCTATACTGAAGAGAGTGTTAAGAGCAATTATTTTTTTTGCACTGTATGATAATGGGAACGAATAGGGAGGTATTAGTCAATGTGGGTCATTTTCTAGTAGATTTCATGGGAAAGAAAAGAAGAGATACAAGAACATAAATGAAGGTAAGAGACAACTTTTTTTTAGTTTTACTATAAATTGAGTATAAGAGGAGATGATATTTAAGTGGTTGAAGATTGAGATGAAGGGGGAATGTTCATGATACCAAACTATGAAGGTATCCTTGATAAATGAATCTCAACTCTTTAATTTGAGATGCCAAGAGTTAAAGCTTAGAATTTCAATGTAGTCTATAAAAATTATTGAAATATCCACTCCTAATGTTGGACACCCCCTAATAAATATAATATTTTCTTATTATTTAATATAAAAAATATAATTCAGACAAATAGTGAATCAAGGCATATGCTTTCACAGCATCTACATATGTAATCTTTCATTTTTAATGAAATATTACGGATTTTTCCAGTGGAAAAAAAAATATAAAAAATATAATTAAATGATGAACTTGTATAATTGAAAATTCCATATCAAAAAATTAATACATAATTTTTTATAATTATAATGGAGAAAACATATTAATTTTTAAAATATATAATTTAATTATTTATAGTTTATATTATAATTATTCATACGTTAATGAATAATTAAAATATAAACTATAAATAATTAAAATGAATAATTTAATTATTTATAGTTTATATTTTAATTATTCATACGTTGATTGTAATAATGTACGTGGACCCGATGCGGCATTGTGTTATGGTTGAATGCAATATCGCATCCACCCTATCGGGACTCTCACATCGCAATATACAAAGGGATGTCCTCCTGCTATGCACCAATTCCGATGACGCATGTGGACCCGATGCGGCATTGTGTTATGGTTGAATGCTATATCGCATCCGCCCATCGCAACAATACACAAAGGAATTACACTCTCCCGAACGTTGATTGTGATGTAAGTCATGGACCCGATGGTTCGATTGCAACATGGTTCAATGTAATATCGCATCCGCTGTGTCGCTAGTCTCGAAGGGATGTTAAATCTGCCAATTGCGATAGAGGTATGGACCCAACGGACTCATCAAAAACAGTTTATATAATATCACGTCTAGCAGGGGAATCGGCCATTGGCAATAGACTATGTTATGTGTGAACCTCCGAATGTGGCAATTGCAATAAAAGGATGGCGTGGCATGTGGGACCTTTATATGGCTATAGCCTCGTTTATATGGTTTCCGTGAAGTAATAAGTCTGTGAATAAAAGATTCTCTGACATATATATTTCTCATATATAGGTCGGCCTCTCCTCCCTATGAACACGTGCCTTAGTGATAGGAAGAGGTCATATATGTATGTATATATATATATATATATATATATATATATATATATATATATATATATATATATATATATATATATATATATATATATATATATATATGTTGAAACGCTTCATTTCTGGAATTGATCTCGGGGCATCTATATTATGAACAAATAGAAGTTCATGACTCGTGAACTTGAAAAGAAAAAAAAGGGACCTCTCTGATATTTTTTAATAAGCATCATTTATATTGTAATTTGGCCCCTCTTCCTCTTGAACGTGTCCCATGAGCATTGGTTAATTCAAGTGCAAAGGAAGCTAAAGTGAATGGAGGAGGGAAGCCAGAAGGTCGAGCAAGTGTTGAGGAAGCCACAACGACCGACGAGGAAGCCTAAGAGGCGGTGTAAACGGAAATGAATGGACAAGGTATGGGAATGTATAAAAGACTAAA
This sequence comes from Pinus tabuliformis, assembly GCA_031772625.1. NCBI lineage: Eukaryota > Viridiplantae > Streptophyta > Pinopsida > Pinales > Pinaceae > Pinus > Pinus tabuliformis. The sequence goes on along the minus strand of CM062817.1, from coordinate 1,531,046,088 downwards.
AACAGAGAACTGTTGGTGCTGTTGTTATGGAGACAAACCAGAGTGTGAGGTAGTAGAAGCAGCAGAGGCAAAAGAGGCAGCAGAAGCAGCGGAGGCTGTAGAGGCAGCAGAAGCAGTAGAGGCAGGAGAGTAGGAGTGAGAGAACCTCAGCTGAATAGAGTGTAGGAGCATACTAGTTTATACCAAGGTTGGGTTGGATCCCAAGAGGTTGGAGCCTCAAAACTGAACAGAACTAAAGTCATTAGGGGTAGGTGCTCCTAAGTGCAGAACCACTGCAAAATAGAGTTGGTGCTCTGGAGGTTGGAGCCTCACTGAAGTTCAAGTTGGATCTTGGGAACTATTCACAATCAGATATATACTTATATTGTATTTATTTCATTACACTGTCTTGAGTTTTAATAAAATAATTAATTCCAACTATTGATTTCTGTGTTCTGTGTATACATATACATATCTATATATGCTTCTTACTATCACTAGAACAATTAAAAGTAAGAAATATTGATTCAGCCCCCCTCTTAGTATTTCCAACAACCTTACCACCATGCAGTCTCACGTTCGTCGTTTCGCCCACCTGGTGCACACCCACGTTCTGACTATCAGTTTGTTTGGCTGTGTCACCCATTTGTGTTTGCCTAAGCCCCTATTCACTTCAACCATGGGCGTGCCTAACCACCAGGTCAATCCACCCGACCTGCGCTTAACACGTTGCAGGCACGCCTCCCAACCAGGGGTCGCATAGCCTGACTCATCGCGACGCCCAACTGTCTTGCCCGTCTGCCAACATGTGATGACCGCCTATTCGCTCGCTCGCTTGTAGCTCGTCCGCTTGCCTAGCTGCCTACCGTTCATCCACCCACTCCCCTACGTTTCTGTCCACCCGCCTCACCTGCGGCCCGACTCGCCCAACACTTCACTTTGGAACTTTCCTCTAAGCTCTGTCCTTCTATATTGGCCAATTGCTTGCAGTTCACCTTTCTCTTATGCATCCAATTGTAGCTCGCTATATCCTCTTAGCTCACCCTTTTAGACTTAAAGATTTTCGATTGTCCTTCTCCATCCAAATGCTCACCAATATATATGCCACGCCATGGATGTTTCATGGGTCAGCCAGGCGAGCCTATCCATTTGGTCAGCTCACCTACAATGTCATGTTGGCTCGCCCACACCGTCGCCCCGCTGAGTCCGCATGCCCAACTTGCATGGCATAAGGCGCCCTCTCACGAAGTTCACCATACTTAGTTGAAGTTCTGAATCTTGGTTTTTCGACACCTTCATTGGCTCATCCAACTTGTCCCAACGTCACACAAACGCCACAACCAACGCGCCCGTTCACCAAATCATCACACCGTCGACTTGTCGCTCACCCAGATCGTCGCACATAACCAGGAGCACTCACTTAACTGATCGCACATCAGGACTCATGGGCTTGACATTATAACTCTCGTGCCCACATCGCCATGACCTCACCCTCTCCACACCTTATCACTCCACCTAACCCATTCCTCTCCTCCCTCCCCCATAACACTCACACTCATGGGACATAAATGATTTTAGTTTTATATTTTGAATTGAAAAGTCTTAGCTATAATATAATAATTATATTTTTATTATAATTGTATTATATTATAATTATAATATTATATTATAATTTTAATATAATTTAATTATAATATTAATATAATATAATCATATTTTAATTAAATTTTCAATAATCTATTTTATTATTTTAATTTTTTTATTAATTAATTAATTTAAGTTTGTAATTATAATTAATTAGTATTAATTAATTAATAATTGTAATTAAATTTAGGATTGGATTTTAATTAAAAAAAAATCCTATTTTTTTTACCACACAACAAATTTTCCAGAATTCTCACAGTTTTAATTCTTCAACTTTGGAAGATCATAAATTAAGTTTTACTTGGCGAAATGTGGTCCAGGATGGATCGTTGGATCGATAAAACCATGGAGAATATTTATCAAGTGGTTTCAAATCAGATTTGATCGTTTAATGGGCATAAAGTTCAACATAAGATCAAGCTCCAAATTTTTAAAGAAAACTAATTTTCTGAGTTTAGTTTTATGCATTTTCATTTGCCCACAGCTTCTACTGAGTGAATATCCATTCATTTATGTTCTCCTTGACCAATTAGATCCTCATACGAATCAATACAAAGCTAATATTTCCTTTTCATTTAATTATTTAATTAAGTTTGATTGGAGATATTTTATTCCAGATTCGGTATTTTGATTTTATTTTGTATTTGAATTTAATTTTGATTTTTTTTGCAGGGAAATTATTGAAAAGATAAGAAGAAGAATATCTCAATCAATGAGAATGCTCCAGAAATACAAGAATAGTATTTTGGGCCAATGAAAATTGATTGAGCAAAACTACTCTTCAACAACCTTCTCATTGATAATTCTTTTTGTAAAATTATAAATAGAAGATTGTGGAATGTACTAGGGGCTTCTCTTCTCTACAATTCTGGAATTTAAAAAAAAAATTATTTTAATGAGAATTTAGAGTTGTAGGAGGATAGAAAACAGTTTCGAGTCCTAGGGGAAGAAGGCTCGATACTGTTGTGCTTTCATATATTTGTAAATAAACTCATTTTTTATTATGTACTACTGCTGTAAGGAAGAGGCTATTTTTGCAAGAAGAGATCGATTGCAAGCCCATAGCATTGTGCATTATTGTCATACTATGAGGGTCTGTAATTTGATTTCATTTATTAATAAATTTTTATTTCAGTTAATGATGTTTAGCACTATTGTTTACATAATTTAATTGAAATGAACTCTTATTTTAGTATTTCAATTTATATTTCAAATGTATGAGTTAATAATCAAGTTCATGCACTATTGTTGAATCTTGTGCATTAATTCATTTAAAAGTCTACTCATACTATTCTAGGAGCTTAATTTTATATATAATATGAAAACTGAAGTTTTCATAAGAACAAACAGTTATAATCTTAGATCGGCAAGGTATCTTATGATTTAGGATAATAATTATTTACTTGCATACATGATGTCATATTTGAACTAATTTAGTAATTCATCATGAATATTTGTAGTTCTTATGCATATGATAAATAACAAATTGGATATATTTTCAATAGGATCTTTGTAACTATTTAGGAAGTGTTTAATTGTTAGTATTTATGTTAATGAGGAATCATATCTTGTGAGCTATCTCCTTGATCTAATTCCTCCATGTTAATTCAAATTCTTTAAAGATTATTTTCTCATTAAGTTAATTGGCTCTCGATTGAGAAAAGTATTTCCCTTTCCTTCAATCGAGATAGGTTAGATTAATCGCATTATAGAATTAGTCTTGCATGTATCATCATAGATCTTGCATTCTAGAAGTCCTCTTTTTAAAGAGGTAAAACTTTAGAGTGGTTTGGTTGTGTCATTAAAATAGATTAAGGGGCATTCTATTGCCCGACTAGCAAGAAAAATTGATCTGATGTCCCTACCTATTGGTAACTAAAGAAACATATTAAATCAATAGCAATATGGAAAAGGTAACTCAACCTGGTTAAACTAGTCGGAACCCCCATTTCAATGGAAAAGGAATTGTTCTAAGATCCAGATCAGGTGGTCTACCTTATATTGTTGTAGGTAGAGAATTTGAAGCCTTCAACAAGTTTATAATACCATTGCGATGCTTTGCTTGTAAATCTTTTGCGACTCCGGGTATCTTCTGCGGCCCCGGCATCTCCGCGTATCTTCTGGCGGCTCCAGGTATCTTCTGCGGCTCTGGCATCTCCGCGTATCTTCTGCGGCTCCAGGTATCTTTTGCGGCTCCGGCATCTCCGCGTATTTCTACGGCTCCAGGTATCTTCGAAAGTTATATCGGCATTATCACTTCTACGCAGCTCCAGGTATCTTCTGCGGCTCCAAGTATCTTCGAAAGTTATATTGCCATTATCACTTCTACTCGGTTCTAGGTTTTAGATCTAATTTTTACGGTTAGATCTAGATCTAGGCTGCTCATTTCTGCGGCCAGATCTAGATCTAATCTTATCTTCTCTAAGGCTGGGTTCTACGGGCAAGTAAAATATGGCTCCGAGCTTCGCAAAAATCACTGGTGGCTTACCCGCCTCTGGAGGGCAATCTCCTGCCCATATCGTCAGTGAAGCCCCAGCTCCCACTATCCAAGTGGTCCAGGCCTCACTCGATGAAGCTTTGAAGTTTTCCGAAAGTGCCCTAATTTGCCGGTTCAATGGTTTTTGGCCGCGGCTGATAGCACTCCACAATTGGATTTCAGAGGTATGGAAGCCTGTCATTTCTGATGAAATTAATATCTACCCTTGTGCTAGGGGTTTCTTTATAGTAGATTTTGAAAATCCTGAAAGCAGAGAATGTATTCTAGATTCCGGCCCTTGGTTTTGGGAAAAATCAGGCCTATTCATGAAGCCATGGGACCCATCATTCGATCCCTCTACAGCAGTGATAACCTCAGCACCAGTTTGGGTGAGATTGCCAAGCCTACCCTTGCATCTCTGGAATCTCTCCTCACTAAAAGCCATCGGAAATGCAATTGGGAAATTTTACTGCAGGTGCCCAGAAACAGAGGAATATGCCAGAACCACCTATGCACGCATCTGTGTGGAAATGGACTTCAGCGCCGGATTCCCAGCTGAAATAAACCTAACAAGTAAAGACTATGTGTGGAACCAGAAACTTGATTATGAAAGTGTCCTCTTCAGATGTCGATCCTGCTTTGAGACAGGGCATCTAGCCAAAAATTGCCCAAAAGCCTCTGAGAAAAATTTTGCTAGAAAAAACCACCAGGGATCTACATGGTGGGAAGGAGCACAAAAAGAACACTACACTGTCATCAAAGAAGAATATTCTAGAGAAAACTCTGAGTCACAAGAAAGCAGAGAAGAAATAAACAACTCTCAAGACAAGCAAGGAGAAATCCCGCCCCAGCAAATCAACAGTTATGAGGATTCGAATAACTCAGAAAATAAATCTTCATTTAACAGCAAAGCAGATCTCCCAGACCAAACTTCTTCTCCGACTATCTTCAAAAGAACGAACACAATAGATCGCGAAGCTAAGACACCAATGTTCCAAGAACCAGAAGAGATGAAGGAGATGCAAGATAAAGGAAGTTGGAAGACCGTAGAGAAAAAAAAGAAAGCTACAACTCCAATCTCGCCAAGAAAGACGAGGAGCCAGACAAGTAAAAATTAAGAAAATTGTAGGTCCGATAGACCAATTTGGTCTCAGTGGACGTTAACCACCATCATCATCATCATCATCAATATCAATCATGGTCACCCATGGTCCATCATAGTTAGTCATGCTCAACCATGGTCAACCGTGGTCAAATATCACATTGTGCCAATGATTGTCTCAATATGAAAATCGAACATGGCCAGCCATGGTCCAATGTCGCATTGTGACAAAGATTGTCTTAATATGAAAATCATTCATAGTCAAGCATGGTCATGCATGGTACAACATTGAATTGTGATAAGGATTGTCTCAATATGGAAATCAACCACAATCAACCATGTTTATTTTAGGGTTTATAATATTTTTCTTAGGGTTTATATATCTTGTGTTTATAATTTTTATCCCTTGGGTTTATTGATCTAATAGTTCATATTCCTAGGGTTTAATATTATTCCATTATGTTTATAATCCCTTAGGTTTTTAGTATTAATCCCTAGGGTTTACTATTCCATTCAGTTTATAATATCGATCATGGTCAACCATGGTACAATGTCAAATTGTGACAAATATTGTCTCAATATGAAAATTAATCATGGTCAACCATGGTCCAAGGTTGTATTGTGACAAGGATCGTGTTAATATGGAAATCAACCATTGTCAACCCTTGTCAACCATGATTATTATAGTGTTTATAATATTTATCCTAATTTTTATAATTTTTATCCCTTGGATTTATAATATCAATCCCTTTCATTTATTGATCAAAGGGTTCATATTCCTAGGATTTAATATTATTCCCTTAGGTTTATAATCCTTTGGGTTTTTAGTATTAATCCGTAGGTTTATTATTCCCTTGGGTTTATAATATTGATCGTGGTCAACCATGTTTTATAAATTCAATCATGGTAAACCATGGTCAACCATATTTCATAAAATCAATCATGGTCAACCATGCTTAATCACAGTCAACCATGGTCCAAAGTCACATTCTGATAAATATTGTCTCGATATGAAAATCAATCATTGTCTCAACCATGGTCCAACGTTGCATTATGACAAAGATTGTCTCAATATGATAATCATGGTCAACATGATAAATTGTGGTCTATCATGGTCAACCTTGGACAACCATGTTCAACCATGGGCAACCATTTTTTATAAAATCAAATGTGGTCAATCATGGTTAATCATGGTCCAGTGTCGCATTGTGAGGAATATTATTTCTATATGAAAATAAATCATTATCTCAACCATGGTCCAACATCACATTATTATAAAGATTGTCTCAATATGATAATCATGCTTAACCATGATCAAGCATGGTCAATCATGGCCAACCTTGATCAACAATGTTCAACCATGTTTTATAAAATGAAACATGGTCACTTATGGTCAATCATGGTCAACCATGGTCGAATGTCACATTATAATGAATATTGTCCTGATATAAAAATCAACCATGGTTAAGCGTTGTCAAACATTGTCCAATATTGTATTATATCAAGGATTGTCTCAATATTGAAATAAACCATACTCAAACATGTTTATTTTAGTGTTTATAATATTTATCTTAGGGTTTATATACTTTAGGTTTATAATATTAGTCCCATGGGTTTAATATTATTCCCTTGGGTTCATAATCCCTTGGGGTTTTATTATTAACCCCTTGGATTTATAATATCAATCCCTTGGGTTTATAATATTAATTATGGTCAATGATGGTCAATCATAGCCAACCATGGTCAACCGTGGTCGAATGTCACATTTTGACAATGATTGTCTCAATATGGAAATCAACCATGGTCAACCATGGCCCAACATCGCATTGTGACAAAGATTTTCTCGATATGAAAATCAGTCATGGTCAAGCATGATTAAGCATGGTCCAACATTACATTGTCTTAATATAGAAATCAAGCATGGTTAACCATTGTCAACCATGTTTATTTTAGGGTTTATAATATTTATCTTAATGTTTATATACCTTGGGTTTATGATTTTTAGCCCTTGGGTTTATTATTCCCTTGGGTCTATTAATCTAAGTGTTTATTTTCCTAAGGTTTAATATTATTCCCTTAGGTTTATAATCCCTTGGGTTTTTAGTATTAATCCCTATGGTTTATTACTCCTTTGGGTTTATAATATAGAACATGGTCAATCATTTTTTATAAATTCAATCATGGTCAACCACGGTCCAACGTCACATTCTTACAAATATTGTCTCTATATTGTGACAAATATTTATTATTATTTATTATACACCTTTGTCATATATCAACTACATTTACTAATGTGATTGTATTAGTGAAGTTAATTCTAATAACTTTAATGTCATTATAATATTTTATCATAATATTTAATTGATCAATTTGTATTATAATTATATAAGATAGTTCTTTATATATCATATTATAGGTATTAAGTGCTTTAAAATATAGCTCTATTTATATTAGTAATTAATTAGATAGTGTTAGATTATACACATGTATTAGTTACATAGTATATATTCATAAAGTAGTATATATAATATAATAATAGTACTATATTGTGTTGTATTAATATCAGTAAAAGTAAAGTAACATATTAATATTTGCATTATAATATTGTATAAATATAAGTAGTATTAATATACTTTATTTAACATCATATGTATCAATACATATATAATATATTTAATATTAATATATTAAATTTAAGTATTAATATCTAATATAATAATATAGTCATATAGATATGTATTACAGATAGTATTAACATAATCGTCACATAACATTAATATTAACATGTAGGATTAACATTTAGTATTATCTTGACATAGGATAAGTAGGACTAGCTCAGGCTAGGTTAACCTTAGGATAGTCTTAGGTTACAAGGTAACTTGACCCATAACTAATCAGAAGCACCATTATCAGTGAAAAACAGTCTAATTTGGGGCCTTGACCAAGTGGTCTCTCTTAATGTTGATGGAGGTCACTTTTTCCCATCAATGGGAACTTTAATTCTAGTCTCTCCCCATTTCTACTAATATAAGAATACAAATACCACCAACATTGTAGTAACAAGGGAGATAATTCAGCTTTAATAAGATGAAAACACAATGAAAAACAAATAAATTTGATGTAAGATATGTTATTGTAAAGTTTTTGGAAAAGTGTAGAAAAAATCTTCACTTAAGTTATAAGTTACCTATAAACCTAATAACAAAAAATCGTTGCTTCTATGCTCTTTAAACCTATAAAAGAAATATTTAAAACCCTACAAAAAATAAAATAACAATAAAAAGAGACATATAACAACATATATTATATCAAAAACCCAATGGAAATGGAAGTGATTTTATTTTATTAAATCAGAATGGAAATTTTACTCCTGATGAGCAGAATGTGTAGACTTAGGTATAAAAATCACCCTCCATGGGATGTGCCTTGTGATACCCTGTGCTTCAATTGTATATTTAGTTCTCTCTCTCAGAATGTATGATATGGGAAAAAGGAAGTGGTGATCACTTGAACTCAATATGGGAGCTCAAATATCATAAAATGATGAGAATGGTCATGGGGAAAAATGATGAAAAAACCCTTCTATTTATAACAAAATATTGAGATAGATTTATATTTAGAAAATAATAAAATATTATAGACTAAATCAAAATCTAGTTGTTATGAATATTTTATTATATTTTTGGGAGGGAAAGAATATTTGAAATGATCAAATACCTTTATTTAGAAAGTCGTTGAAATAGTGAAGAAATAAAAAATGACTTATTAATTATTTTATGGTGATTAAGTAAAATTTGAATTAACAACAATTATTTAGTAATTATTTCATGACATAAATAAGGGAATAATAAATAAATAATAGATTATTTAATTATTATCATGAGGTTTTCGGATTTTTAATGAGAAATAATTTAGAACAATGACTCACTAAATTATTTTCTCATGTGAAAGTGAGTTTTAATATGGGAAAACCTATCCTAGATGGTGTATTTCGATCAACCTAATAAGACATGGCTAGGTTATCCTTTTTTCGGTGATAACATATTTCCACCAACGTAAGAGTGTGAGGAGCACATCGTATGACAAAAATAATTTGTAGGTTCACTTTCACGAGACACCAAAAGGGAATCAGAGAGAGAGAGAGAGAGAGAGAGAGAGAGAGAGAGAGAGAGAGAGAGAGAGAGAGAGAGAGAGAGAGATGAAGGGAAGGATTGAAATTTGAGGGGGTGAGACCTACTTGTTATATATAAGTCTCCTTTTATTGATGAGTACAAGATCTCAATGGGGCAGGCATACCCATGCCCATCAAGATAACTAAGTACAAATGATAATGATGTGCCCAACAATGTGGGTCAGAGCTATAGAGTACATGAGACATGATATGTGAGCATCAATGAGATATAAAGTGATACATTGATATAATGAGTCCCATATACATAATTTCGGGGAATAGAGAGACCAGGAAAAATAGAATGAAGTCTATTGATCTTAGTACATAGAACATAATTCCCCCCAAGCTAATATGAGGGGGAGATCACTACCAAAGAAGCCCTATTGAACAAGAAAGGTCTCTAAAGATTTGAATAGACCATCATAAATAAAGGTACATGTTGGAGGCTCGACGATTGATAGAAAATGATCTAGTCAAATCTACATAACTATGTCTGAGGTTAGATCGTAACTTGCTAACATCTAAGCATTTGGGGGGCTACCTAAACCATCAAATGAGTGATTCTGAATCTGGCGATAATGAGCTAGAGTCGAGCACGCAAGAAACATCCAAGCAAAAGGGAAATTATGATTCCCTTTTCTCAATTTGAGGCACTGAACAATGATGAATGTTGGAACCAAGGTACACCCCCTCTAGACCACTCTCCTAGAATAGATGTGCTGAAGCCGATAGAAGAGGGCTTGCGATAATGGAGGCAATGAGGATTCCTTAACAAAGGCACAAGGATCATAGCATTGTGACTGATATAGATTGAGACTAAAGGTGGTGGTGGAAGAATTAAGGGAATGGTGGACTTATGACTTCCCTTTTTAAAGCAGGATATGTGAGGTTGACCTCGCAACGACTAATGTTGTTCTAGAGGGGATGGTCAATTACTCAAACAAAGGATTTTCATAGATATATTAGAATAGATGGAGGTCATATGTGAGTAAAATAAGATTAATTATATATATATGGATAATGTATTGTAACGTGACACAATGGGACTCTGAACAAAATCCATGGATGAAGGGGCAACTCATCTCTGATGCTTTTAACAAGGGTAACTCTATGATGTTGCCACATGGGAAATGTCCAAAGGGGATAATAAAAACATGAGTAAATAGTGATTACTCATGGAAAAACTCAACGTATAAGCGAATAGGTGCAAAGACAAAGTGGTTCTAGAGAATGAGTGATGAATACAAAGAGAGTCGATTTTAATAGGAAATAAAGTGAGACCTCATGGAAAAATTAGCTTCCCAACAAAGTTTCAAATTACCAAAAATGAAGAGAGGCCCATTATGGAGATTGTTGAGAGATTTCCAATGGTGCTAATGATTCATCAAACCAATTTTTGGTTTTCTCATAATGGCCAAAGGAACAATTAGGGTTTTTCTATAAAAGGGATTATTCCCCCAAATTCCAATTCATTTTCACATTGGTATATTAGAGAATTTGTAAAGGAGGAGGAGGCCCTAAATCTTGGTAAGCTCGTAGTAGAAAAACCAAACATCGAAATTCAGATCTACAAATTTCATATATGTATCCTTACTGATATGAAAATGGCCTTAATTCTTCTTGGAAGGATGGTTCTTGGTAAAGTATTAAGTAAATATGAATGCAAGAATGAACTACTTGAAGAGGCCTAGGATCATCCCCACCTACCAAGTCAAACATGGGGACTGAATGATAAGTGTGGTATCATTAGGGTAGAATATTTAAAGATATGGTATCAAGCATATATGATATGCGATGTGTATATGGCTCGCTAAAGAGACCACTAGGACAAAATATCCAAGGAAGGAAAGGATAATTGACCATACCTAGATTTTTGGGGTCTAGGTTGAGACTAATGTTAATTAAATGAGAAGTTGGTCAGGGGCCATCATGCTCCCAAGCATGAGCTACTGCCTCCAACATATGTGATGGAGGTGACTGATCGGGTATGCAAAGGTGGGAATGATGCCCCCAGCTAGAGGTGTATGAAACATGGTATGGACATGCTAGAGGTATTTATAGTAGTTAGTTTCAAACACTTATATGGATAGTTTGATACATAATATGACTATGCATGATTTGATAGTTTTGTCACCATTTTTTGCTTATGGTTATCTTATAATGGGGAGAATAGATAAATACAGTTGGAGAAAGGCAATGGTGGAGTTTCAATCTCATTTGGTATTGCATATATGAGATTCAAAGGGACTAAATATTTTGGTTTGCATGCAGGGTGTCACCATACTGAAGAGTGTATTTCAATATAATGAACCAATGCTCACCTAAACAACATTGTGGTTGACTGACAACAATGTCTAAGGGACTAGGCTATTGATTGAAGATGGAAGAATGATTAAGAGGATCATCCCTATGACGATCTAGAGATATGGGACTCTAGAGTTTCTTCAAGGTGGAGAAGAATAATGGTACTATATTTGACACTATCAGATGCACTATGGGGGTTGGGAAGAAATTTCTTCTCCTGGACCGTCAAAAATTGATGCCCCCTTACCCAAACATATTGTGGCAATGTAATGGCCACAAGGTGGGTGTGGTTCAGATTCATGATTTCAAAGTAAGGGGTGATTGAACCAATCATCATCATGGGAGATGTGGTTCACATTAACATCGTTTCAGATTCAAGACTAATGAAAAGTAGATGCAAAATTCACAAATGTTGATACCAAAATGTCTTCAGAGGATGGTTCTAAAGAAGAACATTCAGAAACTCCTAGGGAGTATAAATTAGTTAATCCCATGGATGATGACAAATAGATAATAGATATTACATTTTCCATCATTTCAACGTCAGGAGGGGGAATTGCGATAGTAGGTTGAGAAGCCTCCTATCCTGGTGAGGAATTGGTACTAGCACTGAGAGGTAGAGGAGAAGGTGAATCAAGATGAGTGGCATCTAGTTCATGAAGAACATTGAACATATTGAAATGAGGACAACAATGAGAATAGTGTATAAACATATCACACAAACATAAGGATGATTCTTGTGTAATAATTTATTCTTCTTGGCGGACTTGGGTAAGGTGAGTTGTGCCTCAGGAAGATTAGGATTAGGTTGAATACCAAATTTTGAGACCATGCTCTTAACATGGGGAAGCTCAAGAAAAATTTTGGTGGGATGCCCATGAACATCACATAAAGCACATTGAGGAGTAGGATTTGGTGGTTTAGATGAAGGGGTTGTCGCTTGGGTTGCCTCATCTTTACACCCATTTTCCTGTGCCCTGCCCCCCCGAATAGATGCTTTCACAAAAAGGAGTAGCTTCGTGCTAAAGCTATTGTGGAACTAAAGAAAAGGAAGCAGTGTTAGGAACTAGTTGTACTAGATTAAAAGCCATGTAAGGTTTGATTTGTTCAAGAGGAGTGTTTGCAAGAGGCTCAATGTACCAAAATAGGATCCCTAAAGTCATCTTAGGAAGACTTGACATTGCCATTATAGGAGTAGAAAATATTCTTGTTGGTGGGAATAAAGAAGGTTTATAACTAAAGGGGTAATGACATAGAAGAGTTTGATGAGCCTCGGTATTGCAACAAGAATGCTGCAACTCCCAAGGCTACCTACTTTAATTATCAACCCAGGGTTCATACAATCTTAAGATGTATCGGCACTTTATGTGAAACATATAATGTGTCCTTCCTTTACTTTCATGATGTAATGGAGTGCAGGTAATGAAGTCAATCCCTAAACTAATTGTAGAAAATGAAATGTTTGGAATGGAACCTTAACCTATTGCAAGAAACAAAGTACAAGGAAGGAAACCTATTCTAATTGCATAAAGATTATGAACTAAATGTAAAAGAAACCTAGCTTAATCCTATTTATCACATGTTATGATTTAAACTAACTGAGAACGAAATCTGATCTAGAGAGTACCAACTACTGTGTGCATGTGTAAATATCAAAGAACTCGTTTTTTAAATCTTTTCGCTCTATAAATGCAAATGCTAATCTTTCCTTGATCTTTGGCAGCGTAGACAAGTGTGGAGCAACAGGCTTAATATGGTCTTGATGGCATGGAGGTAAATTAGAGGCATAATCCCAGCTTCAATGATAATTTTTCTCAATTCGGGCTCAAAGCAATGTTTCCTATAGGATACTACAACGATTTCCTACAGGATGCTACAGTGATTTTCTACAAGATCCCCTGATTTACTACCGGATGTTATAGATTTACCATATGAAATTATAATTTATCGAATGACCAAGCAAACAAAATCTAAATTGGATGGGACAAATTTTGTTAGTAACTGGTATGTCTTAGGTCCCCAATCCAAGTGGAATCACTCAAAAAGACCTCTATTAACCCATCCTAAAAAATAGAAAAACATTATTAGTCAAAAATCTAGAAATTCGAGAACTATTGAGTTAGTAAATCTAAAAAATGCCTAAGCTAATCAAGTGAAAATGCAGTGGGGTAATTTTCGTTATGAACTAGAATGTTTTTTTTATCTAATGCAAGTGGAACCAACTCAATTGAAACTCATTAGCATGCTCTAAGAAATAGTAGAAATTTATTGTTCTTTGCCACAAAGGAGTTCCAGAAATCCAGATTTGGGAATAGGAAGACTAATCTAGGTAGCTCAATTATTACTATGAACTTACAAATATTTTCCAAGGATGAAATAATGCTTGTGATCCTGCAAAAGGAATTACATCAACCATTTAACTCAATCCTACAACAAGAAATCATTAATACTAAATGCAAAAATAGAAAGAAATAAAAACAAGAGATGCATGTGAATATGAAGTGAAAAGAAGGAAACAAAATGATACAAAAGGGCTCTGAGGCTCTTCGGATTGCCAATCCCAAGGAAGCTCAGATACCTATGGAGGATAACAAGATTTATAAGCTGAACATGACAACAATCTTCATTATTTCATCAATACAATTACATCCCCGGAAGAAAATACAATGGGCTTGCAGAAATACGAGTTCTCTCCACAAGAATGCTAATGAAAATCTCTCCTAGAGGAAAATTTGACTTGGTACTTATACAAAATGATTAGAAATCATTCCCCATGAATGGAGGAATATTTCCCCACCAAAATCCCTTGATTAATGGATCTCATCCCCAATACTAGTAATCTGCATTAAATGGAACGGAACACATTCTTAGATTTTCTCAATCATTGGAGTTCCACAATATATGCCATAATTTCATAATATCTTGTTGATTTATTATTTGATATTGATCCTCCTATAGTAGGGAGAAAGTCCCTAAGTTATCTCCTCCTCCAAATCTTCATAATCTGCCCAACATTCTCATAATATTCCACAAAAATAAATAATATTAGGCACAAATATGAAATTATTCATAAACATTCATAATGAATATATTAATTTAAAAATACATTATCTAATGCAAGAAGAGAGGTTTAATGTGCTGAAGGATGGTCATAGGCCTTAATTTATGTTTAATTTAGAGGCATGGGCCTTAATTTATGCCTAATTTAGAGGCCATCATAACCCCCAGCTAAAAGTGTTGCTCATCCTCTGAGAAACTTAGTGACCTCATTGTGCCTCATTCATGGCCCTAGTGGCCTCTTTCTTCTTCATTAAGAATATTGGTTGTAAGTTCTGCAACGACAAGCCCAAAAACATAATTGTGCAAAGAAAAAACATTCTTTCTTAAGACCATTAATTTGCCTTCTTCCCCTCATTCAAGATGGGTTCTTCAATATTTTTCAGTTTAGCAAGGTCTTCCACATCCTTATCAACCTTTCACTACCTTGTTCCACCATTTGGACACCTTTGAAACCCTAAAAATGTATTTAGATGAGAACTAGGACATCCTGTAGTAATTCTTGTCAAAACTATAAGAAACCTACAGGAAACCCTATTAAAACTAAAGGAAACCTTATTTAGCATAAATGATATTTTCAGCCAAGGATAGGCCCTCAACTTGACTCCCATGCCTTTTTCCCATTTTTAGGCCTTGGACAAAAGCTAGAAAGAGATTGGACACCCCTTGGAAAACATCTTTTCATCACTACAATTTGAGTTTTGTTTTGATGGTGAATGCCTCATTTCCTTTTGTTGCCTTCTTATTCTCTCCTGTGGCCTAAATGACTGCTTAATGGCCTTGGAGTTATCTGTTTTGATTAGGTCTCTCTTAAGCTCTGCCATCTTGGAGTTTAGCATAATTTTTTCATTTCTTCCTTCTTGTAGCAACATTCTGCCTTCTTGTTGTAGTCATTCCTCCTCTTTCAGGGTCTTCTAACTGTATGCGCATGATGAGAAATGATGAAGAGGGATTGGATGATGATGCTAGGGCTCAAAGGGAGTAGTGTAGGTTTGTGAAAATGGAGAGGATGCTCTGTTTGTTTTTTTCAAGAATGAAATGGGATGGATGAATGATGAATAGATAGTGAATATAAAGTGGATGGAGGGCTTGGAGTTTTGTTATGACTTGGCCTTTGCAAAAATTTCTTCTTTTAACTGTTGTCCTCATTCCTTGAAATCATCACCCTTCATAATTTGACTTTTAAACATTGCATGAGTGAAGGAGTAAGCTAAAATAAACTAGTTGAAGGCCGCTGAGACTGCTGACCCATCCTTAGCTTATAAAACCTTATCTCTCATGCATTGACAATGAATTTATAACTATAATATGCTCAATAGAAGAGGTCAAGAATATTGCATACCTGGACCTACCTGATGGCCTTCCTGTAGATGATGTTTGTTGGAGAGTGAAATCTTCGTTGTATTTGTTTATTTTTTTTTCTCTTTTTTTCTCTGATGTTGTTCTTTGATGTACAGGTACTGGATAGTGATGCTGATGAATCCTCACTCTCCTAGTGGGTTCCCTCTTGTTAAAACCCCCTGTCATGTTTCTATGATGGATGTGAAGGGCTGTATGTGTATCCTTATCACTGTTTGATGAAGCCAACTTCTGGTTCTTCACTTTAAAGCTTCTCACTGCTAATCATGTAGGTGCTATTCTGTATCCTATAGGATCTCTTGTAGGATCCTGTAGGTTTTTATGGAATCCCGTAGGTTTTCAGGACAACCTTTTGTAGCCGACTTGTTTTGTCCATATTTCCCAAAAGGTAGAACGGATTGACCTGAAACATTCTAAGCATGTTTCCATCATCATTATTCACCCACCCATAAAAACATTTCGTTAATGGATGCATAGATCTCGAGAAAAACTAAAAGTGGCTGAAGGTGATGGGCCGATTTCTTGGAAACCGTGCACTATAATTTGCTTAAATTGGTTGGGAATGTTACAATCATCCATATGCATCTCCCCATGAAAATACTGATTTCTCGAAAACTGTGCACTGGAATTTGTTGAAATTGCTCGAGCATGTTACCATAATTGATATGCATACCCCCTAAAGCAGCCTGGCAAATGGAGGCATGGTTTTCAAGTTATGGCAAAAATAAATTTCTTCTCTATGTATTTTTGTTTCCCGTAGTAGAACAGAGGATCTTGTAGCTTCTTAGGACAACAAGCAAACATAATGGTAGAAGCTTGAGAATGGTGGGTGGATGGTGGAAATAGATGAGGGTGATGGATTAGAATGGCCTTGGCCTTGTTGGAGCATTTGTACAAAGGAGGAGAAAGTCAAAATTTGATTTCTTTTGAATAGGCTTGACCAATTTTTCTTTTGGTACCAACTTGTTTTTGTTGCTTGCTGATGTTCGAGAGTACATGCATTCATCAGAGAGATACATGAAGAAAATATTTTTTTATTTGCCCCAGGGAGATTTTTAACTAGTAGGTCGGCCTAGGCGCCTCAAAGGAGGTTTCCACTTGAGAATTTTTTTTTCTCTTATTTTTCAAACTTTTTTTTGCCCTACTCTACTTGAAAAACAAAATCACTTTCGAGTATAAGAATACCTCCAATGGAGATATATGCACATCAATATGACAAACAAAATGATGTGTAGGCTTGAAATGTATGGTTTGACATGTACATGGATTTCAGAGACCAAATGTTTTGACCTTCAAAGGATCAAGCATAGTTGAAGAAGAGAGTGATGCTCCATCTCGTTCATTTTCTAGAACCAGACCTCAATATAAGTTTGATGTCCTTGGTTTTCCTACTTTCCTGGATCATTCTTCATGTCTTCTTCTACCATGACCTTCAAATCTTCCTTTTTTTGTTGATTGTTCTCTTGAATACATGGAGGATTTGATGGTAACCATTAGGGAGCTTTCTCAATCTCTTATATTAATGTCTGCTCTTCATCAAGTGCAACCCATGATTCTTTGATCTTCTCTTTCGAATATTGTTCTTTTGGATGTAGTCCTTTAATGGTATCAAGAGAATCTCTTTTTTTGCAATACTCTTCCTGAGCTATGGTGAATACAATTGAGCTCGAGAGGAGATATTTGGAATTGTTGTACCTCAACATTGTAAGTGGGTTGATCTACTTCAATGCGTGGGTTTGGAAATGGTGGCATAGGGAGTTCAGTGGGAGTGGATATTTGAGATGGATGTGATTGAGGTTGTGGTTGTGGTGGAGGTTAATGGTAGGGATAACACGGAGTTGGGTATGGAGGATATTGAGGAAAATACTAAGGATATTATGGATGACTCCCATAAGTTCCTTGCCAACCTTGTTGCCAGTATTGGTTTTGGGGTTGAGATGGCCAATGTTGCCAAGGAAAGGGTGTGTTCCAATCACTTTGAGGTGGATATGCATAACATTGAAATTGTGAATTAGGTTCTTGCATCATATCCGACTGAATAGGCTACCATGGTCATCTTGGAGCTACATAACATTGACGCATTGGCAATTGACTTGCTCCATTGTCCTCTTGGTTAACTTTCTTCAACCTTGGTAATGAGGAGCAATATTTAACATCATGTGATTTTGCATGGACAACACAAACATATTTTTTTTGCTCAGTTTGTATTCTTAACATTTCTACTTGTTCGATTAGATTGCTAAGAATTTTTTATCTAAAGTCATCAAATAAATTTCCAAGTTTAGCTTGACTTACCGATCTTGATGTTGATTTACCTACTCTTGTCCTTCCTCTTGATATGTGTTTACATGTTTAAAAATTTCTTCAAATGATAATTGGTATAGATCACCTCTACTCATGAGATCAAGGAGATCAATCCATTTATCCCTAATTGTTCTAAGTAAGAGGATTTTTATTGTGTCAGATCCTAAATGATGTAGTTTTCCCATCTTAACATTATACATGAACCTATCTATTAGATCCTCAAGGCTCTCATCTTCTCTTTAATTCATTGTAAATATTTGTTCCTTATTATCATGATATTTATATTTTTCTAGAAATATCTTTTGCATATCATTCCATGATCTTATTGAATTAGTCCCTAAACTCATGAACCATTTAAGAGCTCTATCCTTCAATGTTGCTAGAAACAATCTCATTTTTTGATTTTTTAATAAGTGGCCATAAGATCTACAAACAATTTCAAATTCAAAGAGAATGGTTTCCGGATTATTTGACCTTAGACCATGAAATTTTGGAAGAAAAGATGGAGGGATGTTCTTCATTCGCACACTACCATCAGTCTCTTAAAAAGGAAATCCAAGAGGATCTTCCTCATTGTCATCATCTCCGTCCATTTATTGTACATTCTTTGTCATATCTTCTTCTTCTTCTACCTGCAAAAGTGGATGGTGATATGGATCTTACTGCACCATGTGATCAAATGGAGGGGATGAGTTGGTGTTGGAGAATTTTTTTGTTTTTTGTTTTTTTTTTTTGATTGAATGAAAACTATAATGCAATGCAATTTTCTGCTTTTGAATTAAATATCCCTAATGCCAATATCTTTTGTTTTTGCAAAAAGTAAAAAGAAATGAATCAACTAGGGAAGAAAAAAATGCATACTTTGACACCTCCCCGGCAACGGCGCCAAAGAGTGATCAGCCTTGGTATTGCAACGAGAATGCTACAACTCCCAAGGCTACCAACTTTAATTATCAATCCGGGGTTCGTACCAACTTAAGAGGCATCGAAACTATATGTGCAGCATACAATGTGTCCTTGCTTTGTTGTCATGATGTAATGGAGGGCAAGTACTCAAGTAAAACCCTATACTAATTGTAGAAAATGAAATGTTCAAAATGGAACCTTAACCTATTGCAAGAAAGAAAGTACAAGGAAAGAAACATATTCTAATTGCATAAAGATCATGAACTAAATGTAAAAGAAAACTAGCTTAACCCTATTTATCACATGTGATGATTTAAACTAAATGCGTATGAAATCTGATCTAGATAGTACTAACTATTGTGTGCATGTGTAAATATCAAAGAACTCATTTTTAAATCTGTTTTCTTTATAAATGCAAATGCTAATCTTTCATTGATCTTTGGCAGGGGAGACAAGTGTGGAGCAAGAGGGTTAAAATGGTCTTGATGGCATGGAGGTCAAGTAGAGGCTTAATCCTAGCTTCAATGATGATTTTTCTCAATTCGGGCTCAAGACAAGGGTTCCTATAGGATGCTACAATGATTTCGTATAGGATGCTACAGTGATTTCCTATAGGATCCCGTAATTTACTACAGGTTGTTACAAATTTATTATATGAAATTATAATTCATCGAATGACAAAGAAAATAAAATCCAAATTGGATGGGACAAATTTTGTTATTAACTAGGATGTCTTAGGTCCCCATTCAAAGTCGAATCACTCAAAAAGACCTCTATTAACCCATGCTAAAAAATAGAAAAACATTACTAGTCGAAAATCTATAAATTCGAGAACTAGTGAGCTAGTAAATCTAAAAAATGCCTAACCTAATCAAGCGAAAATGCAGTGGGATAGTTTTTGTTATGAAATAGAATGATTTTGTGATCTAATGCAAGTGGAACCAACTCAATTGAATCTCGTTAGAATGCTCTAAAAAATAGCAGAAATTTGCTGTTCTTTGGCAAACAGGAGTTGGACATAAATCTAGATTTGGGAATAAGAAGACTAATCCATGTAGCTCAATGAATACTATGAACTTCCAAAGCTTTTTCAATTATGAAATAATGCTCACGATCCTTCAAAAGAGCTTACATAAACCATTTAACTCAATCCTACAACAAGAAATCATTAATACTAAATGCAGAAGTAGAAAGAAATAAAAACAGGAGATGCATGTGAATAAGAAGTGAAAAGAAGGAAAGAAAATGATCCAAAAGGGCTCTGAGGCTCCTCGGATGGCCAACCCCAAGGAAAATCAGAGACCTATGGAGGAGAGCAAGATTTAGAAGCTGAACATGACACCAACCTTCATTATTTCATCAATATAATTACATCACTGCAAGAAAATAAAATGGAACTGCAGAAATACGAGTTCTCTCCATAAGAACACTAATTAAAATATCTCCTAGAGGCAAATTAGACTTGGTACTTATACAAAATGATTAGGAATCATTCCATGTGATTGGAGGAATCTTTCCCCACTAAAATCCCTTGATTAGTGGATCTGGTCCCCTATACTAGGAATTTGCATTAAATGGTAGTGAAAACATTCCTAGACTTTCTCAATCATTGGAGTTCCACAATCTGTGCCATAATTCCATAATATCTTGTTGATTTATTATTTATTATTGATCCTCCTATAGTAGGGAGAAAGTCCCTAAATTATCTCCTCCTCCAAATCTTCATAATCTACCCAATATTCTCATAATATTCCACAAAAATAAATAGTATTAAGCACAAATATGCAATTATTCATAAACCTTCCTAATGAGTATATTAAAGTTAAAAATACATTATCTAATGCAAGAGGAGAGGTTTAATTTGCTGAAGGATGGTCATAGGCTTTAATTTATGTTTAATTTAGAGGCATGGACCTTAATTTATGTCTAATTTAGAGGCCCATCAGAGTTCCTCTTGAAGGGGGAGAGCCAAATGGAAAATTTCCTCAAGGGAAATGGCCTGGAGGAATTGTTCCTAAAGGATGAGTTGAGTATTGAATATCAGATTGCTGGGGAGATGACTACTGGGAACATGTATTGGACTACCTATTCACATCTTGTGATGCTTGAAGCATGTAAACACTTGAAAATCTAAGTTGAGTGAACAAACGATGGGCCAAAATAAGCCCCAAGGACCATTGATCTAGGGGATTAGTAAAGTGCTAAAAAATGAAAGTGTTCAAAAGTGTTCAAACCTAGTTCCAAAATGTAGATATTTTTTATTTAAATCCAACACAATTTAAATCGCTCCAAACCGATATCGTATGCTCCGATATCACGTTTTGATAGTTTTCCCAAACAGTTAAAAAAATTTCAGGTTGGGTGCAGGACTATTGACTGGGCAGTTGGTACGATGACTCAGCTGGTTCACTATGCAGGTTGACTGGGATTCTCAAACTAATGGAAGGTTTCCAAGTGGTCTCATTTGGTTAGTTTGATTTGGAAAGTTATGATTGGTTATGGTGGATTTGTTGGTCTAATGGTTGGGTGCCATGTGGCCCAACCACAGGCTGGCAAGTGGCACCTTAGGGTTGCGAAAAAAATTGTTAAGGTTGAACTGCCACCGGGGAAGATCAAACTTAGGACCTCGAGCATGGCAGCAAAATGCCTTGGTGTATCTTAACCTATATAGCGGTGAAATTTTATTTAAGTTTTCATTTCTTTTTATATGGCAGACGGGGTTGGGGTAGAGCCTTGGGCCCTGGTCTCCTTACCACCCACGAGACCGTAGGAATAAGGTTAAGGGCTCAGCCCTAGCCCCATCCCTAGGTCACAGGATGGACTATACGCCCATAAAAATAGAGCAGATCGACGTTAAAACTTGGGGCCTCAAGGAGTAGCCCAGGTCAAGGGCACGTGCCATAGCATGAGACCACAACCTTCAGAATAGGTGCTAACAGTCAGGGGGCTAAACCTCATCCCAGGATCGAAGTCACATGTCATGGATAGGACCATGGGTGCGGAATAATAGTCAAGTGCATAGTTTTTGGGACCATCACTGGTTTTCATGGAGCTGATAGGATTGATGGTGCGGGGTCATGCAGCCTACACTAATGGGGGTGGGCGGTTAGCCTCAACCCCCGGGCGTATAGCTCAAGTGGCCCTATTTTTTCACCTGAAGTGATCATAGGGAATTTAAAGTTGGCGATAAATTACACTTGAAACTGAGTGAATCTTGCTAGCATCGGGCGAGAAAGTCACTTGGCAGTTCTGAAAAAGGCTAAATGCGTAGAACAGTTAGAAGGGGAGTTTAGTTTGTAGAGTAGTTAGTAGCAAAGCTTCTCTAGAGCATAAATTCTTCAATTTTTGGCCAAATTGAGCCCAATAAGATCCCAACTTCGGGTTTTTGATTGTTTTTGAGTGATTGGAGACATTATTTTTATAGTCTGAGTATTGTAAATCCATGTAAACACAAATTTGAGCACTTAATGAAAGAGGCCCAACATGGGAAGCTGGAACAATAGATGTAGCCTAGGAGGGGTGAACTCCTTTATCATTTTGTTCGCTTGTGTTAGTATATAGTATATCTGTCCCTTTTTTTTATGCTCTAAACTGAGTTTTAAAATCATTATTTTATGTGCTTTTGCAAAGTGATCCATTTCCTAAAAGACATAAAATTTTACTTTCAAATTTTCTTATCACCTTCAAGTTTGCATTTGAGATTAGTTTGGTATCCAAGCTTGTTGGAATTTCTAAGTCTGACACATTAGAAACCCTTCATGCACTTTATTGATTTATTCCTACCTAATTTTTTTGTTAATTAATAATTTATTTACCATGTAAATACTAGAAATAAATAAAAGTGCATGCTCACCACATTATAGATCATCAACTGAAGGAAACAGAAACAAACACACAAGTGACACCATTCTTTTTGGACTAATGTCCCGGGAAAAACCCAATGCGAGAAAATCAGTGCAACTATCTGAGAGTTTGATTTATTAAGCAGTTTCATAATACAATCTGGGTGCCAAATCCATCTCACCCAACAGATAAAAATCTCGGCAGTAGTACCTCTCTACTCGAAAGCAGATATTCTGGCTAAAACCCTAGATAAACACTTTGGCAGCTCCACAGCTCCAATCTGCCCCACGAAACCCCAGCAGCCTCTCTCTGGCCCAGCGTTAGCCCAACATTACTCTGGCTTGGCCTGCATCAGCCTCTGGAGTCACTACGTTAGTCCTTTGGCCCTCTGTGTCACCGATGCTGGCCCTTTGAGGCACTGCATAGCTCCTGCCTTCCTCTACATGAACCCTGGCTGGCTTTTCGTGAACCCTTGGCTGCTTCTACATCCCTCTCTCCGGCTACTGCACTAATCCTTATGGTGCTATCTATGCCTCTCTTCTTCTGTATTAACCACCCCTCATCTACAACTCTGATCACCCTCTCAACTTTCTCAGCAAAACCAACCCCAGAAAGTCGAAATATTGATCTCATGGTGTGTTCTCCAAGTGACCCTGAAGCCTCCTCTTATACTTTTCTCATTGACAAATCAACAGTCGAGATTAAGTCCCTAATCAATGGCTAAGATTATATCTAGCTTGATCCATGACTTTCGGACCATTCTAACACAGTTTTATATTAATTCACATTAATATTTTATTTTCCCTAGGTTTAGACTTAGGGACTCCATTAAAAATATTAATTATTTTAATATCTCCCAAACTGTTTAGAATCTTCCCAAACCATTTCTGGGTATTGGATATCTCATGTGCTTTAGCCTCTCAACCAATTTTAGTGGCTAGAGCACATATGATGCTACTGCAAATCAAAAATCCCTCTTAGCGAGGACTGTGCTCTAGCAATACTCCTCACTGAGCATCACCATCATCATCCGACATCGGTCCCTGTGCTGATGCTAGGCCTGTTGCGCAACATCCTCTGCACTTCTGCATCCTGTACTACTACCCATGGCTCTGCCACTGCTATTATTGCATCTGTACAACAGCTCCCTCTGCATCCGTGCTGCTGCCCATGGCACGGTCACTACCAATGTTGAATCTGCACTGCAACCCCTCTCATTGTGCTACATCGTGCTGCCCATATCACTGCCACTCCTAATTGTTGCACTGCAACTCAGTTACTGAGAAGTAAGTAGCTGATCTCCCAACTCTCACATCTCTGTCAAGCTAGAGATGCCCTCGATGCTGAAACTCCCTCTATCACTGACAAATTCTCCCTCTTTGACCTCTGAGATGCTGCAACAACTGCATGCATCTTGCACCATTGCACACCTCTTTGTGCCATCTTGGACTGGTGCAACACTCTCATGCTTCTCACACCGCTACCTCACACTATCATGGGAATCCTGCATTGTAGCTCCCTATTTCGCTCCATCCACATCTGTCTCTACCGACATCCACCGATCCTGCTACTCCTCTTCGGGGCTCTCATAGCAAGGTCCAATCCAAGAGGCTGGGTACCGCAAGGATCCTACCCCTTGTCACCTGTAGTCTGTTTAACTATATATCGATGTCTCCCCACTTCCGCTCAAGTGGTGTTTGTGCACTCATGGCATAGTCATCGTTTGTCTCCACTTCCTTTTATTTCCTTACTGGCACAACCTTAGTCTCAGAGGCCTCTCCCTTGCTCTTCTTCCTTGGACACTGGGTTACATAGTGACCCAATGCCCCATAATGGAAGCATTTGACCTTGGAGAGGTCCTTCTTCTTCTGTTTCTTCTACTTTCCCTTAGATTCTAGGGCAGCATCCACCTCCTCCTCCTTCCTGATTTTGATCCCCTTATCGCTGCTTCTCGCCTTGCTTATCCTTCTAATCTCTTCTTGGCAAAGAGCAGCCCACATTTCCTCCCAACCTAGAAGGGTCACGTTGCCTAGTATGCTCTAGAAAAACACCTCCCAGTCTTCTAAGACTGCATTTAGGGTTGTTCTCACCATCAATTCTTGATCTGGTGTGGCCCCTATTGAAATCAGCTGATCATGGATCTCCTTCAATTGACCGAGGAAGGGGTCGATCTATTCTCCCTTCTACATCTGGTATGATCTCTGCTGATTTTCTAGTAACATCCTTCTCTACACAGAAGTATGCTGGTAAAATTTATTTAGGGCCTCCCACATCTCATTTTTCATTTCCTTTTCGGTAATATGTGGTACTACATGGTCCTTGACTCCATCAAGAATGATGCTCTTGGCCCTCGCCATTGCCTCCTCGTTCTTTTCGTTATCAGTTGGGTCAACTAGGATAGCTATCATCCTCAAGGCGAAGTGATTGACATGATTCCTGTCTAGAATGGATAAGATTTTGGCCTTGTAGACTACAAAGTTTGAGGCTCTCTACTCTGTCCTAGTCTCTTACCCCATTCACTTCCATCTCACTGCTCCTCTACTTCCCTCCTGGAAGTTCATGGTATGACTCCCTCTGAGCCTTAATTTCCCTCCTCGAAACTCTTCTTCCAATGTTTAAATGCCCCCACTCCGATCCTTAGTACTGCTGCACCACTAATTTGGATTTCATAGCTAGAAACCCTCAGTAGAAACTCCCTCCTCCTTGGTCTTGCCCAGTTAGGTACTATTCTAGCTACAGTACCCCACCATCTGTTAGAAAATTATATATTACGGAGCAATGGAACACATAAAATATTTCAGAAATATAAACACAGAAAAAGCACGAAACAAGAGAGACACAGATATACGTGGTTCACCCAGTTTGGGCTACATCCACCCCGAACAACCAGTCCTTCCTTTCTATTATCCAGCAAAATGAAGAGACACAACCTACAGCAAATCCGCTGTAATATCCTCTGTTTTCTCTCACAGTCTCACCTCTCTATTCCTCGCTCACAGAATACACATCTATCTCATAGCCTCAAATACAATACCCTCATACAAAGAGAGGGGTTGCCTTCTAGGGAAAAAAACCCTAAACTAAACATAAGTTCTACCGTCAGATCATCCGCCTAATGAATGGCCCAGATTGACTAGAAATTATCGCCACCCCCCCTGGACCCCCCCGTAGCGAATATTTTATGGGCGGCGTTGCCACCCCCATTTCGAACTGGGGTCTTATGTGGCGATACCTTTGAATATAGAAGATAATCAGGCTCCACACCCAACAATCTCCCACTTGGAGACTGATTGTAGCAACTCCACCGCTGCTCCATTTGCTGGACAATGACTCCTCTTTGGACCTGGCTGTTTCTCATCTTCATCGTCATCCTTGAAGACCAACTGAAACTGAGCATATTCTCAGTTTCTCCCTGGTTACAAGTTTTGTTAGCATATCTGCAGGATTCTGGCTAGTGTGTATCTTTTCCAGCTTCAACTCTCCATCTTCCAACACTGATCGTATGAAATGGTACTTGAGATGTATGTGTTTAGTCCTGGAGTGAAATGCTGAGTTCTTTGCAAGATGAATGGCACTTTGGCTATCACTGTATAATGTGCCCATATCATGCTCCTTACCCAATTCACCCATAAACCTTTGTAACCAAATCATTTCTTTACTAGCCTCTGTAACAGCAACATACTCTGCTTCTGTTGTTGAAAGTGCAACAACACTTTGGATTTTTGAAACCCAACTGACAGTTGTTCCTCCAACAGTAAATACATATCCTGTAGTGCTCCTCCTGTTATCTCTGTCACCTGCCATATCTGCATCAACATATCCTTGTAGGGAGATGTTTGAACCACCAAAGCATAATGATTTGTAGTACCTTTCAAATATCTGAGAATCCATTTCACAGCCATCCAATGTTCCTTTCCTGGATTGTTCATGTACCTGCTTACAACTCCCACTGCATGTGCAATATCAGGCCTTGTGCAGACCATTGCATACATTAAGCTTCCAACTGCTGATGCATATGGAACTTTAGACATATAATCCATGTCTTCTTGGGTCTTTGGGCACATTTCCTTGCTAAGTTTGAAATGGCTAGCAAAAGGTGTACTAACTGGTTTTGCATTGTGCATGTTAAATCTTTCCAACACCTTTTGTACGTACTCATTCTGAGACAATGTTAATTTACGATTTTTCCCGTCTCTAGTTATTCTCATACCAAGGATTTGTTTTGCAGCTCCCAAATCCTTCATTGCAAATGAATTTGCTAATTTTCTTTTGAGCACATTTATTTCCCGCATATTAGATCCTGCAACAAGCATGTCATCTACATACAGCAGCGAATATTTTACAGGCGGTGTTGCCGCCCCCATTTCGAACTGGGGTCCTATGTGGCGATACCTTTGAATATAGAAGATAATCAGGCTCCACACCCAACACCATCTCCACTCTATGGCTTACCCACAACCTCCTAAACCCCATAAAACTGAAGGTTAGAGCTCCTAGGCTTTGCACAATCCTAGTACCGGAAAATCAACCTCCTCAGCCAACTACATTAGCCCTCCTGGCCTCTACGTGATCTTGACTTTGCCACCCTTAGCCTCTACGCTGCCTCTTCCTAGCTCAATATTGATGACACGGGAACTATGTCACCCCTTCCTTGCTTCTTCTATCCTAGGAACAACTTCTGTCACTCAGGATAGTTGTTTTCTACTACTCCTGCTCTTCTCAGCTGATGTCCTCCATTCTCCTATGATCTGCAACCATGCTCTAATACCATGTTTGAATTTCTAAGTCTAACATGTTAGAAACCCTTCATGCACTTTACTGATTTATTCCTACCTACTTGTTCTGTTAATTAACAAGTTATTTTCCATGTAAATACTGGAAATAAATACAAGTGCATGCTCAACACATTACAGATCATCAACGGAAGGAAATAGAAACAAACACAAAAGTGACACCAATGTTTTTGGACTAATGTTCCCAAAAAACCCAATGTTGGAAAACTGGTGCAGCTATCTGAGGGTTTGATTTATTAAGCAGTTTTAGAATACAATATGGGTGCCAAATCCATCTCACCCAACAAAGAAAAATCTCGGCAGTAGTACCTCTCTACTTGGAAGCAAATATTCTGGCTGAAATCCCAGATAAACACTCTGGCAGCTCCACAACTCCAATATGCCCCACGAAACCTCAACGTCAGCCTCTCTCTGGCCCAGCATTAATCCAACATCACTCTAGCTTGGCTTATGTTAGCCTCTAGAGGCACTGCGTTAGTCGTCTGGCCCTCACCGTTACCCACATTAGACCTCTGAGGCACTGCACATCTCCTAACTACCTCTGCATGAGCCCTGGCTGGCTCTACATGAACCCTTGGCTGCTTTTGCATCCCTCTCTCCGGCTACTGTGCTGATCCTCCTAGTGTTATCTCTACCTCTTTGCTTCTGTATTCACTGCCCCTCAGCTGCAAATCTAATCACTCTCTCAAATTTCTCAGCAAACCCAGCCCCAGAAAGTCGAAATCTTGATCTCTTGGTGTGTTCTCCAAGTGACTGTCAAGCCTCCTCGTATATTTTTTTCGTTGACAAATCAATGGCCGATATTAAGTTCCTAATCAACGACTAAGATTAGATATAGCTTTATCAATGTCTTTAGGACCATTCTAATGTTGGCATTATGATGCATGTGTTGTACTTGATGGCAACCCTCTCATAAAAGATCATCTCACTTATATACATTCAGATGAATCTACAAAAGAGATATCAGATGTGACACAATACATAGATGCAGGACAGCTCAAAGGAATCAAATGGAAAGTTCTTAGTAAGCTTTGCCATCAAGTCCAAAGGGGGAGATTGTTGGCATTATGGCTAAAGTTTTGTCCTTGATGGCAACCCATTCAGGTGATAGATCACTGTACTTCAAGCCAGCAGCAGAGGTTGATGATCAACTATCAAATATTGAAGAAAATAAGGGGTACGCAGGTACACCTTACAGAAAGTGCATACCTGCAGGTACACCGAGAAGGGACCGCGGCCAGATACGCAGGTCAGCCGTTTAGGAGGTGCATACCCCCAGTGCACACATTTCAAGGCAAAGAAATTCACATGTGGGGTTTTCTTATGTTTTACTCTTGGTATTTAGCCGACGGTATTGTGTTATTATGGTGTCGGCTCATGGTATTGATCCATGATTTAAGGAAGAGCTTTCCTATATAAAGCAAAGGAGATCATTTGGCTTTAGCATGTGCTTGGGTTGAACATCTTATGAGAGCCAGATCTGAAATATGATGATCTCTTGGGAGTAATGTCTAGATCTAAATAAGGCGAATCTACTGATGGATTGAGATCTCTTCGGCGCATGATCAGATCTGTAGATCTGACTGTCTGGGTTATTCTTGAAGTCTTGAAATCATCTATGCCCGAAGGTACGTAGGTACAGTGAAAGAAAAGTGCACCGGTACGCAGGCGCAGAAGCGCTGCAGGTGCGCAGATACGCAGGCACAGAAGCGCTGCAGTTGCGGAGGTGCGCAGGAAGTTCAGTGGACACAGAGCGCAGGTACGCAGGAAGTCTATTTGGCACAGTGCGTGGGTACGCAGGTGCACAGTTCAGAACAGTGCGTACTGTACGCAAGCATTACATGGGTGAAGCTGCGTACTTCTCTTGAAATCAATTTAGCTGTTCATGTTTATCATTGCTGTGTTCTGGGTTTTGAAGTGATGTCTGGTTTCTGGTATTATGTTCTGATAATAGCAGTGATTGAGTGAATGATTATGATTAGCTTCAGAATTGATGGATGAATGGATCAGGTTCTTAATGATCTGATGGACTAGATCTGATTGATGACTCTCATTGTATATGTATTGATCTAGTGATTGGGTGATTCAGAAGGTTGTTCGATTATGAGCTTCAATGTTGTTGTTGGGTCCAGTATGAAAATTGGATGAAATGTGGCCTTTCAGATTATGTGTTGTGCTTCAGTGTAACCAATATGAAAATTGATGAAACGTGGTACCTGGAGGGGAGAAGATTGCAGGTCAGCACCTACGTACTAGTATCTAAGCTAGTACAAGAGCTAAAGGAAATCTTTGGAGCATTGTAGCAGGTAGTAGCCTGCGTACTAGTAAATGAATCAGCTAGTACAAGAGCAAAGGGGGTTGTAGCTCCCATGCTGGTATAAGACTGCACCAGTACAAAATATTGTAAAAGGATTTTCTTATTAAGAAGAAGATTGAGATGACTTGCAGCAGGTGGTTTTCTCCCGCATTGGGTTTCCACCTTATATCATGGTGTTCATGTGTGTGCCTTATGTGTGATGATCTATTCTATGTTACTGCATTTGTTAACTGATAATATGGTTGATAAAGTTCTAATGCACCCATTGAAGATTAATTAACTTAATCATAAGGAGTTGTGGAAGTAGCATATATGAATTTGATTATGGAAATGAAAAAGTTTTATTAATGTGATAATATTGATTCACCCCCCTCGCCCTCTCAGTATTATTTTCAACAATTGGTATCAGAGCAGGTTCTTTGATAGAAGCTTGATCGCTTGAAGGAGATCCGTGGAACAATGGGAAAGAGGCTTAAGAAGAAAGCTCATAATAAGAAGAAGACATCTCAGAAGAACTATGATAGTGGGAGAATCGATTGGGGATTAGGTATAAGAAGCTCTTCAGATTCAAAATCAGATTCAGAATCATTATCAGGTATGAATGTGTTATCCTCTAATGTTCCAGCTATATTTCCCTATGAAAGAGATGAAAGTGATAGTGAGACTATTGAACTTGCTCTTATGGGTGAGCATGAAAGATGTCAAATAGAGGCAGAATTTAACAGGCTGACAAACAAAATTATTGAACAAGAAAAACGTTTTGACGTAAAGAGTGGTGCCCTCAAGTTATGTAAGGAAAGGTATCAAAAGTTGCAGGATGAAGCGACATCTCTAAGAAATGAAGTCATTGAAAAGAACACAACAATCAAGGAGCTCAGAGATCGATCCAGTTATTATGAAAGTCTTGAAGCCACAATCCTCTCACTAAAGGAAGAACTTGAAGAATCAAAGAAGCAGAATGAAGACCTACACCAAGCAATTGAAAAACAAGACAACGAAGTCATCAGCTTAAAATCCCAGCTGGAAAGTGCCTTTAGAGTTCGTCAAATGCAGCAGGATCTGAATGAAGAACAAGAAAAGGAGATTCTTAAACTAAAGGAACAAATGGAAGAAGGAAGGAAAGCTGAAGAAGATTTGAAAAAGCAATCTCTTGAAAAGGAAGCACAGCTTCAGGTTGAGGTAAATATCTTGAAAGGTAAATTAGAAGAAAAGGATAAGCTTTTACGATTTCAAGGTAGTTCTAAAGTCTTGGATGATATTCTTAGTAGTCAAAGGTCTCCTGCTATAAAGACTGGTCTTGGTTTCCATGAATCTGTTGAAGGTGAATCTAGTTCACAAGGTGAGGCAAGGAATTCTAAAGAGAAATCTAAAGTGATCAATGAAGAAATGAAAGATCAATCTCATCATCAACCAAGGAAAGAGATTCCTCAAAGAAAATCCTTTACTCCTCCTATGAATAATGTTGAATGTTATGTATGTCATAATCTTGGACATGTTGTAGCTAGATGTAGAAGAAGAAGAGTTCAAGACCATTATGCAGACAAGTCATCTCAATCAAGGTATTTTTATGGATATTGCTTTGCTTGCAATATGTTTGGTCACAAATCTGCTGATTGTTATAGGAGGAATATGAAACATGAAAGATGTTATGCATGTAACAAGCTTGGACATATAGCTAAGGAATGCAAGAACAAAGTGTGGGCACCATATCACAAGGAGAAAATGTCATCATCACGCTTGAAGATATGGAAGAAAAAGGAAGTACAGTCAGAAAAAGGTGGCACAGCACAATGTACAGACATACCAGAATCAGAGGGAGCTGAAAGTACAAAACTTCAGGTTCCTGAATCTCATATGCAAACTTCATAAAAGGAAGTCGCATATATACGCGAGTTGGATACTGCACAATCGCGTATATGCTTGTTTGAAGGCAGTAGGCAAGTGAAGTTGGAAGTGAATCTATCAGATCTGGGAATCTGACTGTCAGTAGCACAAAGGAGGACTGTTAATTTGGCCCTAATCAGAAGTACGCAGATCATTAACTGTGAAAGTGCGGGCGTACGCAGCAGAGCGTAAGACTGGGTGCGGATGTACGCAAGTGAAGGCACAGTCCCTGGCGGAGGTACGCGGCTTATCAGAAGAGGACATGCAGACGGACGCGGAGAAACAGAAGAAGAGGTGCGTAGCAAGATCGGAGGTACGCGGCGCGATAGAAGGATAACCTGCGGAGGTAGACAGAAGTACGCGGCGCGATAGAAGAAAAGATGCGTGCGGTACGCGGCGCAACTGATGGAACAGGTGCGTGGGTACGCACTGTAATAGAAGACTATCTGCGTATATACGCAGTGCTGCAGAATGATCTCTGCGGTTGTACGCAGGGGAGCTGAAGGTGAAGTGCGTGGCTACGCAGGACAGATAAAGAAAAACTGCGTACCTGTCTTAAAGCATTTATTGGCTGACTCTTCTTATTGATCAGATCTGACAGATGGCACCAGTTTAGGGGGAGCATATGTTCTTAATGCATTGTTGGCATTATGGTCCTTGGTGATGATGCTTATGATTCATCTTGCTATGGTTATGAGTTGGTCACATGGTTCTTGGATCAGATTTGTGGTTGATTCTCTAATGGTGCTTGCATGGAGTCTTTATTGTTCTTGGCACATATATGGATGAAGATTGTTGGCTGGATACATGGATGATTATTCAAAGTTGCATTATTGGAGACATGATGATGATGAGATCTTACCTATATGATGATAGGTTGTTTCGTACATATGTTGATTGATGCAGATGCTTCCTTTTTGATGGCTCTTGGTTCATGTAGATCAAGATGGTTATGAATGAGTTGATGCAGAAGTACCTTGCTGTTGACAGATACTATGAAGCAGATCATACAGTTTTGGGTGATTGGTCTTTACTCATGATGTAATAATGGGTCTCTATTGTAGTTATCTCTTCAGGTCATGTAACGGCCTATGTTTCCCCACTATGCCTGGGATGAATGATGTTATCATATGTAAATTTTTTTGATGTACCACCATTGTGATGAATGTATGCATTGAGTCTTTTTGGTGATAGGAAGGTCATTTATGATATATAGAGTCATGTTCTTCTTGTAGAACATCCTTTTGCAGTCAGGGGGAGCTTGAGCATGAATAGCACTATATAGCAGAGCAGACATCTCAGCTTGTTCTCAGAAAGAGCATTATCAGATTGGAGCACCATCGCATATACAAAGGGGGAGTTCATTCAGAGACTTCAACAGATCTGGTTTATAGTCAAGGGGAGCATGTTCTTAGGGGGAGCATAACCCTTTGCCCTTGATGTCAAAGGGGGAGAGTGATTTGGTGTTGTTGCCATCAAGTCCAAAGGGGGAGACTGTTGGCATTATGATGCATGTGTTGTACTTGATGGCAACCCTCTCATAGAATATCATCTCACTTATATACATTCAGATGAATCTACAAAAGAGATATCAGATGTGACACAATACATAGATGCAAGACAGCTCAAAGGAATCAAATGGAAAGTTCTTAGTAAGCTTTGCCATCAAGTCCAAAGGGGGAGATTGTTGGCATTATGGCTAAAGTGTTGTCCTTGATGGCAACCCATTCAGGTGATAGATCACTGTACTTCAAGCCAGCAGCAGAGGTTGATGATCAACTATCAAATATTGAAGAAAATAAGGGGTACGCAGGTACACCTTACAGAAAGTGCGTACCTGCAGGTACACCGTGAAGGGACCGCGGCCAGATACGCAGGTCAGCCGTTCAGGAGGTGCGTACCCCCAGTGCACACATTTCAAGGCAAAGAAATTCACATGTGGGGTTTTCTTATGTTTTACTCTTGGTATTTAGCCGATGGTATTGTGTTATTATGGTGTCGGCTTATGGTATTGATCCATGATTTAAGGAAGAGATTTCCTATATAAAGCAAAGGAGATCATTTGGCTTTAGCATGTGCTTGGGTTGAACATCTTATGAGAGCCAGATCTGAAATATGATGATCTCTTGGGAGTAATGTCTAGATCTAAATAAGGCGAATCTACTGATGGATTGAGATCTCTTCGACGCATGATCAGATCTGTAGATCTGACTGTCTGGGTTATTCTTGAAGTCTTGAAATCATCTATGCACGAAGGTACGCAGGTACAGTGAAAGAAAAGTGCGCCGGTACGCAGGCGCAGAAGCGCTGCAGGTGCGCAGATACGCAGGCACAGAAGCGCTGCAGTTGCGGAGGTGCGCAGGAAGTTCAGTGGACACAGAGCGCAGGTACGCAGGAAGTCTATTTGGCACAGTGCATGGGTACGCAGGTGCACAGTTCAGAACAGTGCGTACTATACGCAGGCATTACATGGGTGAAGCTGCGTACTTCTCTTGAAATCAATTTAGCTGTTCATGTTTATCATTGCTGTGTTCTGGGTTTTGAAGTGATGTCTGGTTTCTGGTATTATGTTCTGATAACAGCAGTGATTGAGTGAATGATTATGATTAACTTCAGAATTGATGGATGAATGGATCAGGTTCTCAATGATTTGATGGACTAGATCTGATTGATGACTCTCATTGTATATGTATTGATCTAGTGATTGGGTGATTCAAAAGGTTGTTTGATTATGATCTTCAATGTTGTTGTTGGGTCCAGTATGAAAATTGGATGAAATGTGCCCTTTCAGATTATGTGTTGTGCTTCAGTGTAACCAGTATGAAAATTGATGAAACGTGGTACCTGGAGGAGAGAAGATTGTAGGTCAGCACCTACGTACTAGTATCTAAGCTAGTACAAGAGCTAAAGGAAATCTTTGGAGCATTGTAGCAGGTAGTAGCCTGCATACTAGTAAATGAATCGGCTAGTACAAGAGCAAAGGGGGTTGTAGCTCCCGTGCTGGTATAAGACTGCACCAGTACAAAATATTGTAAAAGGATTTTCTTATTAAGAAGAAGATTGAGATGACTTGCAGCAGGTGGTTTTCTCCCGCATTGGGTTTCCACCTTATATCATGGTGTTCATGTGTGTGCCTTATGTGTGATGATCTATTCTATGTTACTGCATTTGTTAACTGATAATATGGTTGATAAAGTTCTAATGCACTCATTGAAGATTAATTAACTTAATCATAAGGAGTTGTGGAAGTAGCATATATGAATTTGATTATGGAAATGAAAAAGTTTTATTAATGTGATAATATTGATTCACCCCCACCCCCTCTCAGTATTATTTTCAACATCTAATACAGTTTTATATTAATTCACATTAATATTTTATTTTCCCTAAGTTTAGACTTAGGGACTCCATTAAAAATATTAATTATTTTTCAGCGTAAATCACATGATATTTCATTTGTCGACGCGTTTCAAACCAACCAGTGTGGTTCATCATTAGGAAGCCTCAATTCAAATATTAATTATTTTAATATCTCCCAAACTATTTAGAATCTTCCCAAACCATTTCTGGGTATTGGAGATCTCATGTGCTTTAGCCTCTCCACCAATTTTCGTGGCTAGAGCACATCTGATGCCACCCCAAATCAACATAGCTCAATGTTATTTTGAAGGTTTGATTTTGTTTACTAGTGTTTTCTGATGCTTACAAGGTTGAAGCTCAAAAGAGGAGAATGAGAGATTGTGGAGCCAAGGTCTCAAATTGCTTAAAGGAGAAAACACATATCTGAAGCTTCACTAGTCATGGCACATGAAGAAGTTCATGAAGGGATGTCTGAATATGAGAGAACTTTAAGAAACAATTTGTTTGAAATGTCTGAAATGTGAAAGTTCTATATGAAGAGAGGAACTCAAGGTTGCAAGGAGAAATCTCAAAACCTCCAAAAGGAAATGATGGAAATGGAGACAAAACTCCAAAAGTGAATGGAGGGGATGGTGACAAGCCACCACCTTCACCTCCTTCCTCATCCTTATCTTCTTCTACCACAACCCCTTCAAAAAAACCTCCACATTCTCCAAAGGGACATGGTAAAACTCCTTTCTTAAAGCTTAATATAAAGCTTGAATTTCCTATGTACGATGGAGAGGTAAATGCTGAGAAATTAGATAATTGGGTTTGTCGGATTGAAGTGTATTGCAGGATACCAAGAATCAAGGATGATGCAACCAAAATTCAGCTTGCTTCTCCTAGGTTGGAAAGTGCAACACTCATTTAGTGGGAGCCAAAACTCAAGAGGACGTGAAGAAAAGTGGTAAGGTTTTATCCTCTTGGAATGATTTTATTGTTGCAATAAGAATATCATTTTACTCATTAGCATATATGCAAAAATCTATAATGGACTAGCAAAACTCTAGGCAAGGTAAGGGTCAAAGTGTGCAAAGCTATACCCAAGAATTTAGGAAAAGAGATTTGATTTTGGGTATAGATTTATCCTCTCAGAACACTCTACTAAAATACATTGGATGTTTACATATTTATTTGAGACACACAATTCTCATGTTTAACCCGACAAATCTAGACGAAGTCTGTGTACAGGAAGCTCATTTAGAAGCAAGAGGGGAGAATGTTTTTGAAGAAACTAGTGAGAAGCCATTTAAGTCTAGAGCAAAAGGAAAGGGGGAGTTCAAAGGCAAGGATAAAAAGAATGCTTGAGTCAAGAAGGAGGGAGAAAAAATCACATGTAAACACTATTCAAAATAAGTCTATGATTAAAAACACTGTTGGAAACTTCATCCTGAGATAAGACCCAAAAACTTTAACAACAAGGAGAAACAAAAGACTATTGAAACAACTCAACAAGATCTTGGATATGATTCGAGAGATGAAACAAATATCACAGCCATGGGATTGAAAGGTAAGGATACTGTTACAAGTACTAGTTCTTCTATAATTCCCATTGAAACACAATATGAAAAAGAAAGAATTGAGATTTTCCATATAAGAGTCATCACAAAACATAACAAAGTAGATACTTTTTTTGATAGTGGATCACAAGCAAACCTTATTTTAGAAGACATTGTCAAGAAACTAAATTTGGAAACCATTCCTCATCCTAAACCTTATCCTTTGGGTTGGGTATGTGACAATGAAAAATTGCAAGTGACAAGAAATTACATAAATTTTCCATCGCTACAAATTTTGTGATGAGGTAGAATTGGATGTAGTACCACTTGACATATGCAAGGTTTTTTTCATAAGCCCATACTTATATGATAGGAAATCCATGTTTTATTTTCATGAGAACAAGTATCATTTGTTTAAAAATAGGATTCAGTACATTCTTATAGCACATCACAATAAGTTGAATTCTTCACTTCTGAATGTTGGACAAATGAAAAGGTTTGTAAATTCTAGTCAAAATTTTTCATTGTTGATGGTTAAACACAAAGATGTTGAGGAATATGAAGCTTTCCAAGGATGTGATTTAAAAATCAAACATGATTTAGTTGAAGTTGTTAACACATGTGATAATATGTTTCAAGAGTCTGATATGTTGCCTTCTGAAAGAGGAAAACAACATGAAGTTCAATTGTAGCAGGATGCATCACTTTTCAACATTGGTATGAACAAGATGCTAGTGTTAGAGAATGCATGGATCAAGAAGTAGATGCAGGAGCTACTTGACAAAATCTGCATTAGTTCTAGTATATATTCTTGTGGGTCTCCTAATGTTTTGGCTTTTAATAAGGATGTTGCATGGCGATGGAAATCACACTTGTTGAAGAGTCAAGCCAAGTACAGGGCTAGACATGATAAGCATCGTGTCGACCATAGTTTTTGGGTTGGAGATTAAGTAAGGCTTTGCATCAGTAAAGAAGATCTTCAAATTGAAGAGAACTTGAGATTTCATGAGCCTCCTTTGATTGAAGATCAAGGAGAGAATGTTAATATTCCTTCAATAGAAATTTTCTCTCCCGGATATCTTGAAGAATTACAAAAATATATTATCCTTGACAAAAAAACAAGAAGTTCAAGAAGAGGGAATGTGAAGTACCTTCGTATGGGGCTCAAACATATAATCCAAGAAAAGCCAAATGGATTGAGATTGGAAAGGTCAGGGAACTCTACCCTCATCCATTTTTTGACTGAAAATAGTCTTTCAAAGGTCCAAAAGATTCCAGTTGGGAGGAGTGATCTAGGGGATCAGTGAAGTGATAAAAAATTAAAGTGTTCAAAAGTGCTTGAAACTAGTGCCAAAACGTATATCTTACATATCTAAATCCAATGCAACTTGAATCACTCAAAACCAAAATCGTATGCTTCTGATATCACGTTCTGATTGTTTTCCCAAAGAGGTAAATGTTTTGGAGGTTCGGTCCAGGACTGCTGACTGGGAAGTCCATATGATGAGTCAACGGGCTAACTATGCATTTTACTGGGATTATCAGACCAATGGCAGGTAGCCAAGAGGCCTCATTTTATTGGTTCGATTTGGAAATTTTTGATTGGTTATGGTGGATTTTATTGGCCTTATAGCGGGTGCCATGTGGCCCAATCACAGGTTTCCATGTGGCACCCAAGGGTTGGGAAAATTTTTGTTAAGGATAAACTAGCACTGGGGAGGATCGAAACAGCTCCTCGAGCATCGTAGAACAACAACTTATGATTACATTGTCGGGTGGATGTTAACCTATATAGAAGATAATTTCTATTTAAGTTTTCATTGCTTGTTAAATGGCGGATGGGGCCGGGGCTAAGCCCTAGCCCACGGTCACCTTACCGCGCACGATATCATAGGTAGAGGGCCAGAGGCGTTGGCTAGCCCTGACCCTAGGTAACAAGATGGACCATATGCCAACAACAACATAGCATATCGATGTTAAAACTTGGGGGCTTGAGGAGTAGCCCAGGTTAAGGGCACATGCCACAGCATAAGACCCCAACCTTCAGAATAGGTGCTGATAGTCATGGGGGCTAAATCTCAACCCATCACCAAAGTCAAATGGCACATATAGGACCATGGGCATGGGATATATAGATAGGTGCACAATTTTAGGGACTAGCCCCACGTTCTGTGGAGCTGATAGGACTGACGAATCAGGGTCATGGGACCTAATCTCATGGGGGTAGGCAGTTGGCCCCAACCCCCTGGTGTATCACCCATGTTTCCCTATTTTTCCACTCGAAGGGGTTAGAGTTCATTTAAATTAAGCGAAAAATTGCACCTAAAACAATGTGAATCTCACTAGTACTGGGCAAAAAATTTGCTTGGCGGTTCCGAAAAAGGAAAAATTCATAGAACAATTAGCAAGGGAGTCTAGTTTGTAGAGCAGTTAGCAACAAAAATTCTCCAGAGTATAACTTCTTCATTTTTTCACCAAATTGATCCCAACAAGTGGCCAACATAGGGTTTTTAAGTGTTATGGAGCCATTGGAGACATTATTTAAAATGCATTCGAAGAACTTTAAATCCATGTAAACATATATTTGAGCACTTAATGAAAGAGGCCCAACATTGCATGCTGGACTAGGAGATGTAACCTAGCAGGGGTGAACTCCTTTATCATTTTGTTGTCTTGTGTTACTATATATGGTATATTTATCCCTATTTTTATGATATAAACTAATTTTTAAAATAATTATTTTATGTGCTTTTTCAAAGTGATCCATTGCCTAAAAAACAAAATTTTACTTGCAAATTTTCCTATCACCTTCTAGTTTTCATTTCAAATCAAACATGGAAATTTTAATTTACTCCACATGAAACATAGGTAAAAGGTATGGGTGGTGTTATTTCCCACCATTGATGAAATAATATTTTGAGAAGAAGTCTGTGACCGAAGGTCATATTAAGGAAATTGATCGATAGTGGTGATATTTCCATAATGAGGAAAGAACATATTGTGAAATACTGAGGATGTGATGGCTATAATGGCGTACATATAACTACGAGCAAGAAAGAGGTTATAATTGAAAGGGGCATTGATAACTTTTATATCTGTCATGATCTTTTTTCTAGCGACTGTGATAGGGAATTCCAATATAAACTAAGAGGCTACGAGGGGTGACCATCCCATGCACTAAGAGTGATGGTTGATTGTGATATATTGGGGGGACCAAGTTATTTCCAGACACTAGTAGCCATTATACAAGTGGAGGCACCTTCATCGACTATACACCATTGAATAGTGGCATTTTTTATAGAGACAAATATCTAAAAAGGAATAGAGAAGGGGTGGGGGCAGTTGATCTGCTCTATCAACATCAAAGATGGTCAACCAATCATCAGAAGAATTCACAATGTCGAAAGAAGATAATAGAGTTTTCCATTAGGATGGCCATGTCTAGAGAACTTCCAGCATTGACATGGCAGTAGGAGATTATGCCAAGTCATCTACTACTGATAAAACTAATAGAATTTTGTTGTAATGCGCCTTTCGTGATATTAGGGTGAACCTCTACCGTAGGTGGAGAGATATGCAAGGTACCATTTGGTGATCAAAGGGGCTTAGTGGAACCTTTGGGTTGAGAATCAAACACTGACTTGTCAGGATGATTATCATACTGGCACGACTAAGTTTGGAGGTTGATCTCATCATAATTCATCATGAGAATTTGATAATTTCCATTCCTAGGTTGTGAAGGTTGAGGAACTAGAGGATTCTGGCTAGCTTGGGTAGCTACATATCCTTGGTGAGGGAATGGATTGGTAAGCACTGGCATTTGTGAGAAAGAGGAGGGGGTTGAGTAGCATGTTTCTTCCATCTAGAGGAAACTTATTGAGCTTCGCATGCTTGATACATCTAAGGGAGAAGGGGAAATTCATGAGAGTAATGGCCATAAGTACCACAACAAGTGCAAGGTTTATTTTTCCTAAGAGCTTTGTTCTAATTGGGTTTTCCACTCTATTACTGGGTTGTGGGATTGGACTGATCACACTTACTGGAATTAGTTTGTTTACCTTGGTTGCCTTGATTAATCTGAGATGTATGATTCTAGTTGTCCTTCCCTTTGTTCTATCTCTTAGGGTTAGGGGGAATAGGAGCAATCATCTGAGCACATACTCGACTTTTTGTAGGTAGTTGTTGTTATGGTAGAGGAGGTTGTGGCATGGAAGGTTGAGGTGTTGGTGTCGTTGGGGATGGAGAAATAGGTAGTGTGAATGGATAATAGGGGTTCATGGTAACATTTTTGTAACTAGGTTGAACAACAACTAGCCCTCGAATTAGCTAATGAAAATGCGAAAATGTGTATGACATGCTTCTACCTTGGTAAGAATTGATGCATAAGGTATCAAGAGGAGGATAAGTTTAGGTGAAACTGGCCCCCTGTGAGGTAGACCATAACTCGTAGGAGGTTAAGAATATGGCTATGCGTGAGGGTTGGATATGGATCCAATGATAATACTAGTGGTATGAGATTCCCCCATTGCAGAAGAAACGCGAGGGCTAGGGATATTGGGAAGGACGATATAAACATAACTGGAGTGGGCATATATTATATCACATTTCAAGGCCATTTTGAGAGCTTCTTCCTTAGTATGATGAAAATGGGAGGCAAGATATTTATCTATGAGGGTCAAGAGAGTTCTAAAAATCTATTCCATATAGACAGGATCCTTGACTTTGGAAGCTTTACAAAGGCTCTTACTTATGTGCCATTCTTGTAAATTGTTAGATACGTGATTAGCAAAAGTTTGAAGAAAGGATGTCAAAAGTTCAATACCGATCTCATATCGAAGAGTAATTGGAAAGATTATAAGAAGGCATTGGCGAGGGTCACAAAGGTGGAATGACAGGAAGGTTGTTGGTTTACATACCACTTTGCAGCAACTCTAGTTAGAGAGCGTTGGAAGAGGTGGGGACAAATGGATTCCTCGGTGATTGAATTAGATGAAAACCACATATGGAAAGAGAGAACGTGATTGGTATAGTATTCTCCAGGATTCCATTCAAACTTGAGAATGTTTGAGGGAAGTTTGGTTAGCACTGGGGGCTGATTTTGTTCATGGAGAAGTGGATCATTGATGAGATCACTTAAATCGGGGAGGCCATACCTAAAGAGGTTCTGATATTTCCTCTTTGTGAGTTATCCTCAGTAGGATTAGTGTTACCACATTGGTTTCCACCACCCACATTTGGTTAGGAATTACAACCGATGTTAGTTCCTGACATAGTAGTAGTGTGGGGTTGGGAGAATGCATAATGTAAGTAAGAGCTAGAAGAATAAGAAGAACTAGAGTTTGTATATGGACTATGTGAAGGACTATGAGGATGGATCTTAACTTAGCGAGCAAAGTTAAGAGGATGTCCAAAGGAACCTAGGGGAAAAGGTGATGGAGCCTCCTTGATAGAGGTCTAGGGTGAGGAATGGTGTTAGGAAAAGATAAGGCACAAAAGGCTAAATGACAAGGATTGAGAAAAGGAGTAACAAACAACAAGAAAACATGTCCTATCAAATAAAAAATGCACTCTATCCTAAAGGTTATCAAATCCTCAAACAAGTCCTAGTTCTATTATTTTATATGGTCTTCCAAAAGACTTCTTACTTGAAAAGGTATGATATCCACAAGAATAGTCATATATGGTAAGGTAAGGTAGAGATATAGTTGCTTTCCCACAACCACCTCTATAGGGTGTTTTCCTAAGACTGGCTACTAAGTTTACTTTCATCCCATGGGCGCGATCGATTCTTCAACTTCTTGGTAGTTAGTCAACAATGTTGAGCCCTTGAAAAATGTGTCAGGTAGCCTCGTGGGGTGCTACACACATTGACACCCAAGCCTAGCCCCCTCTTAATTGGGCCTCTAACACATTTTTGTTTTGACCATGGGATTGTGAAGGATTTTAAGCTCCCTACAAGGAAATCTGCATGTCTCGGTGTATGTAATCGATGGGGAATTTTAGAATCCTATCCAACTAATCCTAAACATAACTATACAATTGTTTTTCCCTACAACCAAAGTGAAATTAATCTATGTTATTTAAGTTATTATTAATGTGGAGTGTTTCAAGTATTTTCTTGGTAGTTATAACCAAGCTCATGTTTTCTTAGGGTGTGATTATGTGGAAAATGTCATAGTGGATGAGTTAATTAAACATGTTTTATGATACCAATGCTGCTAAAAATTAAATTACATAAACTATAAATAATACTCAAAATTAATAGTAATATAAGAACAAGTATAAGCACGCAATTCTATTGGAAACTAGGATAATATTCAGGGGGGGTGAATCAATATTGTAGGAATTTCAACAAGTTAAAAAAAAAAAAAACTTTCTTTTACTTGTATTAGATCACTAGGACACCATAGAGTATTTTCATCAAATAAATAATCATGATAGGAAATAGCCTCAACAATTCACAATGGGACACAAAGAACAAACAATTTCCTTAAGAATTCTCTCTTATTGCTTCACAAGTAAAGCTACAAATTGTTGTTACAATTCTATGCCTACAACCAACAAGAAGCTACAACTCACTGATTTATAAACTACAACGGAATGGAGCTACAACCTAAAAACATTTATGAACACCCACTAAAAGGAGCACCAACCCCTAATATTGCAAGATACAATTTTCTTGACACTTACTGGTTCATATTTCATCCATTTCCATACTGTAAACAATTAATTCCACTTCTTCCATGAAAATAAAACAATTTCCTCAATCACCAATACCTTCAACAATTCATTGAATACTAAGATGACAGCACCGTCACCCTAATTAGAAATGCATTATATGCATCTCTAAAAGACATTTCAAATAGAAAGATTGGTCTTTGTTTCACCCTTGATGCATACAACCATTTTTTGGTCAATTTTGTTGACCTAGGTTGTCATTGATGTCAATATGGCAATATTCTGGATACTAAAGGATGACATGAAGAGAAGGGGAAGCATAACATATTCATGAAGAGATGGGAGCAAGGCCATCAGGATAGCCAAGCCATAAGCAAAGAGGAGTTACCTAAGGAGGCAGATCAAAGCATATCACAGGATATCAGAGCAAGAGAGGTGTATCAGAGCCAAGAGGAACCATATATATATATGTCTATATATATATATATATATATATATATATATATATATATATATATATATATATATATATATATATATATATATATATATATGCCAAAGAAGAGGAGCATACATGGCAAACAGAGGACGCAGACAACCATCGGAGCAACAGAGGAGTAGACAGAGCATTAGAGGAAGCAAATTACGCAAACAAGAGCTATCGGAGGCAAAGCCCATCTATATATGCATTAACAACTATCATAGCAACAATCCAAAGGAAGACCAATCAAAGGAGCATAGAGGGAGAGCGGAGGACATAGCGATAGAGAAAACGAAGGAGCAAATAGAGCCATGGGACGCAGCAAACACAGTTT
Source organism: Pinus tabuliformis (assembly GCA_031772625.1). NCBI lineage: Eukaryota > Viridiplantae > Streptophyta > Pinopsida > Pinales > Pinaceae > Pinus > Pinus tabuliformis. The sequence goes on along the minus strand of CM062817.1, from coordinate 1,531,001,555 downwards.
TCAGAGCCACAGCGGAAGCAGACACAGCTATCGGGAGCTATCGAGAGCCATATATCCACAGATAACACTATCGAGAGCTATCGGAGGAGAAAAGGAGGCATTAACACTATCGACGACCAAAAACTATGCATCTATGGCGCATTACAATATCGGGAGCAACAATATGCCCCAAACTCATGTATTTACCCATCAACGGCAAAAACCTTATATACATGCACTTAACACTATCAGAGGCGCAAACAGAGGTCAAAGCGTACATATTACAAATACACTATCAGAGGTGAAGAAGTATATTATATCGGCAAGTTCTTTTAAGTGTCACACCCAAAACCTCCAACTGCGATTGCAAGAGTGGACCTGAAACTGTGACTGCCGATATGTTGTGACTACGACTACCGATATGTTGCGATCACCGATAGTGATTATCGCATCGAGAATTCGGAGCGAGGTCATATAGTGGTAAGCAGCCGCTTTGCGATCGCCGATAGCGATGAACGTAGCGGACCCGATGTGACATCACAACTTGGCTTAATATAATATCGCATCCAATGGTGAATCGGCCATCGGCCATCGGCAATGTCATGAGCTCGACTTATAGGAGAACCTCTAAAAGTAGCGATTGCAATAATGTACGTGGACCCGATGGTCCTATTATATAACACCCTATTGTTATATCGCGTCCATAGGAGGATTGGCCCATCGGCCATGGGCGATATCATGGGGTTGATGTATAAAGGACCCCTGGAAGCCTTGAGTGCCTATTGCGACATACGCTGCAGATCCGATATAGGAATAGTTGTGGGTGAATTAATATTGAAGTCCACCCTTTAGCCAGATTGCCTATGTTTCCTGTGTAAATGAATTTTTTTGGCTTACGCAACGTTTAGAGGTAGAAATACACTACGGGATGCTCCTGATAGTTCAAGAGGCTGGAATAATGTCAATGGCAATTACGATCAAGACGTGGCAGGTCCGTTAAACAATGCCATCCCTGTGTATGCCTACTATCATGAGAAAACAGGAGCGCTGTTATAGTTTTTTGAATATGTGTCCTCTGTGTATGACTCGGTCCTCGCCATTGAATCAACGTGTCCTGTGAGCACGAATAGACAGAGGGAACCGAAAGCTGGGAAGATGAAGAAGCAAGTGAGCATAAAGGAAATGACAGGGAGAGTTGAGGAAGTCTAAGAGGCAGTGTAAGTGGAAACGAATGGACAAAGGCATGGGAATGTATAAAACAGTAAAAACAGAGAATTGTTGGTGTTGTTGGTATGGTGAAGAACCAGAGTGTGAGATAGCAGAAGCAGCAATGGTGAATGTTGTTGAAGGTTGTTGAACGCTGTGGAAAATAAGCTGGAGGAGACAGAGGCAGCGAGAGGATCCAACAGAACAAAAAGAGTGCCGCACGACTAACAGGACAACAGACAGTCGAAGGGGAGAAGTAGCCAATAGAGAACATAAGCTTGAACAATAAGTTTTTCTTTATGCAGAGCTGAGTGCAGCTAATAGTAGACTGACTAGAGCTATGTGAAGACATTATCAGAGAGCATGAAAGCTATTGGAGACTATGCCTGGGCAATGTGCAAAGTTGTAAAGAATCATTCATAAGAAGACTGGTTGTCATTGATACTATAGTTTGGAGACAACAATGAAGCTGTAAATAGACAAAACTCAGCAAAGAAGAGTTCTGAGAGAAAAAGATTACTATCAAACATGCCTTGATAATATTGGGTTGGAACCCTTGGGGTTAGTTCCTCAGAAGTGAGAAGGATTGGAGTCCTTGAGGCTGGTGCCTCAGAAGCAAGAAGGATAGGAGTCCTTGGGGCTGGTGCCTCAGAAGTAAGTAGGATTGGAGTCCTTGGGGTTGATTCCTCAGAGGTAGGAAGGATTGAAGTCCTTGGGAGTTTCTGCTCCTAAGTCCAAGATTGGTGTCTTGGCAAAATAGAGTTGGTGCTCTCGAGGTTGGAGCCTCACCAAAGTCCAAGTTGGAGCTTGGAAACTGATTGTAACCATCTATATATTGTATCTATTTCATTGCAAAGTTTATATTAATAAAAGAATTTACTCTTGCTATTCATCTTGTGTTCTGAATATATATGTTTTAACTGGTGAAACAATACTGGGAAAAAGAAATACTAATTCAGCCCCCCTCAGTATTTCCAACAATTGGTATCAGAGCCAGTACCTTCATTCAAAGCCTAACATCTTGAAGGTTGAGCCTTAGAACACAGATAGTGAAGTCAAGGAATAAAGTCTCCAATCTTCCTAAGGATGTGTCTCCCTCTACTACTAAAATAGAAGACAATCAATTTGAGGAGGCTCCAAGGCTCAATGGGAACTTTAATATATGGGAAGCAAGAATGAGGAATTTATTACAGACTCAAGGCATTGAAATCTAGAAATTAGTGATTGATGATAGCAAGATGGATAGAGAATCCAAGGAGTACAATGCAAAAGCAGTAAGGGAAATCTTGAATGGACTCTCTAATTCCGTAAAGAACAATCTAGGAAAAGATTCATCAGCAAAGGGCATATAGGAAAAACTTCATGATCTTCACTCAAAAGGAGCATTGACCATGACCATCAATCAAGAAGATTATGGAAATCTAGAAGGAAATCCAGAACCCGTCATAGAAGCTGAACATGAGAATGATGACATCAAGGCTAAAACAGACCTAGAAGATGAAGAGAATGAAAAATATTTTGTGGAAGAACTCCTTGCTCAACTGATGACTGCCATGGAAGAGATTAAAAATTTTAAAAAGGAAAATGAGAAACTTAAGAAGATAGCTCTATATGGTGACCAAGATCAAACAAGGAAGAAAGTTGACCTCATCAAGTTTCATGTACAAGGAAGGGATGAAGAGCTTGCCAAGCTTAAGAAGGAATTTCATCAAAGTAAAAGAAAGCATCATGAAGAAGTCATATCCATGACAAATCAACTGAATAAATCAAAGAAGAAAGAAGATATCTTGTCAAGCCAACTTGAACAAAGGCACAAGAGCTTGAACAAACTTGAAGAAGAGATTGGTCAGTACAAGGTAGAGGTCTCTTCTCTCAAGTCTCAACTACAAGAAGCAAGGAAACAAGCACAAGGAGCTAAAACCATTGTGGAAGCATTGGAAGTCATAGAAGGACAGGTTGATGAAGCAGGAAAGGGAAGAAACACAATGATCTATCAACTGAAAGCAAAGGATGAAGAAATCTTCAAAATGAAGTCAGATATCATCTCCCTTAAAATAGTAGCAGATGAAGCTACTCATAGCAAGGAAGAAACTAAGAAACAACTTGCCAAGAAGAATAATGAGTGTGAAAGATTGGAAAAAAAGATTGTCCTCCTGAGAACAAAGGTTGAAGGGATGAACAAAATCTTGAAGAGCTCTCAAGCCTTGGATGACATGCTCAGCTATCATAGATGTCCATCACAGATGTCCATCTGATAGATCAGGTCTCAGGTATGCAGGTGAATCCTCAAACAAGAATGAAAATGATTTAAACAAAAGAGATGTGAAGAAGCCAAAAAGAAATGGTGATGCTCCCAATTCTAGCAAATGCAAGGAGAAAAATCAAGGCTACAATAGAAGAAATCCTATTCCAAGAAGAAATCTTGCTCCAAGAAGAAATGTAGATGATGTCAAAGAGGCGAGAGGAAATGGTTATCATCAAAGGATCTCAAGGTAGAAAGGCTTCAGAATTACATCAAGGAAACCTCCATCTCCCAGGTACCAAAGTTCATTTTTTGGTTATCGTTATTCTTTTTCAAACTTTGGTCACATGGCAAAAGGTTGTAAAGCATATCATAAAGATAGATGTTATAGTCTCCGACAACCTCCAAGAAACAATTTTGCAGGAAGAAATCATGGATTCTTATTCATGAACAATGTAGAATGCTTCAAGTGTCATAACATTGGTCATATGGCACGTGATTGTAACTTAACATGGGCTCTTACACAAGCTAGAACCATGCAAAAGAAGAAAGTTACACAAGTATGGAGAAGAAAGGAAATACAATCCGAAAGTCCCTTGAATTCTTCAGCCAACAACATATGTCATTGGCCTGAATTTTGACAATCTAAGCATTAGATGGGCAGAATCTGCCCAAAAGAGATGATGCATACAGTTAGGGGGAGCCTGTAAGTCTTGATCACTATTGCAGAAGCTATTAGTGAAAAAGGGTCCTGATGAAATCCTTGTTAAGCTATATTAACAATCATTTTTTAACGAAGATCATGTCTCAAGAGCACTCCATTGAAGCATATGATCTTGTAACCATTCTTTGGACTATTGTTAAAGAAATAGGGAAAACAACCATGGTGCTATTATCACAGAATTTTATGTCTTAACTCAGAAATTTAATATGAGAACAGATAAATTTTGGACACTAATAGAGGCAGTCTTCAAACAAACAGATACATCTGGAATGGAGTTTGAAGTAAGAGCAGCTGGAAGCATATAAAAAAACTGAAGCTTTGCATGAAGATGCAAATCATCAGAATAAATTTAAAGGACAGTCACAGATTGGATATCTGAATCTACAGAGATATGTATAAGAACACAAGGAAAAGATGGCTCATAGGAAGGAGAATGTTGTGCAGTCAAGAATAACTTAAGCTGATACAGATCACTTAAGAAATATAGCAACAGTAAGGCACAACCCCTCACATTTTTCTCCAAATGCAATGATGATTGAATACTAGATGGTAGTAACTTAAGGGGAAGCACAAAGACACAAAGGAACCTAGATCTGAAGAAAGATAGCAAGAAAGACAGTCTCAGCGGAATTTTCTCTCGATTCGGACTATGAAGGCCTCTCAGTTACCTATGGAGACAACAATACGGATTGAAGCATAAAAGCTTGGACTTGGACACTTGGAGTATGGCTGTTTGCAATCTAAATGAAAGCATTAAAGTAGAGCATTCTTAAGCATTGTTGAAGCCATGATAAAGCAGTTCTAAGACATGAAGAGGGAATAATGTGTTAATTGATGATAAAGCATCAATCCTTCTATCTTGAGTAAAAAGAAGAAGAGAAGTAAAAAGAAGAAGAGAACTATGATAGGGGGAGTCACAGACCCATGAAGATCTACCATTCGTGAAGAATAGAAGCAGTTTGATAGGGGAGTCCCAGAGCACTCCTTTTCCATTGATGTCAAAGGGGGAGAGAAGAATAATATTTCCATCAATAACAAAGGGGGAGATTATTGACCTAGGTTGTCATTGATGTCAATATGGCAATATTCTGGATACTAAAGGATGACATGAAGCCAAGGGGAAGCAGAATAGATTCATGAAGAGATAGGAGCAAGGCCATCAGGATAGCCAAGCCATAAGCAAAGAGGAGTTACCTAAGGAGGCAGATCAAAGCATATCACAGGATATCAGAGAAAGAGAGGCATAATGGAGCCAAGAGGAACCACACACACACACACAGATCTATATATATATATATATATATATATATGCCAAAGAAGAGGAGCATACATGGTAAACAAAGGACGCAGACAACCATCGAAGCAATAGAGGAGTAGACATAGCATCAGAGGAAGTAGATTACGCAATCGGGAGCTATCGGAGGTAAAACCCATCTATATATGCATTAACAACAATTAGAGCAACAATCCAAAGGAAGACCGATCAAAGGAGCATAGAGGAAGAGTGAAGGACATAGCGATAGTGCAAACAGAGGAGCAAACAGAGCCATTGGACGCAGCAAACACAACTGTCGAAGCCATAGAGGAAGCAGACAGCTATCAGGAGCTATTGGGAACCATATATCCACAGATAACACTATCGGGAGCTATCGGAGCAGCAAAGGAGGCATTAACACTATCGGCGGCCAAAAACTATGCATCTATGGCACATTACGCTCTTGGGAGTGGCAATATGGCTCAAACTCATGTATTTACCCATTGGCAGTAAAAACCATATATACATACACTTAACACTATCAGAGGCGCAAACGAAGGCCAAAGAATACATATTACAAATACACTATTGGAGGCAGAGCAGTATATTATATCGGTGGGTTTTATTAAGTGTCACAACTGAAACCTCCGACTGCGATTGCAAGAGTGG